>OW388297.1:65800449-66191478 GCA_936450465.1 Gibbula magus | reverse complement strand
GTTGTCCTGAACGTTGAACGACAAGGACGTTTTACAGCAGAACCGAAGGATATATATCACGAGGAATCTATATGTATGCTGAAATTAGAAAATGTTAAATTTAATGGATATATAAAGCTGATTTCCTGAAGTGTGAAGCCGTATAGACATGCTACCTCACAAATTGCTGTCTGAATAACCTTCTAAGCTGATTATGATTCTATATTAAATTTGACATTATGCAAAACACGTGTATGTTTTTGCAAGCTGATTATAATTCTATATGCCATTAATATTATGCAAAACACGTGTATGTCAATGCAGTGATGGACAAATCACAATACCATTACGGTCTGACGATTATCCATGTGCGTCAGTGCTTTACAATATTGCTTAGAATTGCTTATTCACGTGTCATATTGGTTCATGTACATATTTACATATGTTATAATGAAGACACAGCAGATAACAAATGGTGTTTGCGCTGGCTTCAGTTTGTGAATAGTAAGAAGTATTATTACTAGTCACAACTGATAAAATTCTATAAAAGGCAGAAGTAAACCATTCACTTCAAAAGTCACCTTCAAGCACTGTTGGACACAACATTCGAACAAGTCTGCATGAAGTATACAAAGGAAAGTAACCAATAAACACCCTGGAATATCAATCAGTCCTGACAAAACTGTAACCCTTCACAACGAATGTTTCAAGATTTATATTAAATACGTGATGGAAGATGATTTAAAAATAATTTAATAATCACTAAATCATTTTCTGATTAGATTCTTTGAATACTAAGAATTACTGATGAAGACACATTTTCTGAAACTAGAAATTAGCTACCTGTTGGTGTACATCATTGCCACCTAAGTGAATATATTTTCGGACAAATAATAAGGCCCTTGACTCTGTAGCTCACCAGAATTTGGCGCAACAAACTGAATCACCGCCGTTCCAATGCACCCTCAGGCAAATCACTTCTCCATACACACACACATTCCACAATCTGTACCTATCCACAATAAACATCGAATTCACCAGTCAATGGCGAATACACAATGCTTGGCTGTATCTGTGAATCCAAGCAAGTGAATTACAAATAAACTGATTCCAATTTCATTATTTATGATACTACATACATCAAATTTGGCTTATTCATATTTCCAAAATGATTTCATTGACCATATTATCAAAGGGAGACATCTTAATCAGCAAAGGTGTGCACCAATTTAAATTGCACCACTTCTATGCCACACAATAAACTTTCTAGTATATATATATATATATATTCATACAATTGTTAAATTTTACAATTTTATATTTATAAAGATTTTAATATTGACCCCTTCCACGCCCATATTTTATATATAATATATATGATATAATAACACTTTATTGTCCGCAATACAATGTACATTGGAAATTCGGTTTGTGCATTTTGCACCCGGCAGCCACAGTGCAGCGCCAGTTCAAGCATTGTTCTGTCCTTACAATGCTGAGTGTCAAGCAAGGAAGCAACAATTTCCATCTTTTAACGGCTTTTGGTATGACGCGACCGCGAATCGAACCCCGGTCTTCCGGGTGATGAGCAGACACTCTACCATCTGAGCTACATCCCCGGTAAGGGGTGAATACCAAATGAACAAACTCTGATCCCCTAGATGCAAAGCACCACAACGTTTCTGGTTCTGGACAAATGACGGCCAATGTCATAAGCCCGTCTGGCCTTTCAGGCCTGGTGCTAACAATCTAAACTACACATATGGCATGCCATGTTCGAAAGATACAGCGATAACTACCCAAGATACAATGTAACAACTTGAAATTGTTAACATTATTGAATTGAAAATATTTTTTTCACAAACTGGCCAATTTCGGGACGTATCTCAGTTATAAAAACAGCTGTCTCTTGAAAAATGTTTTCTCCAAAATTATACAATTTAACAATTGTATGAATTTATATTTGTGTATTTGTGACAACTTCAGGCATTCTGTATGCTGTACACGTTTGCTAGAACAAATTTTGTTTTGCTTTTTGTTGTTTACATACCTGTCTAACATGCATTAAATGTCTCGACATGTCACAGCTGTTCTATTATACATTGAATTGGTAGCCTACTCGCGATGAATGGAAACAGTAAAAACATCCATTAATTGGTATTGTCATATAACTTTCAATAATTGGTTGAAAGAAATTACAATGAATTCATAATTTGTCATGAGATATTCTTTAGTTATATGCATCAGTATTCAGTACTACGAACAAAAGACTTTTAAAATACTTAATTTCATCTGGCAATATACATACAACCTCCTCTGCATAATTTGACTATGATAAATGTGGAGGAATATGGCTCTGAAGCTCGTAGGCATTGCAAACATCATCAACCGATAACAGATAAAAATCCTCGTTGTGATCTTCAAAAGAATCTCAAGATCACAGAAAGAGACGACTGTTGTCACCAAAATGCCTTCATACAACTTTTTAACAGCCCAAGAAGGTATAACATAGTCTATGCCGACAACATCTAACATGATTTCCTTATTTCATTAAATATTACCCTATATACTAATAATATGTCCAGAAAACCCCTTTGAAGTAGCAATTTTAGCACGCCGTGTGTGTTTGAATAGATACAAAATATTAAAGATGCATAATCATCTTTGCATTTAAATTATAGTTGCTACAAATATATTCAATTATATCATTTGGTAGGAAAATCATTCAACAAAATTTTGACATAAAAGTTTTAATCGACGATAAAGTACATAATTTTTCGTGTTATTCCTATCAAACCATCAAAATTACCTTTTAATGTTCTTAGAATACTGTTGTTTGCTAAAAAAATATGTTTAATCATTGACATCTTCTTTCCATCAGGCCTATTAGATAAGATAAGATAAGATAAGACTTTATTATCCCGGAGGATTTCGTTTTACATCAAAATGGTATATTTAAACTATTTAAACTACATCACATGAACAGTATATGGAATGTCCACGTGACATATACATAAGCAACATATAACATACATTAATGGCTATGCATTCAAAAAGGTACAAATTCAAATATATTTTATTTCAAAATTGGTTTCCGTTTTTCCTTTTGTTTAAACAAATCACATTTTGGAAAAACTCATGACATTTTTCAATACATTCTTCTAAAATTGTGTATATCAACAAATCATTACATCTTCATGAACGATGGATCCCTTCACAACCAATTGGTTGTTATAGATATATAAGTTCGATTTTTTCCTTTTTTTTCAATACAATGTTTCGTTTTGAGAGCTATCAAGTGGTTATTCATCGTCTTAATTTTCGTCGGTTAACACTTTGCCCTTGGCAGACTGTTTATTGTTGGTGTTGAATTGAGTGGCTTTGTTGACATGTGCTAGGCTGTGCTCTACAAGCTTGCGCTGCACGCTTCTGCATGTGCAACCCGGGTCGCTTGATTCTCTCGTCTCTTCGTGCAGACTGGGTGGTTGGTGCGGCCTTGTTCGTACCCTGCGACAGTCCTTCGTCTAGGACTCGCCGAGAAAATGAAATCACACTTGACACCAGACAATTGCCCAGTGCTAAACGTGCCAACTCTGAACAAAATAATTTTGGATAATATTTCTGGAAACGCCAGAACCAACGACAAAAAGCTCCAAACTATCCAGAGTGGTGTGATAAGGAGCTCAATTGCCTCTACACGTTCTCTTGAACTGATTTTCAAACGGAAGGAGGATATCCCACAATACTTGTTTGACTCGTTGATGAATTCGAAGTTACAAGGGGATGCCCTTCAGATTCTGGGACACACTAATCATCTGATTATTCAGAAGAGGAAAGATTCTCTCAGAAATGATAATCGACCTGAGTACAGAAGTTTGTGTTCACCAAGTTCGGTTACAACTCCAAAGTTGTTGTTTGGAGAAGATGTGCTTAAAAATATGCGTGAAAATGGAACAGTTCAACGCACTGGGAAGTCTACAAACTGGTACAGAGGAAGAGGTAGAGCCCTCTACACTTACCGCGGCCGCGGAAGAGGACAGACACAAGGGCAGTTCTACCCCCAAAGACAGCCAATGAGGTCTTTTTTTAGGACCCTGAAGAGGGGGCAGACAGAAAGCACCTCCTTACCAGCAGACGACGCCTCCACGCTAGGTCAGCAAGGTAAGTCACATGGTGATACTGAGATACGTAATAATGCTGGTGAACTGTCACAATTCATTGACTCCTGGATGTCAATTACATCAGACCATATTATACTAGACCATATTAAAGGCATAAAACTAGAGTTTATCCAAGAACCTTTTCATTTCTTTGTACCAAAATAACAATTCCATTCTACAGTAGTTAAAGGGATACAGTACTCTTTATGAATTGATTATCTGAAATATAAAGTCACGGCTGTTCTCAGTTCATTCCAGAATTAATTAAACCTACACCTACGGCCAATCTTGAATGTTATTTAATAATCTCTATTTTCGCTTTTTAGAACTAGGAAGTGTAGCATGTAGCCTGTAGCAGATGATGTTCTTTCAACTTGGTATGGTACATCCTCTCCTCAAACTCTTCTTTTCAGGAGATTTAGAGTCGCATGAATTGTTCACCACCCTGTTCACCATGCAACCCCATGCCAAAACCCCAGGTGTTTATCCAATCACACACGTGATCTTCCAAAATATGCATCTTTGGGGTGATGGTGACCCCAGAAAATGTGCGCCTGAATAAGGACATGTACTGTTTGACAGCTTGATTGATGGCTGTAATTTCAGACCTTGGCACATGATTGTCATGGGCAACAAGGGAGTGAACAACCCATTCAGATGTTCAAAGCGATCTCTTATACAGTAGGCTTGTGTAATTATTTGCCTATCTTGGGTCATGCTTGCTGTGATACGTGGACCTCAACAAACATCTTCATACGCTGTTGATTGAAGATATTTAGAACAGTGGTTCCTGATAAATGATCTCCCATGGTATAGCTTGGGTGTTATTCTGTGATTTTGAAGAATGTTGTCTAAGTTTGCTGTGACAGGACCTTCTCTTACATTAAGTGTAGTGTCTTTCTCAAGTTTTGAAATTTCATCCTGATATTTTGAAGCTTTTTCTTTTAATCTTTTCTCTGATGCTTTGAAGGCGTGTAGGGAAACGGTGGTATCTAGATTCACTATTTTCTGATTTACAGTTGCAAAATTGCGTTTGAGTTTATTCAAAATTCTTAGTTGTTCAATGTAAGATCCAAATGCAGTCATGGGCGATGCATCGCCAGTGAGAGCAATTTTTGATGCAATATCAGTCAAGCTTATGACACTGAACTTCAAGCATTGTGTGATGTCTTTTGACAATTCCGAGAAAAATATGCAGATAGGGCGGGCATACCCAACATAAAGGAATTTGAAGCATTGGTTTGTGAATGACATTATGGTAGCAGGATGCTTTCTTTATATTAGAATGTCCTTTTTGTTGAAAGTTCTTGCGATCTCCTTCAGTTATTTGACAGTTCTGCGTCATCACGGGAAGATGGTTAGCTTTGCATCAGTCCCTTTGTTGTCAGACACCACAGGCAAGGATATTTTCCTGCTTCACCCGACAAAAAATCATAGTCTCCAAATGTGAAGATCTTAATTTTCTTCCCCTGCCATTCAGACATACTTAGATCCTTGAATTCAGCAATATGTCTTTCAATCCCTTTTTTTGAGATTTGCATGATTATCCTTAGCTGCAAACATGTTGAATACTATTGTGTTGTGTTTAGAATTTGGATGCAATAGATTGGCAATTTTAGCCATATTTCATTTTCTGGAATGAATGTTGTTTGCATGCCAAGTCAGCCTGTCTGTCTCGTTGTATCTATCCAACAACTGAAATACAAATGATTTGAGATCATTCACATCCACAACAGGTACTGATTTAAATACATCACAGTTATCATTTTTAACTTGCATATCTACCATTTCTGACTCAATATAGCTCCCTATTGTATTTGACTGAACTGTCTGCACTTGCAAATGATATTACCATTGCCTTAAAAAAATTCTTCTGCTTTCGGTTTTGGATAATCAAAGATATGACCTCATGGCAATGCCATACTTTTTTCCAATTTGAATCTTTCTATTAATGCCAGCTTTACTGCACATATGAAGCCTGTTCTATGATGGAATGTACTTTATTTCGGAAACTTGTTGTACTTCTACACTCTCTGTATTCTTGCCAGATATAATTGTCCTTACTGCTGCTATTTCATGTGAACGCCTCTTTTTTAAAGGCGAGTTCGCCAATATTGAGGATTTTCAGGCTTTTGTTACTTTCTGTTACTTGTTGACCCCCTGTTTTGCATCGCAACATATTTTCCTCTTTCGATGTGAGCAGTTTTCGCTGAATCAAATGAGTTTGCAGTGTTTCTTCTACACCTGATAGTGGTTCTGTTGCGGACTTTGAAAGACAATTATCAATTGAAATAGAAGATTCAATTTCTGGAAACTGGAATGGTGAAGTTTGTGCCTCTTTGAAAACTTTCTGAGGGCGTGGGGGAGTTACAGCTGCTGATAATTCCTGTGTTTGTGCAGTAAATCCCTTGTCAATGTTACAATGGTGATCCTGTATTTCAGATATAGTTCACCTTCCTTGAAACACATTTTACATTCATCTCTCAAAGACAATATCTGTGACTTAAAATTCCAGTCAATTCGTTCCATATCTGACAAAGAAACTGATTTCTGACAGACTGGGCTGGGTGCTACCTGATCCTCCTCGGACTGAAATACTCGGGTTAAACATTTACTACAGAAAAAATGCTCACATGGTCTGCACTTGACTTTGACTGATTTTGATGAAAATATACTTTGACATATTGAACAAATGTAATTGGACTTTTGAGTATCATTCATTGCAACAATATCTACATCTATGTTTTCATGTAGATATGGAAATGACTCATCATGTTGAAATAAGTATATGGTAAATAAATCCACTCCTAATTTTGATTTTATGACTTTTTTTCTTTGAGGGTCTTCCACCTTTACGCTGATGAATAAATTGGCCACACACCCAACACAAGTTTCCATCACAACACTCTTCTACACTGAGCCATCGTGTGTCAATGGACTTTGCTTCCCTAATAGCAGACTTGTCTCCATCAGTGCTTTGATTACCATCCCGCAACACTCTACGCTTATAGTTAACAATTCTCCAGTAGCAACCATCACAAAATCCTGTCGGATGAAATTGGGGTTCATCATTCTTCACATTGATTCCATATACTTCCAAAATGTCACTGAAATAGTTCCCACATTGTTTAGATTCGGCTTTCTTAGTTGAAGATTTGGCCCTTTGTCCACAAATTCTACATAATCTATTAATAAATAGTTTGTGATGTTGTGATGTAATATTCATTTCCAACTGATATCCAATGATAAAAACTTCATTTAATTGCCAGGTTTTCTGAAGGCAATGTAGCTATCTGTGATTGATGGGGTGTAGCTTTAAATACGCATTACTTGACACACAGGATATTTATAATGGAAATGACAGTATAAACATATTCGACAACATTCAACCAGATATATATATATATATATATATATATATATATATATATATATATATATATATATACTTCAGACGACACTTGCTGTAGATATCATTTTAATAATGACTGGATGCGTCGCATTTCGACTTGTTTACAAGTCTTTTCAACAGTGTGGAGCATTTTCAACATGGCGAATATATAGGTAGCTTAAACAATGTACAATAGACGTTGATTGATTGGTAAGTGACAAGTGGTTAGCTTGATTAGCACACAATAAACTATTTACGAGGGATTATTTGCTAGAAATGTCAATTATGCAATTGATACAAATGATCAATTCATTGACTGTGGGCCAGGATGTGAGACCTGCAATGAATCAAATTTTAATCCCTCGTAAATAGTTTATTGTGTGCTAATCAAGCTAACCACTAGCAGACGGTGACATTGCAACAATAACTGACTTAAGGTTGACACTATCGAGAAAACATATGTGTCTTCATTATGTTACATCACACTTGTTGGATTGTCATCAAACGCAGAATACGATCTACATATACATTCTAATTTACTATAACACTCATGAAGAAGAACGAGTTCTATGGATACACAACTTCGTTATTTCAGGAGTGCAACGTTTCGTTGTTAATTCTAACACCGTTTTCAATGCAATAAAGAAGTTGTATATCCACAGAAGCATTTCCCTTCACCCAACTTAAATGCCATTGAAAGAAGTTATAACACCCTTGTCAATATGATATTCCAAGATGTTACACGAAAACATGTTTCAATTCTGTTGTCATTTGATTTCATAATATTATACAAAACATTTTGAATAAAAAACAACAAGGAAAATAAATATACAAAAAATATATAATATCGTGCATTCATATAATCGATTTTCTCTTGTCGTTCAAGAATTGTGGTATATATAAAAATCAAGCAAAGCACCATCCATACTGCACACTGACCTAGTCCACATAACTGTATTATTGAAACTGCATTTGGGCTTATCATGAACATTATAACACGATATGGTCATTACGATATGTAAATTGATGTTGATGAAAACGTAATGTATATATATATATATATATATATATATATATATATATATATATACGTATATAATAGATGTAATCTATGAAGTAAATAATGGGAGACGTCATATGTTGAAGAGTACGTTGACCAGCACCTTGCAATGGATGGAGAGTACATGAAGAAATACATGATAATATTGTATACAATGTATATTATATACAATAAGAAACTTTTCTTGTGGGAAAACATTGTTCTGAGGTGGTTGCTTTCAAATCAAGAAAGGCTTTACTTACAGATAATACAATATTCAGAAAAAATATAAAAGGTTAGACAAAGGAAGAGGACGTAAAATACCCAATGCAATACTCTCTCCTGCTGGAAGAGTGGTGTCTGTAGGTTCCCTACAGCTTCTCACCAGAACTATCGATTGTCAATCAAGAACAAATAATTACCTACATGTCATCGTTTGGAACCAGTAGGACCTGTTTTATCCTAGGAATCACACTGAATATCTTATAATGTACATGTATGATACACAAACAAACGATCAACACTCTCCCTCTTTACAGAATCACCATGTTCCTTAACGCACTATGAAGGTTGTTCCAGCGGAGTTATGGTCAGAACTACCACATGTCAATGAGCAGTTGATTTTCCACTTCCATTATTTATATTGATTCTTTGAAGTCACTAGAAAGTTCATTCTTTTCTTCTATAAACACGTGTGTGCAGTCCTCTTCCCCATCTTCCTCCTCCTCCTTTTCCTTCTCCTCCGCTCCCTGACTGTCGGGTCCCGGGTAGGATGTGCTGGTGGTGAGGGTGGCGGGGTGGGCCCAGGGTTGGGGGGACGCGCTCGAGAACAGCAGGAACACCATGGCCCCAACAACGTTCATGACTATCGCGATGAAGAAGGCGGTCCGCCACTCAGCTTGGGTACCCTGGGGGAACATTGGTTAACAGATTTGTAGATACAGAAGAACATGATTTGTGTGAATATAGACCGAACATAAAGGGTCCGTCTGTTCGAATGTCTATAAGTTGAAAGCAGAGATACTAACGGAGACTGTTCTGCATCCAAAAGTTGATAATAAATAATACTTAGTTCACGCAGAGCGCCCAATCCATCTGCAGATGTTAAATATAAGCTTTATGAAACAGAATTGTTACAGATTTGTTGAGAAGGATCTGAAGAGTTGAAGAGAGATTGATTTTCGATGTATTCACTATTTTTTTCTGAATGTTAGGGAACCATCATAACTATATATCCACTACAATAACATAATATTACCTCATATTTCCCTCAATGTAACTACTAACCACCTACCTGTTGTGTGATGTAGGCTACTACATATGGAGCTATGATTCCCGGAAATGACGCCATTGTATTGGACAGACCCATCAACGTCCCAGAATGCATCACAGCTACATCAGCCATGTTTACGATATGACCAGAATAACAAAATGCAAAAGCACCAACGGCAGCCGTTAGAATGGCGACACCTGCCATCCGCTGTGAGCAGTCCAGATAGGCCAAGGCTAGGAGAAAAGCTGCTGGTATAACCATACCTGTAATAAAGAAAGATGATTGAAAGGTAAACGGACAATGCAGTTCCAAATAACATATATGTCATATTGTATCTGACCAAACACCATATATCTACGTCATGAATTCAATCTTATACCAGCTTATGTTTTGTTCTCAGTTTAATGCGACTCGATAAACTAAATGGTTGTTAATAATGGCATCAAACAATTTTTCATCGGTATTTTTAGTTTTCTTTTGAACTTTATTTGCCAAAAACGATATAATCAAAGTTCTTTTTAATTGACATCATCATGTTCAATGTATTTCGACTGTTTGACACAAACCGTTAGTTGAAACTACAGTGAGTACAGGTCATTAGTGAGCCAACATCGAGAATGGTTATCGAGTCATCGACGTTTAGAAAAAAAGGAATTGTCAAGGGAGGTAATCAATGCATGTGCATACCTATAGAGTGCAAAATTCTGGGCATAAAACTAAATGCCTCCTTTAATATTCCTAAATCAAGCCCATGGTGCCTAAAACAACCTTCAGTAAATGCTAACCTGGCCTCAATGGTTGACAAACAGATGAATCCAGTCATTATCAAAGCAATTGCAGAAGATGTTATCAACTCAAATTACTCAGGATTCACACACATTTATACAGATGCCTCTAAAGATCCTGTTTCTGGGCGTGTTGGAGCGGCTTTTGTTGTTCCTTCACTCGATATATATGAAGTTTACAGGCTACACGACCAATTATCTATATTTGCGGCAGAGTTAACAGCAATTTTAAAAGCACTGCTTTGGGTTAAAAAGCATTACCATGAGTCAATATTTTTTACAGATTCTTTGGCCGCTGTTCAAGCTATACAGTCAGGAGTGCAAGGCCAACGAATTGATATTTTATACGATATATTTTATTTAGACACCTTTTTGAATACTGTATATATCAGTTGTGATATTGTATGGGTACCAGCACACGTGGGTCTCAGTGGTAATGAGAGAGCAGATCAACTTGCCAAGTCTGCTCTAACAAAAGCACAAGTCAACGTATTGGACTATTTGCCAATCCCAAAAGATTACTTCACTGTTATACATAAAGCAATTTGCCAAATGTGGCAAAGTGACTGGGAACATGGCACCAATGCCAGACATATGTACAACTTATGCCCTAAAGTCAATAAGCATGTAAAGATTCGTCGTCAAAAGAGAAGAGATGAAGTCGTTTTGACTCGATTAAGACTCGGCCACTGTGGCTTAAATGCATACAAACACATTTTAGACAAGGATACATCTCCAATGTGTCAGGATTGTGCTGGCAATTACCCAGAAACAGTTTTTCATTTTTTAATTGAGTGCGAGGGACATAATATCCATCGTCAAGAACTAATAGAGGTGGTACCTACCTACCTACCTATAGAGTTCATGAGTTTTCTGACAGCACTGAGGCTGAGATATTTGTTAGCGGTGAGCCAGTCCGACACCCAGCCAGTCGGCATGATGAGCAACATGAACGCGATGAAAGGAAGAGATGAGAAAAACCCGTTCTGTAACGAAACAATGAACACATGAATGTAGCCATGATCTGTTTAAAAATTGCAACAGCTTAATTAGGCACCATCAAATTCAACATTTTAAGTTGATCTCACCATACAGCATTGATGACTTATATACTGCTTAAATGAGAGTCAGCATGCCACAACAAATGAGAACCCTTTGTTAGTGCCAGGTTCTTATACTTTCATGGTGCATGGAAATAAATAAAGTTTTTATGTGTAACCTCGTAGTGCTATTTAAGTTTGAAATCCTGCTTCCTGCTGTGGGACTCTGCCAAGGCGTGGACTTAATGACAATGGTGGATGACACATTATCGGTTAGCCATGATAGTCACGAGTCTGTGAGACAATTCAAAGTGACGACCATGAGGCCAATGATACAAAAGCACAGCAATACTGGGGATATTAAAGATAGAAAACGAATTGGAAGGCCCCGGGAACGAGTGCACGTGATGTTAGACGTCTTCAGACTGGACCAGAGATCAGTCAACTGTGACACAATGGGGTAGACTTGATTCAAGTAACCCAAGTCAACGCTCTCTCCTAACCCAGATACATATGCATGGGGCATTACAGTGGAACACCTCGATGCGATTAGAAACACCAGCATTGGAGACGATCTAGTCCGATGAAAGTCGGTTTATGTGGCATGTGGTTGATGGAAGAACCCGGACAAGCCGTCCACTAGGAATAACTAATTGTCTAATTTGTCAAATTGAAGTCCCCAAAATGACCATGTAGCATTTCAGTTGTCGACCTTTGAATGTTTCCTTCAATTAAGTCAAAATTGAATTGATAATGGTAATTTGCAAGAGTCATTGGCTCTGTAGCTCAAAAGCCTTTTCATTATTCATTATCTCTAAGGTAAATCAAATAATAAGACATTGCCCAGTCATTAAATTTACAATTCCACATTTGTCAAGATATGTCAAACACAGTTTACTCAGTGTATATCTTTGCTTTCTAAGGACAAAATAACAAGTATGTTTTACAGGTCTGACCTATCTTGTTTTGTAGCTATTAGAGGATTGTACAACTCAATGGACCAGTAGCACAAGAACACTGGGGCTTGAATATGATACTCTAAAATCAGCGTCTGTGATGCAATTTGCACTACCCAATAAACACGGTTACAATTGTGTCGAAGACCAAAGGATAATGCAACTGTGAGAGGTATGACTGACCACTGAAGAGAAGGAATACGCTAAAGTTTGCTTGGTCATGTTTCTCGCAAATAACCTCTGTGGAGAGAGAGTAGTCATGGACATGAATATGGCAGGGTGAGATGAAAATTTTCCTATTGTTTTCAGTTTGAGGACTATCCAACTGATAGAGTGCAAGACTCCCATCCGGAGGTCCTGGGTTCGAATCCAACTAAGAGCTACAGTTACCTCTGTTTCAGACATGTAGGGATGCAATATCAAATATACAAAACTTAGAAAGTAACATTCAAGAACATCCACAAAAGCAAAAGCACACTAAAGCAGTTGCCACATACCGATGCTATATCGAAGTTCATGACCTCGCTGAGGAAGGTGGGGCCCTGGGTAAAGAGCATGTAGAAGAAGAAGTTGGCAAAGGTGTGGCAGCACACACACGCCCACACAGGACCCGATGTCAGGATGCTCCGCCATGGCGTCTTGTAGTTCTGTGGAAACAGTGAGATGAAAGAAACTCTACATGCCCAGAACTGGCATCCTGAAACCAGGCTATATTGTTTCGCTCGCTTTACTTTGAAACGTATCTCCGGGAGTCTTTCCCTTGGAAAAGCTCGATGCGAAAAGTGGAGAGTTCCTTTTGATAATTATAACACACCAATGGCAAATCGTGTTTCTAAATTCCTTGGGCAAAACCAAAAAGGAGAAAGATTATGACTTAAACAATGGCCTTGAAGCTGAGACTGTGTGTTAGTGCCGCACATGCTTGACCAAACAGTCCAGATTCGTTTTTATTGCCTCAAATTTAAGTTTTACCTTTCGCATTAGTTCCTCTATATTCTAACTGTCCACTCGTACGTTCTAAGGAGAGAATTGAAATGTTGGATGATGGTGTGTGTTAAAACACGTGTTTAACATTAGCTTTGTCAAAGTCTTTCCACTGACGTATGTTAAAAGCAATTTTTGTCATGTACTTACAATGGCAAACATTCGCGCATTTTTCAATCATTTGCATACATTAATAATATATCATCAGACATAAAAAAATATACATGATATTAATATTATATAGTATATATTACATATAATGTTGTAATAGATTGCCAAAAAAATTATAATACGTATAAATGATATCCAAAATATGCACAGAAAAGGTGAAATTATGAAATAATTTTTCAGAGTCTAAGTGTTAAACTAATGCACTAGCACTGGACAATTGTTGTGGCCTTGGGTTTACCATGGCAAGGGAAAGTACAAGAGTCTCACCCGTGGTAGCGGCACTTTCTCGCCGATAGCACTTTCGATGTATTTCTTTTCAGCTTCGGTGATTCCTGGCATTTGTGACGGAGAATCACGAGCGATTAACATCCAGAGAACACACCAAACAAACCCAACAGCGCCTGTTTAAATTATACACACTCAGATATAATATGCATTTCAAGTGACGTTATTTCTTTTTATCTTCATATTTAAAACATTCAGCAGTGGTTAAAGTGAGGGTTCTATGTGACAGTTTGTGTATTACATGACAAGAGAAAACGTTGTATTTACTAATATTATACTTTTAGTTATCAGATTTTAGATATCAGTATTCCATGCAAATCCTTTCATGCTCGTAGCGCCTATATGAATGGCTAAACTGCTCGTTGTTTTAATATGCGCTTATTTTTGTAAATGATAATATGTGTCAACAGGAAAGTCTTCTCGCAAATGGTTTCCACAAAAAATACCCCAATAGACAGAACAGACGAAGGTCTGCTTTACCAAAGCAAAGGTGCGCGCACTCTACCTCTTAACTGTCAACGTATATTTGAAATAATGGATAGTAATGTATGATAGAGGGTAGAAATGACGTACCAACTGCATAGAAGGCCAACTCCCAACCACCATGTTTACAGAGAAGTCCGTTTACAGGGAATGCTAAAGCATTGCCAAATGCTTCTCCTGAAATAAAGAAGAAAAAAGAAGGAATTACAACCCACATTGCGTAAAGAAATAAGAAATAAGAATGCTATAGTCAACATAATATATTAACCTCCTGAGATAACAAAGTCGAATTTACAATCGACATTGCGTAGTCAACATTATGTATTCATCATATGAAATAAAAAAGAAAGAATTTACAATCCAAATTGGATAATCAACATATATTCAACTCCTGAAATGAGAAATGAGAATTTTCAATCCATATTGCGTAGTAAGCAATATTAAATTAAAGATTTAGCCTTATCTATTCACCTCATCATCACCACAATAATGGGACACATTTGGTAATCGAAGGAAATCAACTACACTGTACTTCTTTAGACGTGAAGAGTACATGAAGAGTACGTGAAGAGTACGTGAAAGGTACGTGAAGAGTACGTGAAGATACTCATGGTTTTAAAAGTTGACTTTACATGATTTTTAACACAAGTTTGAAAACTCGCATATTGAATGATAGGTTATGCAATGCCTCTTTATCAAAAATGCAATTATGATCTGCTGCTTGAGGTACGTATGTCTACAATATTTCACCATTCTAGCGGTTTTCAATAATAAGAAGTTTTATTTTTTAATATAGCTTAAATAAAGTTATCTCAATGCCTTGCATATACAGACCCATCGCCCAAGACACACCTATATTTGTTCTCAAACCTCATATCTCGTGAAGAGGACAAATGCAACTCAAATTAGTTATTAAACCCTAACTGTTCCACGAAATAAAAAATTAAAATATTGCATCTTCAAGTATAGTTCGGTCGACCCCCTCCTCGGGGTCTGAAGACGCTCTGTCATTTATTCCCTGGAAGAGGGCTGAATAGAATTCGTGTTAAACTTTTTGTATCCTTCCTGTTTTAACAAATCTGTATCTGCAATATACATTTGCCAAGCAAAAAATGGTAAAAAAGTTGTTTATAATGTAAAAAGAAGAATGAACAGAGAAATATCATGGTTAGTCGAATAAGCAAACTCTCGACACCTCTATGGGTGACAACCCCTGTGACTATGAGTACATCATCTGTAGATAACTGTTTAGTCTGAATGTTCAGCATGTACCTGTATATGTGGAAGTGAGGAGACGGCCCCATTCGTCAGGTGGAGACCATCGGGACCAGAACACCGGTGCAGAGGGAAACATCACCCCCTGAGAAAATAGTACAACGTTGAACTTTATCAGAACTTTATCTGGGTGTAACAGAAGGACAGATATACACTATATAGTTTAGGTGTTCATTCACAATGACAAAGCTATCCGCCTAAGCAAGAACAACGCCAGTTGGTTCAGTTTTCAATAAAAAGAGTGAATAATAAACGGAGTGTCTGCATGTCATGTGACTTAATGTGAAGGGTGCTATATTGCAATTATTCTGTACTATAGTTGCAACTTTATAATAATTCTATTTGTATCGGCTGTTTGTGTAGAATATGAACATATATCACTGACTGGGTCATGTGCGCACACAATTCAACCAGGGACCATGTTATGGTCTTAACTCAAAAGCCCTTAAAATATCTATTAGTTTGACACGAGAGACCCGTCCAAGGCCGGTAGACCGAGGACGAGCTTGCACGCTAAACTAAAGGAAGATTTGAGGACCATATATACATATATATATAGAAAAGAGTATATATATATATATATATATACTCTAAAACAAAATCACTTCCAGCAATAC
The DNA here is from genome assembly GCA_936450465.1 of Gibbula magus. Lineage (NCBI taxonomy): Eukaryota > Metazoa > Mollusca > Gastropoda > Trochida > Trochidae > Gibbula > Gibbula magus. The sequence continues at coordinate 66,175,040 of OW388297.1, read as the reverse complement.
ATTGTCACTTGGCATTTGATAAAATAATTATAATACTGGTAAACGTCACGTATTCTCCACATAGGCTAAACGTTGCTGATGATAATATTAATGATGTAAGTAAGTATAAGTGATGATGGTATTAATAATAAATTAAGTGATGATGGTATTGACAATCAACGTTAAGTTGCTGATGATTGTATTGGAAATAATCATTGTTGATGATGATATTGATAATACGTGATGCTACTGTCGCTGATGGTGATCATGATGATCATAAAGATAATGATCATGTTGATAACGATGGCGATGATAATAATGATGATGGTGACTCACCGTTGAGATCCTTTACAGGATGCGTATAGCAAGGACTCACAGCTGAGATCCGATATAGGATGCCTAAAGCAACGACTCTAAAACAAAATCCCTTCAAGCTATACATTGTCACCTGGCATTCGATAAAATAAGTATAATACTGGGAAACGTCACGTATCCTCTATATAGGCTAAACATTGCTGATGATGATATCAATGATGTGATGTAGAAGTGATGATGGTAAATTAAGTGATGATGACGATGATATTGATAATCAACGTTGCTGCTAATATTGATAGTTGTGATTATTGATTATACGTGATGCTGTTGTCACTGATGGTGATCATGATGATCATAAGGATAATGATCATGTTGATAACGACGCCGATGATAATAATGATGGTGACCGTTGAGATCCTTTACAGGATTCACCATTGAATTCCCACACAGGATGCATATAGCAAGGACTTACCATTAGATCTAATACAGGATGCGTAAAGGACTAACCGTTGAAATCCTCTACAGGATGCGTATAGCAAGGACTCACCGTTGAGATCCTTTACAGGATGCGTATAGCAAGGACTTACCATTAGATCTAATACAGGATGCGTGAAGGACTCACCGTTGAGATCCCATATTGGATGCCTTAAGCAAGGACTCAACTTTGAGATCCGATATAGGATGCCTAAAGCAACGTCTCACCGTTGAGATCCCACACAGGATGCATATAGCAAGGGCTCGACGTTGAGATCCCACACAGGGTGCATACAGCAAGGACTCATCATTGAGATCCCATACAGGATGCGTATAGCAAGGACTCACGGTTGAGATCCCATACAGGATGCGTATAGCAAGGACTCACCGTTGAAATCCCACACAGGATGCGTATAGCAAGGACTCGCCGTTGAGATCCCACACTGGATGCGTAAAGCAAGGACTCGCCGTTGAGATCCCATACAGGATTCGTATAGGAATCACCGTTAAATTCCACACAGGATGCGTATAGCAAGGACTCACCGTTGAGATCCCATACAGGATTCGTATAACCAGAAAGAGGTAGGGACTGATCCTGATGGCGACGGGACTGAGAAGGGTGCCGACTGCCAGAGGCAACATCCCGAACGTGATGATCTTCCGTGCCCCAAACCTCTGTGAGAGCCACCCACCCAGGATCTGGAAGCCTGTGGAATACCCCCAGAAGTAGCCGCCAAGAAGGATTCCCTGAAGCTCCTTGTCCCACTCAAACTCGCCTTCCTGGGGAAAGAACACATTAGGAGGACATACAATAGTTTCAACATCATACTACAAGTCAAATCAAAGCAGCTGTTCTATGACGTTCACTCAGTGGTCTTAAAAATGCAGTTGGTTCTTACAACTACATAAACTCACGTGCAAAAGAAACGTCCCCATACAAAATACAAGATATTTCAATCGACGTGCGATAAATGCGACTGAAACAGCTTTACATCATGTCTTCAGAACCCAACAATACTAAATATGAATTTTCAAAACATTGTCTATTCATAACTCTGAGAAACACAAGTTTAAAGAAATGGTCGTTTTGGAATCTCATTAACTAGACGAGATAGAAGCCTCAAAAAGCCTACAGTAATGACGCGTCAACAAATTTAAATCAAAGAAGGTTATTTATGTCGAGGATATCTTTAATTAATTAAATTTCTACTTTTTCAATGTTTTAAACTTAAATACCAAATATTCTGGGCCAAAAACATCTTTAAAAAGCGATGTTAGCACCTCATGTGTATTTGAACAGATGTAAAAATAAAAGAAGCATACTCTTATGTATGAAATTGTGAATACTTCTATACAAAACATGTGGCTACCAAATACATTCAAAATCTACTTTCTCCGACATCAATATTTCATTTTATACTGTTTTCAAAATGTGGGGACGTTTCTTTTGCACGTGAGTTTACTACAAGTGAAATAAAAAAAGCTGTTCCGTGACGTTAATACAATGGTCTTATAGGATAATTGCAATTGGATCTTACACTTTGACTTGCCACCTTACAGCCATGCGGTATAGGGCCATAAATCTTGACGACTAGCTTCCTATTACTATTTCAGAAATAACTGATGGTTACCAATTTTCAGGGACATATACACGTCTGGATACAATCAAGGGCGTACATCAACAGAGAACAGTACACATCAAAAGAAAGTAATATGTTCCTGCCACATCGTTAGGGTTCACACTGACCTCACTCTGGAGGTGACTGGATTCATCCGTCTGGGAGCAGGTGCCTTCATCAGACGGAATGTCCAGGGCGATGCTGCCGTTAGTCAGTCCCGAGGTGTAGTTGTAGGAAAGGACTGTAGAGTTGGGTCGGGGGTGCTTCACCATACACACGATGATGAGGTTAATTCGCAGCATGGAGAAGAGGGCGAACCCAACAGCCAGGAGACATCCCAACCAGTAGCGCCGACACCGCCACCAGGGGACTGTGAGGAATATGGCGTATTCGGAGGTGAACCGTTACTGTATTGATTGATTATGTTAGCGAAATCAACTTCCGAATCAATATGATATATGGATCCGTTAACTTCAGTTCTGTTGCGTGAATATGTTTTTTTTATATTCAATTCAGTTTCGTTCAAATAAGTTCTAGATTCAATTGCAATCTAGTCGTAATGACGAGCTGTTTGCTCTGACATCTCACGATTCACGATCTTTGCCACTAAGGTGGTCGTAAGTTACTATGGTAACCTTAAAGGTGCATCCATTGTGTTTCATAAACTTTTATTTGGCTTTAATACGTTCCAACACACCATATATGTGCTGTTTACAATACAAACAAATTCACTCAGCTTGCATATTCACCCCCAATCGCCAAACATATCATAATTACTAGTTTCCAATTAAAATCGAGTAAGATCATTATGCATGTGCAGAAACCGAAAGTGCACGTCCTATGTTCATGCACAATAGTTATATGACCTATTGAACATTATCAAACCAAATCTGTTAGTTTGTCTGGTTTAAATAAGATTCCAAAATTACGTTTGACTCATTGGCGCGCGCCACACGCGGTGCATTGTCCAGTTTTCGATCAGAAATCGATTTTACCTTCATATCGTCAATATACTAAGTCGATTATCATCAAAATGGTAGTTTTCGGTAACAGTTGGTACTTCTCTATAAAATAAGACCATTTATAACGTTTTGCATATTTGACCCCCAACAACACAATGGATGTACCTTTAAAAAATGGATAACTTCAGTAAAGGTTGTTTTTTTAAATGGGTCCCTGTGACATTTTCGGGTCTGGGAAAAGCAACGTTAGCATAACAGTCATCAATCATTACATTACAAACAAATAATGCTTGCTTATGCTTATCGCCATTTCTTGGTATGTTGCAAACGTCTAGTGCAGCTCAAGGGTAATGCTCAAGGGCCTTTGAAGGAGAAGGGACATGATACATGCATCTCTTAGTATCAGAAAGTCGCTAGTCGTGCCAACTACATGTAAACTGCCACACGTAGAAAACAAACTGCTACACAGTCAATTTATAGATAGTGTATGGTTTCTACCAGGGCGCACCAACTCCGTCTCTGCCAGTGATATGTGATTTACGTGACTGTGCACACGTCCTTGTGTTATACGCCTTATCCAACTGTACATACACGTACATCATCTCACATGTAACATGCTGCAGTAAAGTCGTGCGTTGACAACTGCCGTTTTAAAACAAGTTACTGTCACATAGGTTATATGATCCCCGGCTGAAAATTAATAGTTTGAAGTTAAAAAATAAAGTCAATGTAAACAGATAGACTGGATAGACATGGGACACTAAGCACACGTCCTTGTGTTATACGCTATATCCAACTGAACATACACGTATATCATCTTACAAGTAACATGCTGCAGTTCAGACTACAAGGCTGCATGAATTTAGTCGTGCCTATCGCCAGTCCGTTGACAACTGCCGTATTAAAACAAAAATAATGCCACCCAAATGACATGATCCTCGGCTGAATTTAATATTTCGAAGTTGAAAAGTCAAATCATTGTAAAATAAATAGACTGGGTCCTGAATCTCACATGGAAAACATTGGTGTAAGATCATATGAGAATCCTAACTTCGTTAGGGTCGAAATTTTGAAGGGAGTATAATCTGTGGGAAGAGAATGGTAATTCAATGGTCTTAACTTTTGTCAAAACGCCTTAAATGTCATGAATAAAATAACAATCAACACAAGCCAATGAATTATGGATAAACTGCCTCTTTTGTCCTTATTTATGGGAGTGGGAGTGAAGGTCAAGGTCGAATGAAGAATCTTTAGTCTCTCGTTACTTCTCGATAAAATAACACCCTTGGTATCTTTTGACCTATGTTACTACAATAACATACGGAGTGTCCCTTTAAGATACCAGTTTAAGAGTCAGCTGAGTAAGCCCCCGGATGTTTACAGGGAAAATACGGTAGACCCTAAATACTATGGTACGAGTCGACTTAAGTTGGAATAAAACGTACATTGCAATACAAAATGTGATTGTAATAACCCTTGACATAAATTGTAATATAAACGTTTTAGGTCTTAACAACAATTTACGTTGTAACATGATGACCAGTAACTGTGTTGTAAAACTGCTGTGTATCAATTTCTTGTTGAAGTTGAAATGAAGCCAAGTTTGTAGAGGTATATGTAGGTGTTCAACGTCTTATGAGAGTTGGAAATACAATGTAGATGCAGAAACGCAATGAACAAGGTTTGTAAGACAGAAAGGCGTAACCTTAGCACTGTTAATATTATATATAGGAGTGATTTGTCTGTCACCAACTTCCGTTTTCACTTCATTGTCATATAATCTTGCTTATTATACTTTGAGTTTAAAATATGACGTTAACGTGAAGTTAATTGACGTTGGAGATACGATAGTCGTAAGTGCCATACACTAACATTGACTTACGACTCTCCTAGCGCTAAGAGAGCTTCGAAAATATGGGCCATGGCAATTAACTCGATGTCGGTTTTGATCGACATTTTTTTAACATGCTTTTGTGAGATGTTAATTACACCATAAATTATGTTTTATAAATAAATACTATGATTACATATTGATGATTTATCTACATAATTATTGATAATTCTATTTCAATTGTAAGTGAATAAGTTAGGAAGTGTGAACATATGTTTGCGGTAAGTTTTATGTAGATAGTTCCTCATCTCGCAAGTGTTTTATGTAAGTTCTTTGACATTATTCCAAAACAAATTGTGTGTAAACCCAACAGAAAACACCACGATCCCAGGTCGGTAGACTGGTAATGAAAGCGGCGGATGACCTGGTAAACCGTTAGACTTGGCAAGTCTGCTTTCTATATTCTATGCATAATATTATCATAAATAATACAAAATAGTCCATAAATTATTCAATAAACGATGCTTTTCGGACATTACATGTATTATTTATTAATTGGTAAATGTTGAGAGTTGTTTGTAGTACATGTATGGATACTATGACTTTATGTCAATCTAAAATCGACAGATTTATATTATGTTATTATAGTTAATTCTAATAACTTAATATAAAACTGTCGATCTAAATTTATTGAGATTGATTTTATGCTTTATTTATTTAAAGATTATATTTATTAATTTATTAATAGGAAAACATTGTTGATGATTATATTGAATACTATTGTGTAGTTGTGGTTTATCATTATAATTTTGGTGCTAGAACTATTACACAATATGCCTAATAATTCTGTCCTGTTAGCATAAAAGTGTACAGGGACGGATACAGCTTTATAGAACGAGAGGGCGCACATTCCAGGACGGTAAGTCTCAAAATAATATTATTTCCAGAAATGGATGCATTTCCCCCAAGACAAATCAGTAAGGATATCTTGTGTGTTACATGTACATTATAAGCTCATTTATGTAGTCAAAATTGGGTTTATATCTATGTAAAATCATGTCATTCCTGTTCACGAGGATGAAACATAATAAACGATCCCTAAATATGAGATTCCTAAATTCCTGTCATGCTCAAGCACTTCTTCGTGTTGCTGCATATACCATGTGGAGCCTGTTTGACAGTTAAACAAAATTAACAAAATCGACTGTACATGGTTGTAATTAGGGCAGTAGGTAGTCATTCGTGTAACATCTGTTCTCCTAACTATGTTATAGTTTGCATATATTATCGATGTTGTTCAAAGGAAGCATTGATTATCGAATAAGGCTTTTCTTGTATAAGTAGCTAATTCCTGTAACAGTGATTCCTGTTAGTTACTTGAATGACAGTTTGTGCTACTGGAATGACAGTTTGTGTTACTGGAATGACAGTTTGTGTTACTGGAATGACAGTTTGTGTTACTGGAATCACAGTTTGTGCTACTGGAATGACGTATGTTCGATGATGCTGGATATTTATAGGATTAAATGAAAGTTGTTGTTTTCCGTTAATGTTTATTTTAGTTTCAGATGATGAGATTTAACAGAGTTCCTATCGAAATAAATGGTACTCATACATTATGTCTCAAAATGTCAGTCTTATCACACGTATATGTCATTCCTGTAACAACCACTTAATAGATTAAATATGAGCTTACTTTAATTCTTGTTACTTTTATTAAACTTGGTTTTTATTGTTAAAAATCATTTTAGTTTCAAATGATGAGACCTGAACAGTTTGTTTCTATCTAAATCACAGATAATCTGGCAATGTGTCCCAAATTGTCAGTCCTCTGAATAATAAAAAACATTCCTATAACAGAATTTAATATTTTATGCAATGGGATGTCATGTCCTAAACTTAAATTTGTTTACAAAAGTTTTGTTTATGGTTAAGATTCATTTTTTAAATAATAATATACAGGAATATATAGTTTGTTCCTATCTTAATTAACAATTTCAGACGTAACATGTTCCTGTAACACTCATAAAAACCTTTTCGTCTTAATTCGTACTTTGTTCATTTTGTTGTTGTTGAATAGTCGGAGTTCGGTTTATTTTGAAATGAGAAACAAGGACGGACGGATGGACGGAATGACTGCTCTATATCCCCGCTTACTTCGGGAGTATAATAACAGTTATTTAAAAACTTTAAGATATTATGTTATAATATTTTGTTCTGCCCACCAAATATAAAATTTCAACTCGCTACACTGACAAAGGCTATGACAGTGAGTGTGCATGTTTGATCATAGATTGATCCTGATAAGGAGTGTTTACAAGCGAGTGTATCAGTGTGATACTGAGGACAATTGGCTGAAGATGAACTCTCACCTTGATCAAGCCTATCCATAGTAACGGTAAAGTCCACCCAATGTTGTAATCAACCAATCGTGACCCCTTGGCTCAGCTGTTCATACTCCAGATCTCCAGCGAGACGAGAAACACTCGACAAGGGACGTTACTCTTTAACTACCACACTGTTGTCCTGAACGTTGAACGACAAGGACGTTTAACAGCAGAACCGAAGGATATATATCACGAGGAATCTATATGTATGCTGAAATTAGAAAATGTTAAATTTAATGGATATATAAAGCTTATTTCCTGAAGAGAGGAGCCGTATAGATATGCTACCTCACAAATTGCTGTCTGTATAACCTTCTAAGCTGTTTATGATTCTATATTAAATTTGACATTATGCAAAGCACATGTATGTCAATGCAGTGATGGACATATCACAAATTTTTTTTGCAAGCTGATTATGATTCTATATGCCATTAATATTATGCAAAACACGTGTATATAAATGCAGTGATTGACAAATCACGATACCATTACGGAACTTATGAACGTCTGACGATTATCCAAGTGCGTCAGTGCTTTACAATTTTGCTTAGAAGTGCTTATTCACGTGTCATATTGGTTCATGTACATATTTACATGTGTTATAATGAAGTGAGTGAGTGAGTGAGTTGGTGTTTAACGCCGCTTCAAGAGTATTTCACTTATATCACGGCTGCTAGTATTATGGCAAGGAGAAAGCCATGTGGCTATGCTTTGCGGTGAAACCTGCGAGCATCGGCTGGAACTAGCGAAACATGGGTGGTACTACGCTGAAATTCAGTGTAGCATTGCACCCAAACCTTATTGCATGTAGAACAGTTCTCTACTGCAGACAAAGTTGACGTGCCCCTGGCGCGATTCGAACCACGGACCTCTTGATCCGGAGCAGAACGCGCTAACCACTGCGCTATCCCGCCCAATTCTCTTTAGCTGATTATGTGTAAATTAAGGTGGCAAAAGAAGAATTGTTTCACTAAAAACGATCACGTCTCCTGTCATTGGACGAGTGATACACGCTTTTTTTTCCACCGTCGCCACTCAGCCTAATCATCGTAATTTGTAACATATTTATATTATTATGATATGTTGTGATAAAATGTCATTCATATTAACTTTTTAGAAACACACCATTAAGCGTAATTGATAAAAAACTATTATTGTCCAAAACATATGACATATATGTGTTATAAACGTGATTTATTACACACATGTGAGTGAGAACACATCCAACGTATGTTAGATACTGCGAGAGAGGCATCTGATTGGTCGTTCCATGGTGATGACCCGAGGTGACGAGGGCGGGACTATTTTTGCCATTCATAAGTAAACAAATTACTAAAATTCGTAGGAATCACAAACTGAGCACAATCTGGGATATTATAAATGAAAGAACTACAAAGCCGAATGCGCTCGTCCTATCGTAACCTGTACGGTCACACACATCAGCTGCGCATGTGAGTTGTCTCCCTTCAACCGTCACAACGTCGACCGGGTCAATCTCGCCTCGCTGTTACTCACCACTCACTCCATTTCGAGATACTCCAATACATGTATACGGGAAACAATCACACAAACGTCTTTGGTTATAATGATTCCGATACAAAGCGACTTTGTTTTACCGATGGTGAGGACCGTAACAAGAACTCACATGGCTTTGTCGTTGCCTAGTTTATTCGCTCGTGTTCGGAAAATGGCGAAGTGACAGTTTTTCAAGAGTAAATCGGAGTTCGAGATTTGAGTGAGGAATAGAGCGCTTTTATCAGTGTTATGTTTTCCTTTATACTCGGGAACACGTTATTCAAAAGTTCTTATTCGATTGATTCATTACTTAGCACGCCAATTAGCGCTTTAATCAAAGATTATGTTTGTGTGCGGCATTATTCACTCTTTACCGTTACACATATTGACGTCACTGACGTGATAGTGAACTGTATTACTACGCGCTTCACCAGAACGTTTAGAAATACTCAAATTATGTGTTTTATATGTGTGTAATAAATAAAATACCAAACTCATTCCTTATGGATACCGTATTTATTACAACTCGTCACATGTCAAACTTTCGCTCGTTAAATACGTTTACAAGTAACTCGTTGTAATAAATACGGTATCCATAGGGAACTTGTTTGGTATTCTCTATAAAAACAACGACATATGTATCATTTATAAAATTAACTCGCCTAAAACGAAGTGCCAAGTACCCCAAGGTTTTGATTATACAGCGTATCCTGGTTATAATATCCCTGCTTATAATGCCATGAACGGATTTCGGGTCCTATAATTGGCATAAAAGTTTAAGTTACACCAAAAAAAGACCACCAAACTGGATATAAAGACATTTTGCCAATGGTTTTCAAAACAAAAGTAACTTTTCCCTGGTTATATAACCAATCACCAGATAAACATTTGCACAGGTTATTTAGGATGTTGGCTTAACTACTCAAAGTAGACACCATCTCAAGAGAGTGAGAGAGTTACTGTTTTACGCCATTTCTGCAGTATCGCATCCATTAGCGACGGACACAATCTCAATCAAATTGTTGACTGTATAGACAAAGCAGTTCCATTAAACATACCTTTTCAGTGACTGCATAAGCTTTGTGATAGGAGCAAGTGATACCTGTTACAATTGCCAACTGCTGGACACACACTGTTCAATTAGTCAGTAGTGCAGACACTATGTTTGAATGACATACTAGAAGTTAGGGTGATGAAGGAAAATTATTTTGTATGTATAAGTAATGGATAACACCTGAATGTGAGAGCGTTCTAGCAATGAGAGACCTTTGCCCTAGGGAAGACCCGAGGGTCTTCCCGTAGGCAAAACAAAATAACAAATATAGCCGCAAGCAACTTTGAACGGATTCAGCGTAAGTGATTTAATTAATTGAAATAAAAGCAATTGATACATCTTTCCAGTGTTATTGCACATCTTTCAAAACAAGTTGCAACTCTCTAGCATGTCTGTAGGATTATTTAGACCCAATGTTTTCATGTAAAATTGATGAACCCCTGCAATATGTTTCTCATGATAAAACGGTTAATTTTTTCATTCTAAGGTATAACATGGTAAATGTTGTGCTTTAATTTATGCTTAAATAGATGTAACAATCATTTATATTGCATATATAATTAATGTGTTATGTTCTTTTGAATACTCAGGAAAATACTCCAAAATGCTTATTTTCGGACCCCTAGATCACGTTTGCGATGTTTGAAGCTTAACTATCATCATTTATGAAAAGGTTCAACATAAAAGTTGTTATGTTTGAAATTGTCCATAACCATTCGATAGAATTAAGAAAATGAACATCTCAGCCAAGTTTGGTCCTGAAATAAGCAGTTTGAAGAAAGTTATTAACCTCGCTGTCAAGAAATGTAGTTTGTGACTGATAATACTTTCCATGATTTTTGGCCAAATTGGCTATGTGACCCTCTCTAAGAGTGAATATAGATTAAAAAGTAAGAAAGATAGAGGACATCCGAAATAACCATTCGATAGAACACAAGGAAATGAACATCTCAGCCAAGTTTGGTCCTGAAATAAGCAGTTTGAAGAAAGTTATTAGCCTCGCTGTCAAGAAATGTAGTTTTTGCTCTTCTTCGACTTAGAAAGATTTCCGAGATTTTTGGCATGATTGGCTATGCGACTCTCTGTAAGAGTGAAAAACGATTAAAAAGTAAGACAGATAGAGGAAATCCGAAATAACCATTCGATAGAACACAAGAAAATGAACATCTCAGCCAAGTTTGGTCCTGAAATATGCAGTTTGAAGAAAGTTATTATCCTCGCTGTCAAGAAATATAGTTTGCGCTCTTCTATAACTTAGAAAATATTCCGGGAGTTTTGGCCAAATTGGCAATGCGATTTTTGTAAGAGTGAATATAGATTAAAAAGTAAGACAGATAGAGGAAATCCGAAATAACCATTCGAGATAACACAAGGGAATGAACATCTCAGCCACGTTTGGTCCTGAAATATGCAGTTTAAAGAAAGTTATTAGCCTCGCTGTCAAGGTATGTAGTTTGTGCTTTTCTTTTGACTTAGAAAATAATAAGAGATTTTTTTGCAAAATTTGGCTATGCCACTCTCTGTAAGAGTGAATATAGATTAAAAAGTAAGACAGATAGAAGAAATCCGAAATAACCATTCGATAGAACGTATGGTAATGAACATCTCAGCCAAGTTTGGTCCTGAAACATGCAGTTTGAAGAAAGTTATTAACCTCGCTCACAAGATATGTAGTTTGTGCTCTTCTTTTGACAGAGAATAATTTCCGAGTTTTTTTGCCAAATTGGCTATGCGACTCTCTGTAAGAGTGAATATAGATTAAAAAGTAAGACATATAGAGGAAATTCGAAATAACCATTCGATAGAACACAAGAAAATGAACATCTCAGCCAAGTTTGGTCCTGAAATATGCAGTCTAGGGGAAAGTCATTAGCCTCGCTCACAAGATATGTAGTTTGTGCTCTTCTTTTGACTTAGAATAATTTCCGAGATTTTTGGCCAAATTGGCTATGCGAATCTCTGTAAGAGTGAAAAACGATTAAAAAGTAAGAAAGATAGAGGAAATCCGAAATAACCATTCGCTAGAACACAAGGTAATGAACATCTCAGCCAAGTTTGGTCCTGAAATATGCAGTTTGAAGAAAGTTATTAGCCTCGCTGTCACGACATGTAGTTTGTTCTCTTCTTTGACTTAGAAAAATGTGTGTGATTTTTGGCCAAATTGGCTATGCGGCTCTCTGTAAGAGTGAATATAGATTAAAAAGTAAGACAGATAGAGGAAATTCGAAATAACCATTCGATAGAACGTAAGGTAATGAACATCTCAGCCAAGTTTGGTCCTGAAATATGCAGTTTGCAGAAAGTTATTAGCCTCGCTGTCACGACATGTAGTTTGTTCTCTTCTTTGACTTAGAAAACTTTCTGTGATTTTTGGCCAAATTGGCTATGCGACTCTCTGTAAGAGTGAATATAGATTAAAAAGTAAGACAGATAGAGGAAATCCGAAATAACCATTCGATAGAACGTAAGGTAATGAACATCTCAGCCAAGTTTGGTCCTGAAATATGCAGTTTGAAGAAAGTTATTAGCCTCGCTGTCACGACATGTAGTTTGTGGACTTCTTTGAATTGAATATTTTCTGTGATTTTCGGTCAAATTGGCTAAGCGACTCTCTGTAAGAGTGAATATAGATTAAAAAGTAAGACAGATAGAGGAAATCCGAAATAACCATTCGATAGAACGTAAGGTAATGAACATCTCAGCCAAGTTTGGTCCTGAAATATGCAGTTTGAAGAAAGTTATTAGCCTCGCTGTCACGACATGTAGTTTGTGGACTTCTTTGAATTGAATATTTTCTGTGATTTTTGGCCAAATTGGCTATGCGACTCTCTGTAAGAGTGAATATAGATTAAAAAGTAAGACAGATAGAGGAAATTCGAAATAACCATTCGATAGAACGTAAGGTAATGAACATCTCAGCCTAGTTTGGTCCTGTAATATGCAGTTTGAAGAAAGTTATTAGCCTCGCTGTCACGACATGTAGTTTGTTCTTTTCTTTGACTTAGAATTTGTTTTGTGATTTTTGGCTAAATTGGCTATGCGAATCTCTGTAAGAGTGAAAAACGATTAAAAAGTAAGACAGATAGAGGAAATTCGAAATAACCATTCGATAGAACGTAAGGTAATGAACATCTCAGCCAAGTTTGGTCCTGAAATATGCAGTTTGCAGAAAGTTATTAGCCTCGCTGTCACGACATGTAGTTTGTTCTCTTCTTTGACTTAGAAAATTGTTTGTGATTTTTGGCCAAATTGGCTATGCGAATCTCTGTAAGAGTGAAAAACGATTAAAAAGTAAGACAGATAGAGGAAATTCGAAATAACTATTCGATAGAACGTAAGGTAATGAACATCTCAGCCAAGTTTGGTCCTGAAATATGCAGTTTGAAGAAAGTTATTAGCCTCGCTGTCACGACATGTAGTTTGTTCTCTTCTTTGACTTAGAACAATTCTGTGATTTTTGGCCAAATTGGCTATGCGACTCTCTGTAAGAGTGAATATAGATTAAAAAGTAAGACAGATAGAGGAAATTCGAAATAACCATTCGATAGAACGTAAGGTAATGAACATCTCAGCCAAGTTTGGTCCTGAAACATGCAGTTTGAAGAAAGTTATTAACCTCGCTCAAAAGATATGTAGTTTGTTCTCTTCTTTGACTTAGAATTTTTATTTGTGATTTTTGGCCAAATTGGCTATGCGAATCTCTGTAAGAGTGAAAAACGATTAAAAAGTAAGACAGATAGAGGAAATTCGAAATAACCATTCGAAAGAACGTAAGGTAATGAACATCTCAGCCAAGTTTGGTCCTGAAATATGCAGTTTGCAGAAAGTTTTTAGCCTCGCTGTCACGACATGTAGTTTGTTCTCTTCTTTGACGTAGAAAAATTTCTGTGATTTTTGGCCAAATTGGCTATGCGACATTCTGTAAGAGTGAATATAGATTAAAAAGTAAGACAGATAGAGGAAATCCGAAATAACCATTCGCTAGAACACAAGGTAATGAACATCTCAGCCAAGTTTGGTCCTGAAATATGCAGTTTGAAGAAAGTTATTAGCCTCGCTGTCACGACATGTAGTTTGTTCTCTTCTTTGACTTAGAAAAATGTGTGTGATTTTTGGCCAAATTGGCTATGCGGCTCTCTGTAAGAGTGAATATAGATTAAAAAGTAAGACAGATAGAGGAAATTCGAAATAACCATTCGATAGAACGTAAGGTAATGAACATCTCAGCCAAGTTTGGTCCTGAAATATGCAGTTTGCAGAAAGTTATTAGCCTCGCTGTCACGACATGTAGTTTGTTCTCTTCTTTGACTTAGAAAACTTTCTGTGATTTTTGGCCAAATTGGCTATGCGACTCTCTGTAAGAGTGAATATAGATTAAAAAGTAAGACAGATAGAGGAAATCCGAAATAACCATTCGATAGAACGTAAGGTAATGAACATCTCAGCCAAGTTTGGTCCTGAAAGATGCAGTTTGAAGAAAGTTATTAGCCTCGCTGTCACGACATGTAGTTTGTGGACTTCTTTGAATTGAATATTTTCTGTGATTTTCGGTCAAATTGGCTAAGCGACTCTCTGTAAGAGTGAATATAGATTAAAAAGTAAGACAGATAGAGGAAATCCGAAATAACCATTCGCTAGAACACAAGGTAATGAACATCTCAGCCTAGTTTGGTCCTGAAATATGCAGTTTGAAGAAAGTTATTAGCCTCGCTGTCACGACATGTAGTTTGTGGTCTTCTTTGACTTAGAAAACTTTCTGTGATTTTTGGCAAAATTGGCTATGCGACTCTCTGTAAGAGTGAATATAGATTAAAAAGTAAGACAGATAGAGGAAATTCGAAATAACCATTCGATAGAACGTAAGGTAATGAACATCTCAGCCTAGTTTGGTCCTGTAATATGCAGTTTGAAGAAAGTTATTAGCCTCGCTGTCACGACATGTAGTTTGTTCTCTTCTTTGACTTAGAATTTTTATTTGTGATTTTTGGCCAAATTGGCTATGCGAATCTCTGTAAGAGTGAAAAACGATTAAAAAGTAAGACAGATAGAGGAAATTCGAATTAACCATTCGAAAGAACGTAAGGTAATGAACATCTCAGCCAAGTTTGGTCCTGAAATATGCAGTTTGAAGAAAGTTATTAGCCTCGCTGTCACGACATGTAGTTTGTTCTCTTCTTTGACGTAGAAAAATTTCTGTGATTTTTGGCCAAATTGGCTATGCGACATTCTGTAAGAGTGAATATAGATTAAAAAGTAAGACAGATAGAGGAAATCCGAAATAACCATTCGCTAGAACACAAGGTAATGAACATCTCAGCCAAGTTTGGTCCTGAAAGATGCAGTTTGAAGAAAGTTATTAGCCTCGCTGTCACGACATTTAGTTTGTGGTCTTCTTTGACTTAGAAAACTTTCTGTGATTTTTGGCCAAATTGGCTATGCGACTCTCTGTAAGAGTGAAAAACGATTAAAAAGTAAGACAGATAGAGGAAATTCGAAATAACCATTCGATAGAACGTAAGGTAATGAACATCTCAGCCTAGTTTGGTCCTGTAATATGCAATTTGAAGAAAGTTATTAGCCTCGCTGTCACGACATGTAGTTTGTGGTCTTCTTTGACTTAGAAAAATTTCTGTGATTTTTGGCCAAATTGGCTATGCGACATTCTGTAAGAGTGAATATAGATTAAAAAGTAAGACAGATAGAGGAAATCCGAAATAACCATTCGCTAGAACACAAGGTAATGAACATCTCACCCAAGTTTGGTCCTGAAATATGCAGTTTGAAGAAAGTTATTAGCCTCGCTGTCACGACATGTAGTTTGTTCTCTTCTTTGACTTAGAAAACTTTCTGTGATTTTTGGCCAAATTGGCTATGCGACTCTCTGTAAGAGTGAATATAGATTAAAAAGTAAGACAGATAGAGGAAATCCGAAATAACCATTCGATAGAACGTAAGGTAATGAACATCTCAGCCAAGTTTGGTCCTGAAAGATGCAGTTTGAAGAAAGTTATTAGCCTCGCTGTCACGACATGTAGTTTGTGGACTTCTTTGAATTGAATATTTTCTGTGATTTTCGGTCAAATTGGCTAAGCGACTCTCTGTAAGAGTGAATATAGATTAAAAAGTAAGACAGATAGAGGAAATCCGAAATAACCATTCGCTAGAACACAAGGTAATGAACATCTCAGCCTAGTTTGGTCCTGAAATATGCAGTTTGAAGAAAGTTATTAGCCTCGCTGTCACGACATGTAGTTTGTGGTCTTCTTTGACTTAGAAAACTTTCTGTGATTTTTGGCAAAATTGGCTATGCGACTCTCTGTAAGAGTGAATATAGATTAAAAAGTAAGACAGATAGAGGAAATTCGAAATAACCATTCGATAGAACGTAAGGTAATGAACATCTCAGCCTAGTTTGGTCCTGTAATATGCAGTTTGAAGAAAGTTATTAGCCTCGCTGTCACGACATGTAGTTTGTTCTCTTCTTTGACTTAGAATTTTTATTTGTGATTTTTGGCCAAATTGGCTAGGCGAATCTCTGTAAGAGTGAAAAACGATTAAAAAGTAAGACAGATAGAGGAAATTCGAATTAACCATTCGAAAGAACGTAAGGTAATGAACATCTCAGCCAAGTTTGGTCCTGAAATATGCAGTTTGCAGAAAGTTATTAGCCTCGCTGTCACGACATGTAGTTTGTTCTCTTCTTTGACTTAGAAAAATTTCTGTGATTTTTGGCCAAATTGGCTATGCGACATTCTGTAAGAGTGAATATAGATTAAAAAGTAAGACAGATAGAGGAAATCCGAAATAACCATTCGCTAGAACACAAGGTAATGAACATCTCAGCCAAGTTTGGTCCTGAAAGATGCAGTTTGAAGAAAGTTATTAGCCTCGCTGTCACGACATTTAGTTTGTGGTCTTCTTTGACTTAGAAAACTTTCTGTGATTTTTGGCCAAATTGGCTATGCGACTCTCTGTAAGAGTGAAAAACGATTAAAAAGTAAGACAGATAGAGGAAATTCGAAATAACCATTCGATAGAACGTAAGGTAATGAACATCTCAGCCTAGTTTGGTCCTGTAATATGCAGTTTGAAGAAAGTTATTAGCCTCGCTGTCACGACATGTAGTTTGTGGTCTTCTTTGACTTAGAAAAATTTCTGTGATTTTTGGCCAAATTGGCTATGCGACTCTCTGTAAGAGTGAATATAGATTAAAAAGTAAGACAGATAGAGGAAATTCGAAATAACCATTCGATAGAACGTAAGGTAATGAACATCTCAGCCAAGTTTGGTCCTGAAACATGCAGTTTGAAGAAAGTTATTAACCTCGCTCAAAAGATATGTAGTTTGTTCTCTTCTTTGACTTAGAATTTTTATTTGTGATTTTTGGCCAAATTGGCTATGCGAATCTCTGTAAGAGTGAAAAACGATTAAAAAGTAAGACAGATAGAGGAAATTCGAAATAACCATTCGATAGAACGTAAGGTAATGGACATCTCAGCCACGTTTAGTCCTGAAATATGCAGTTTGCAGAAAGTTATTAGCCTCGCTGTCACGACATGTAGTTTGTTCTCTTCTTTGACTTAGAAAATTGTTTGTGATTTTTGGCCAAATTGGCTATGCGACTCTCTGTAAGAGTGAATATAGATTAAAAATTAAGACAGATAGAGGAAATCCGAAATAACCATTCGCTAGAACACAAGGTAATGAACATCTCAGCCTAGTTTGGTCCTGAAATATGCAGTTTGAAGAAAGTTATTAGCCTCGCTGTCACGACATGTAGTTTGTGGTCTTCTTTGACTTAGAAAACTTTCTGTGATTTTTGGCAAAATTGGCTATGCGACTCTCTGTAAGAGTGAATATAGATTAAAAAGTAAGACAGATAGAGGAAATTCGAAATAACCATTCGATAGAACGTAAGGTAATGAACATCTCAGCCTAGTTTGGTCCTGTAATATGCAGTTTGAAGAAAGTTATTAGCCTCGCTGTCACGACATGTAGTTTGTTCTCTTCTTTGACTTAGAATTTTTATTTGTGATTTTTGGCCAAATTGGCTATGCGAATCTCTGTAAGAGTGAAAAACGATTAAAAAGTAAGACAGATAGAGGAAATTCGAATTAACCATTCGAAAGAACGTAAGGTAATGAACATCTCAGCCAAGTTTGGTCCTGAAATATGCAGTTTGCAGAAATTTATTAGCCTCGCTGTCACGACATGTAGTTTGTTCTCTTCTTTGACGTAGAAAAATTTCTGTGATTTTTGGCCAAATTGGCTATGCGACATTCTGTAAGAGTGAATATAGATTAAAAAGTAAGACAGATAGAGGAAATCCGAAATAACCATTCGCTAGAACACAAGGTAATGAACATCTCAGCCAAGTTTGGTCCTGAAATATGCAGTTTGAAGAAAGTTATTAGCCTCGCTGTCACGACATTTAGTTTGTGGTCTTCTTTGACTTAGAAAAATTTCTGTGATTTTTGGCCAAATTGGCTATGCGACTCTCTGTAAGAGTGATTATAGATTAAAAAGTAAGACAGATAGAGGAATTTCGAAAGAACCATTCGATAGAACGTAATGTAATGAACATCTCAGCCTAGTTTGGTCCTGAAATATGCAGTTTGAAGAAAGTTATTAGCCTCGCTGTCACGACATGTAGTTTGTGGTCTTCTTTGACTTAGAAAACTTTCTGTGATTTTTGGCCAAATTGGCTATGCGACTCTCTGTAAGAGTGAATATAGATTAAAAAGTAAGACAGATAGAGGAAATTCGAATTAACCATTCGAAAGAACGTAAGGTAATGAACATCTCAGCCAAGTTTGGTCCTGAAATATGCAGTTTGCAGAAAGTTATTAGCCTCGCTGTCACGACATGTAGTTTGTTCTCTTCTTTGACGTAGAAAAATTTCTGTGATTTTTGGCCAAATTGGCTATGCGACATTCTGTAAGAGTGAATATAGATTAAAAAGTAAGACAGATAGAGGAAATTCGAAATAACCATTCGATAGAACGTAAGGTAATGAACATCTCAGCCTAGTTTGGTCCTGTAATATGCAGTTTGAAGAAAGTTATTAGCCTCGCTGTCACGACATGTAGTTTGTGGTCTTCTTTGACTTAGAATTTGTTTTGTGATTTTTGGCCAAATTGGCTATGCGAATCTCTGTAAGAGTGAAAAACGATTAAAAAGTAAGACAGATAGAGGAAATTCGAAATAACCATTCGATAGAACGTAAGGTAATGGACATCTCAGCAACGTTTAGTCCTGAAATATGCAGTTTGCAGAAAGTTATTAGCCTCGCTGTCACGACATGTAGTTTGTTCTCTTCTTTGACTTAGAAAAAATTCTGTGATTTTTGGCCAAATTGGCTATGCGACTCTCTGTAAGAGTGAATATAGATTAAAAAGTAAGACAGATAGAGGAAATTCGAAATAACCATTCGATAGAACACAAGGTAATGAACATCTCAGCCAAGTTTGGTCCTGAAAGATGCAGTTTGAAGAAAGTTATTAGCCTCGCTGTCACGACATTTAGTTTGTGGTCTTCTTTGACTTCGAAAAATGTCTGTGATTTTTGGCCAAATTGGCTATGCGACTCTCTGTAAGAGTGATTATAGATTAAAAAGTAAGACAGATAGAGGAAATTCGAAATAACCATTCGCTAGAACACAAGGTAATGAACAACTCAGCCAAGTTTGGTCCTGAAAGATGCAGTTTGAAGAAAGTTATTAGCCTCGCTGTCACGACATGTAGTTTGTGGTCTTCTTTGACTCAGAATTTTTTTGGTGATTTTTGGCCAAATTGGCTATGCGACTCTCTGTAAGAGTGAATATAGATTAAAAAGTAAGACAGATAGAGGAAATTCGAAATAAACATTCGATAGAACGTAAGGTAATGAACATCTCAGCCAAGTTTAGTCCTGAAATATGCAGTTTGCAGAAAGTTATTAGCCTCGCTGTCACGACATGTAGTTTGTTCTCTTCTTTGACTTAGAATTTGTTTTGTGATTTTTGGCCAAATTGGCTATGCGAATCTCTGTAAGAGTGAAAAACGATTAAAAAGTAAGACAGATAGAGGAAATTCGAAATAACCATTCGATAGAACGTAAGGTAATGGACATCTCAGCAACGTTTAGTCCTGAAATATGCAGTTTGCAGAAAGTTATTAGCCTCGCTGTCACGACATGTAGTTTGTTCTCTTCTTTGACTTAGATCAATTTCTGTGATTTTTGGCCAAATTGGCTATGCGACTCTCTGTAAGAGTGAATATAGATTAAAAAGTAAGACAGATAGAGGAAATCCGAAACAACCATTCGATAGAACGTAAGGTAATGAACATCTTAGCCATGTTTGGTCCTGAAAGATGCAGTTTGAAGAAAGTTATTAGCCTCGCTGTCACGACATGTAGTTTGTTCTCTTCTTTGACTTAGAATTTGTTTTGTGATTTTTGGCCAAATTGGCTATGCGAATCTCTGTAAGAGTGAAAAACGATTAAAAAGTAAGACAGATAGAGGAAATTCGAAATAACCATTCGATAGAACGTAAGGTAATGAACATCTCAGCAACGTTTAGTCCTGAAATATGCAGTTTGCAGAAAGTTATTAGCCTCGCTGTCACGACATGTAGTTTGTTCTCTTCTTTGACTTAGAAAAAATTCTGTGATTTTTGGCCAAATTGGCTATGCGACTCTCTGTAAGAGTGAATATAGATTAAAAAGTAAGACAGATAGAGGAAATCCGAAACAACCATTCGATAGAACGTAAGGTAATGAACATCTTAGCCATGTTTGGTCCTGAAAGATGCAGTTTGAAGAAAGTTATTAGCCTCGCTGTCACGACATGTAGTTTGTTCTCTTCTTTGACTTAGAATTTGTTTTGTGATTTTTGGCCAAATTGGCTATGCGAATCTCTGTAAGAGTGAAAAACGATTAAAAAGTAAGACAGATAGAGGAAATTCGAAATAACCATTCGATAGAACGTAAGGTAATGGACATCTCAGCCACGTTTAGTCCTGAAATATGCAGTTTGCAGAAAGTTATTAGCCTCGCTGTCACGACATGTAGTTTGTTCTCTTCTTTGACTTAGAAAAAATTCTGTGATTTTTGGCCAAATTGGCTATGCGACTCTCTGTAAGAGTGAATATAGATTAAAAAGTAAGACAGATAGAGGAAATTCGAAATAACCATTCGATAGAACACAAGGTAATGAACATCTCAGCCAAGTTTGGTCCTGAAAGATGCAGTTTGAAGAAAGTTATTAGCCTCGCTGTCACGACATTTAGTTTGTGGTCTTCTTTGACTTAGAAAAATTTCTGTGATTTTTGGCCAAATTGGCTATGCGACTCTCTGTAAGAGTGATTATAGATTAAAAAGTAAGACAGATAGAGGAAATTCGAAATAACCATTCGCTAGAACACAAGGTAATGAACAACTCAGCCAAGTTTGGTCCTGAAAGATGCAGTTTGAAGAAAGTTATTAGCCTCGCTGTCACGACATGTAGTTTGTGGTCTTCTTTGACTCAGAATTTTTTTGGTGATTTTTGGCCAAATTGGCTATGCGACTCTCTGTAAGAGTGAATATAGATTAAAAAGTAAGACAGATAGAGGAAATTCGAAATAAACATTCGATAGAACGTAAGGTAATGAACATCTCAGCCAAGTTTAGTCCTGAAATATGCAGTTTGCAGAAAGTTATTAGCCTCGCTGTCACGACATGTAGTTTGTTCTCTTCTTTGACTTAGAAAAATTTCTGTGATTTTTGGCCAAATTGGCTATGCGACTCTCTGTAAGAGTGAATATAGATTAAAAAGTAAGACAGATAGAGGAAATTCGAAATAACCATTCGATAGAACGTAAGGTAATGAACATCTCAGCCTAGTTTGGTCCTGTAATATGCAGTTTGAAGAATGTTATTAGCCTCGCTGTCACGACATGTAGTTTGTGGTCTTCTTTGACTTAGAAAAATTTCTGTGATTTTTGGCCAAATTGGCTATGCGACTCTCTGTAAGAGTGAATATAGATTAAAAAGTAAGACAGATAGAGGAAATTCGAAATAACCATTCGATAGAACGTAATGTAATGAACATCTCAGCCTAGTTTGGTCCTGAAATATGCAGTTTGAAGAAAGTTATTAGCCTCGCTGTCACGACATGTAGTTCGTTCTCTTCTTTGACTTAGAAAAAATTCTGTGATTTTTGGCCAAATTGGCTATGCGACTCTCTGTAAGAGTGAATATAGATTAAAAAGTAAGACAGATAGAGGAAATCCGAAATAACCATTCGCTAGAAGACAAGGTAATGAACATCTCAGCCATGTTTGGTCCTGAAAGATGCAGTTTGAAGAAAGTTATTAGCCTCGCTGTCACGACATGTAGTTTGTTCTCTTCTTTGACTTAGAAAAAATTCTGTGATTTTTGGCCAAATTGGCTATGCGACTCTCTGTAAGAGTGAATATAGATTAAAAAGTAAGACAGATAGAGGAAATCCGAAATAACCATTCGCTAGAAGACAAGGTAATGAACATCTCAGCCATGTTTGGTCCTGAAAGATGCAGTTTGAAGAAAGTTATTAGCCTCGCTGTCACGACATGTAGTTTGTTCTCTTCTTTGACTTAGAAAAATTTCTGTGATTTTTGGCCAAATTGGCTATGCGACTCTCTGTAAGAGTGAATATAGATTAAAAAGTAAGACAGATAGAGGAAATTCGAAATAACCATTCGATAGAACGTAAGGTAATGAACATCTCAGCCAAGTTTTGTCCTGAAACATGCAGTTTGAAGAAAGTTATTAACCTCGCTCAAAAGATATGTAGTTTGTTCTCTTCTTTGACTTAGAATTTTTATTTGTGATTTTTGGCCAAATTGGCTATGCGAATCTCTGTAAGAGTGAAAAACGATTAAAAAGTAAGACAGATAGAGGAAATTCGAATTAACCATTCGAAAGAACGTAAGGTAATGAACATCTCAGCCAAGTTTGGTCCTGAAATATGCAGTTTGCAGAAAGTTATTAGCCTCGCTGTCACGACATGTAGTTTGTTCTCTTCTTTGACGTAGAAAAATTTCTGTGATTTTTGGCCAAATTGGCTATGCGACATTCTGTAAGAGTGAATATAGATTAAAAAGTAAGACAGATAGAGGAAATCCGAAATAACCATTCGCTAGAACACAAGGTAATGAATATCTCAGCCAAGTTTGGTCCTGAAAGATGCAGTTTGAAGAAAGTTATTAGCCTCGCTGTCACGACATTTAGTTTGTGGTCTTCTTTGACTTAGAAAAATTTCTGTGATTTTTGGCCAAATTGGCTATGCGACTCTCTGTAAGAGTGATTATAGATTAAAAAGTAAGACAGATAGAGGAAATTCGAAATAACCATTCGATAGAACGTAATGTAATGAACATCTCAGCCTAGTTTGGTCCTGAAACATGCAGTTTGAAGAAAGTTATTAACCTCGCTCAAAAGATATGTAGTTTGTTCTCTTCTTTGACTTAGAATTTTTATTTGTGATTTTTGGCCAAATTGGCTATGCGAATCTCTGTAAGAGTGAAAAACGATTAAAAAGTAAGACAGATAGAGGAAATTCGAATTAACCATTCGAAAGAACGTAAGGTAATGAACATCTCAGCCAAGTTTGGTCCTGAAATATGCAGTTTGCAGAAAGTTATTAGCCTCGCTGTCACGACATGTAGTTTGTTCTCTTCTTTGACGTAGAAAAATTTCTGTGATTTTTGGCCAAATTGGCTATGCGACATTCTGTAAGAGTGAATATAGATTAAAAAGTAAGACAGATAGAGGAAATCCGAAATAACCATTCGCTAGAACACAAGGTAATGAATATCTCAGCCAAGTTTGGTCCTGAAAGATGCAGTTTGAAGAAAGTTATTAGCCTCGCTGTCACGACATTTAGTTTGTGGTCTTCTTTGACTTAGAAACATTTCTGTGATTTTTGGCCAAATTGGCTATGCGACTCTCTGTAAGAGTGATTATAGATTAAAAAGTAAGACAGATAGAGGAAATTCGAAATAACCATTCGATAGAACGTAATGTAATGAACATCTCAGCCTAGTTTGGTCCTGAAATATGCAGTTTGAAGAAAGTTATTAGCCTCGCTGTCACGACATGTAGTTTGTGGTCTTCTTTGACTTAGAAAAATTTCTGTGATTTTTGGCCAAATTGGCTATGCGACTCTCTGTAAGAGTGAAAAACGATTAAAAAGTAAGACAGATAGAGGAAATTCGAAATAACCATTCGATAGAACGTAATGTAATGAACATCTCAGCCAAGTTTGGTCCTGAAAGATGCAGTTTGAAGAAAGTTATTAGCCTCGCTGTCACGACATGTAGTTTGTTCTCTTCTTTGACTTAGAATTTGTTTTGTGATTTTTGGCTAAATTGGCTATGCGAATCTCTGTAAGAGTGAAAAACGATTAAAAAGTAAGACAGATAGAGGAAATTCGAAATAACCATTCGATAGAACGTAAGGTAATGGACATCTCAGCCACGTTTAGTCCTGAAATATGCAGTTTGCAGAAAGTTATTAGCCTCGCTGTCACGACATGGAGTTTGTTCTCTTTTTTGTCTTAGAAAAAATTCTGTGATTTTTGGCCAAATTGGCCATGCGACTCTCTGTAAGAGTGAATATAGATTAAAAAGTAAGACAGATAGAGGAAATTCGAAATAACCATTCGATAGAACGTAAGGTAATGGATATCTCAGCCACGTTTAGTCCTGAAATATGCAGTTTGCAGAAAGTTATTAGCCTCGCTGTCACGACATGTAGTTTGTTCTCTTTTTTGTCTAAGAAAAAATTCTGTGATTTTTGGCCAAATTGGCTATGCGACTCTCTGTAAGAGTAAATAGAGATTAAAAAGTAAGACAGATAGAGGAAATCCGAAACAACCATTCGATAGAACGTAAGGTAATGAACATCTTAGCCATGTTTGGTCCTGAAAGATGCAGTTTGAAGAAAGTTATTAGCCTCGCTGTCACGACATGTAGTTTGTTCTCTTCTTTGACTTAGAATTTGTTTTGTGATTTTTGGCTAAATTGGCTATGCGAATCTCTGTAAGAGTGAAAAAACGATTAAAAAGTAAGACAGATAGAGGAAATTCGAAATAACCATTCGATAGAACGTAAGGTAATGAACATCTCAGCCAAGTTTGGTCCTGAAATATGCAGTTTGCAGAAAGTTATTAGCCTCGCTGTCACGACATGTAGTTTGTTCTCTTCTTTGACTTAGAATTTGTTTTGTGATTTTTGGCTAAATTTGCTATGCGAATCTCTGTAAGAGTGAAAAACGATTAAAAAGTAAGACAGATAGAGGAAATTCGAAATAACCATTCGATAGAACGTAAGGTAATGGACATCTCAGCCACCTTTAGTCCTGAAATATGCAGTTTGCAGAAAGTTATTAGCCTCGCTGTCACGACATGGAGTTTGTTCTCTTTTTTGTCTTAGAAAAAATTCTGTGATTTTTGGCCAAATTGGCCATGCGACTCTCTGTAAGAGTGAATATAGATTAAAAAGTAAGACAGATAGAGGAAATTCGAAATAACCATTCGATAGAACGTAAGGTAATGGATATCTCAGCCACGTTTAGTCCTGAAATATGCAGTTTGCAGAAAGTTATTAGCCTCGCTGTCACGACATGTAGTTTGTTCTCTTTTTTGTCTAAGAAAAAATTCTGTGATTTTTGGCCAAATTGGCTATGCGACTCTCTGTAAGAGTAAATAGAGATTAAAAAGTAAGACAGATAGAGGAAATCCGAAACAACCATTCGATAGAACGTAAGGTAATGAACATCTTAGCCAGGTTTGGTCCTGAAAGATGCAGTTTGAAGAAAGTTATTAGCCTCGCTGTCACGACATGTAGTTTGTTCTCTTCTTTGACTTAGAATTTGTTTTGTGATTTTTGGCTAAATTGGCTATGCGAATCTCTGTAAGAGTGAAAAACGATTAAAAAGTAAGACAGATAGAGGAAATTCGAAATAACCATTCGATAGAACGTAAGGTAATGAACATCTCAGCCAAGTTTGGTCCTGAAATATGCAGTTTGCAGAAAGTTATTAGCCTCGCTGTCACGACATGTAGTTTGTTCTCTTCTTTGACTTAGAATTTGTTTTGTGATTTTTGGCTAAATTTGCTATGCGAATCTCTGTAAGAGTGAAAAACGATTAAAAAGTAAGACAGATAGAGGAAATTCGAAATAACCATTCGATAGAACGTAAGGTAATGGACATCTCAGCCACGTTTAGTCCTGAAATATGCAGTTTGCAGAAAGTTATTAGCCTCGCTGTCACGACATGTAGTTTGTTCTCTTCTTTGACTTAGAAAATTGTTTGTGATTTTTGGCCAAATTGGCTATGCGACTCTCTGTAAGAGTAAATAGAGATTAAAAAGTAAGACAGATAGAGGAAATCCGAAACAACCATTCGATAGAACGTAAGGTAATGAACATCTTAGCCATGTTTGGTCCTGAAAGATGCAGTTTGAAGAAAGTTATTAGCCTCGCTGTCACGACATGTAGTTTGTTCTCTTCTTTGACTTAGAATTTGTTTTGTGATTTTTGGCTAAATTGGCTAAATTGGCTATGCGAATCTCTGTAAGAGTGAAAAACGATTAAAAAGTAAGACAGATAGAGGAAATTCGAAATAACCATTCGATAGAACGTAAGGTAATGAACATCTCTGCCAAGTTTGGTCCTGAAATATGCAGTTTGCAGAAAGTTATTAGCCTCGCTGTCACGACATGTAGTTTGTTCTCTTCTTTGACTTAGAAAATTGTTTGTGATTTTTGGCCAAATTGGCTATGCGAATCTCTGTAAGAGTGAAAAACGATTAAAAAGTAAGACAGATAGAGGAAATTCGAAATAACCATTCGATAGAACGTAAGGTAATGAACATCTCAGCCAAGTTTGGTCCTGAAATATGCAGTTTGCAGAAAGTTATTAGCCTCGCTGTCACGACATGTAGTTTGTTCTCTTCTTTGACTTAGAACAATTTCTGTGATTTTTGGCCAAATTGGCTATGCGACTCTCTGTAAGAGTGAATATAGATTAAAAAGTAAGACAGATAGAGGAAATCCGAAACAACCATTCGATAGAACGTAAGGTAATGAACATCTTAGCCATGTTTGGTCCTGAAAGATGCAGTTTGAAGAAAGTTATTAGCCTCGCTGTCACGACATGTAGTTTGTTCTCTTCTTTGACTTAGAATTTGTTTTGTGATTTTTGGCCAAATTGGCTATGCGAATCTCTGTAAGAGTGAAAAACGATTAAAAAGTAAGACAGATAGAGGAAATTCGAAATAACCATTCGATAGAACGTAAGGTAATGGACATCTCAGCAACGTTTAGTCCTGAAATATGCAGTTTGCAGAAAGTTATTAGCCTCGCTGTCACGACATGTAGTTTGTTCTCTTCTTTGACTTAGAAAAAATTCTTTGATTTTTGGCCAAATTGGCTATGCGACTCTCTGTAAGAGTGAATATAGATTAAAAAGTAAGACAGATAGAGGAAATCCGAAATAACCATTCGCTAGAACACAAGGTAATGAACATCTCAGCCAAGTTTGGTCCTGAAAGATGCAGTTTGAAGAAAGTTATTAGCCTCGCTGTCACGACATGTAGTTTGTTCTCTTCTTTGACTTATAATTTTTTTGTTGATTTTTGGCCAAATTGGCTATGCGACTCTCTGTAAGAGTGAATATAGATTAAAAAGTAAGACAGATAGAGGAAATTCGAAATAACCATTCGATAGAACGTAAGGTAATGAACATCTCAGCCTAGTTTGGTCCTGAAATATGCAGTTTGAAGAAAGTTATTAGCCTCGCTGTCACGACATGTAGTTTGTTCTCTTCTTTGACTTAGAATTTATTTTGTGATTTTTGGCCAAATTGGCTATGCGAATCTCTGTAAGAGTGAAAAACGATTAAAAAGTAAGACAGATAGAGGAAATTCGAAATAACCATTCGATAGAACGTAAAGTAATGAACATCTCAGCCTAGTTTGATCCTGAAATATGTAGTTTGAAGAAAGTTATTAGCCTCGCTGTCACGACATGTAGTTTGTTGTCTTCTTTGACATAGAAACATTTCTGTGATTTTTGGCCAAATTGGCTATGCGACTCTCTGTACGAGTGAAAAACGATTAAAAAGTAAGACAGATAGAGGAAATTCGAAATAACCATTCGATAGAACGTAAGGTAATGAACATCTCAGCCTAGTTTGGTCCTGAAATATGCAGTTTGAAGAAAGTTATTAGCCTCGCTGTCACGACATGTAGTTTGTTCTCTTCTTTGACTTAGAATTTATTTTGTGATTTTTGGCCAAATTGGCTATGCGAATCTCTGTAAGTGTGAAAAACGGTTAAAAAGTAAGACAGATAGAGGAAATTTGAAATAACCATTCGATAGAACGTAAGGTTATGAACATCTCAGCCACGTTTAGTCCTGAAATATGCAGTTTGCAGAAAGTTATTAGCCTCGCTGTCACGACATGTAGTTTGTTCTCTTCTTTGACATAGAAACATTTCTGTGATTTTTGGCCAAATTGGCTATGCGACTCTCTGTAAGAGTGAATATAGATTAAAAAGTAAGACAGATAGAGGAAATCCGAAATAACCATTCGCTAGAACACAAGGTAATGAACATCTCAGCCAAGTTTGGTCCTGAAATATGCAGTTTGAAGAAAGTTATTAGCCTCGCTGTCACGACATGTAGTTTGTGGTCTTCTTTGACTTAGAATTTTTTTGGTGATTTTTGGCCAAATTGGCTATGCGACTCTCTGTAAGAGTGAATATAGATTAAAAAGTAAGACAGATAGAGGAAATTCGAAATAACCATTCGATAGAACGTAAGGTAATGAACATCTCAGCCTAGTTTGGTCCTGAAATATGCAGTTTGAAGAAAGTTATTAGCCTCGCTGTCACGACATGTAGTTTGTTCTCTTCTTTGACTTAGAAAATTGTTTGTGATTTTTGGCCAAATTGGCTATGCGAATCTCTGTAAGAGTGAAAAACGATTAAAAAGTAAGACAGATAGAGGAAATTCGAAATAACCATTCGATAGAACGTAAGGTAATGAACATCTCAGCCTAGTTTGGTCCTGAAATATGCAGTTTGAAGAAAGTTATTAGCCTCGCTGTCACGACATGTAGTTTGTTCTCTTCTTTGACTTAGAATTTATTTTGTGATTTTTGGCCAAATTGGCTATGCGAATCTCTGTAAGAGTGAAAAACGATTAAAAAGTAAGACAGATAGAGGAAATTCGAAATAACCATTCGATAGAACGTAAAGTAATGAACATCTCAGCCTAGTTTGATCCTGAAATATGCAGTTTGAAGAAAGTTATTAGCCTCGCTGTCACGACATGTAGTTTGTTGTCTTCTTTGACATAGAAACATTTCTGTGATTTTTGGCCAAATTGGCTATGCGACTCTCTGTACGAGTGAAAAACGATTAAAAAGTAAGACAGATAGAGGAAATTCGAAATAACCATTCGATAGAACGTAAGGTAATGAACATCTCAGCCTAGTTTGGTCCTGAAATATGCAGTTTGAAGAAAGTTATTAGCCTCGCTGTCACGACATGTAGTTTGTTCTCTTCTTTGACTTAGAATTTATTTTGTGATTTTTGGCCAAATTGGCTATGCGAATCTCTGTAAGAGTGAAAAACGATTAAAAAGTAAGACAGATAGAGGAAATTCGAAATAACCATTCGATAGAACGTAAAGTAATGAACATCTCAGCCTAGTTTGATCCTGAAATATGCAGTTTGAAGAAAGTTATTAGCCTCGCTGTCACGACATGTAGTTTGTTGTCTTCTTTGACATAGAAACATTTCTGTGATTTTTGGCCAAATTGGCTATGCGACTCTCTGTACGAGTGAAAAACGATTAAAAAGTAAGACAGATAGAGGAAATTCGAAATAACCATTCGATAGAACGTAAGGTAATGAACATCTCAGCCTAGTTTGGTCCTGAAATATGCAGTTTGAAGAAAGTTATTAGCCTCGCTGTCACGACATGTAGTTTGTTCTCTTCTTTGACTTAGAATTTATTTTGTGATTTTTGGCCAAATTGGCTATGCGAATCTCTGTAAGAGTGAAAAACGGTTAAAAAGTAAGACAGATAGAGGAAATTTGAAATAACCATTCGATAGAACGTAAGGTAATGAACATCTCAGCCACGTTTAGTCCTGAAATATGCAGTTTGCAGAAAGTTATTAGCCTCGCTGTCACGACATGTAGTTTGTTCTCTTCTTTGACATAGAAACATTTCTGTGATTTTTGGCCAAATTGGCTATGCGACTCTCTGTAAGAGTGAATATAGATTAAAAAGTAAGACAGATAGAGGAAATCCGAAATAACCATTCGCTAGAACACAAGGTAATGAACATCTCAGCCAAGTTTGGTCCTGAAATATGCAGTTTGAAGAAAGTTATTAGCCTCGCTGTCACGACATGTAGTTTGTGGTCTTCTTTGACTTAGAATTTTTTTGGTGATTTTTGGCCAAATTGGCTATGCGACTCTCTGTAAGAGTGAAAAACGATTAAAAACTAAGACAGATAGAGGAAATTCGAAATAACCATTCGATAGAACGTAAGGTAATGAACATCTCAGCCTAGTTTGGTCCTGAAATATGCAGTTTGAAGAAAGTTATTAGCCTCGCTGTCACGACATGTAGTTTGTTCTCTTCTTTGACTTAGAACAATTTCTGTGATTTTTGGCCAAATTGGCTATGCGACTCTCTGTAAGAGTGAATATAGATTAAAAAGTAAGACAGATAGAGGAAATCCGAAATAACCATTCGCTAGAACACAAGGTAATGAACATCTCAGCCAAGTTTGGTCCTGAAACATGCAGTTTGAAGAAAGTTATTAGCCTCGCTGTCACGACATGTAGTTTGTTCTCTTCTTTGACTTAGAATTTATTTTGTGATTTATGGCCAAATTGGCTATGCGAATCTCTGTAAGAGTGAAAAACGATTAAAAAGTAAGACAGATAGAGGAAATTCGAAATAACCATTCTATAGAACGTAAGGTAATGAACATCTCAGCCTAGTTTGGTCCTGAAATATGCAGTTTGAAGAAAGTTATTAGCCTCGCTGTCACGACATGTAGTTTGTTCTCTTCTTTGACTTAGAAAATTGTTTGTGATTTTTGGCCAAATTGGCTATGCGAATCTCTGTAAGAGTGAAAAACGATTAAAAAGTAAGACAGATAGAGGAAATTCGAAATAACCATTCGATAGAACGTAAGGTAATGAACATCTCAGCCTAGTTTGGTCCTGAAATATGCAGTTTGAAGAAAGTTATTAGCCTCGCTGTCACGACATGTAGTTTGTTCTCTTCTTTGACTTAGAAACATTTCTGTGATTTTTGGCCAAATTGGCTATGCGACTCTCTGTACGAGTGAAAAACGATTAAAAAGTAAGACAGATAGAGGAAATTCGAAATAACCATTCGATAGAACGTAAGGTAATGAACATCTCAGCCTAGTTTGGTCCTGAAATATGCAGTTTGAAGAAAGTTATTAGCCTCGCTGTCACGACATGTAGTTTGTTCTCTTCTTTGACTTAGAATTTATTTTGTGATTTTTGGCCAAATTGGCTATGCGAATCTCTGTAAGAGTGAAAAACGGTTAAAAAGTAAGACAGATAGAGGAAATTTGAAATAACCATTCGATAGAACGTAAGGTAATGAACATCGCAGCCACGTTTAGTCCTGAAATATGCAGTTTGCAGAAAGTTATTAGCCTCGCTGTCACGACATGTAGTTTGTTCTCTTCTTTGACTTAGAAAATTGTTTGTGATTTTTGGCCAAATTGGCTATGCGAATCTCTGTAAGAGTGAAAAACGATTAAAAAGTAAGACAGATAGAGGAAATTCGAAATAACCATTCGATAGAACGTAAGGTAATGAACATCTCAGCCTAGTTTGGTCCTGAAATATGCAGTTTGAAGAAAGTTATTAGCCTCGCTGTCACGACATGTAGTTTGTTCTCTTCTTTGACTTAGAATTTATTTTGTGATTTTTGGCCAAATTGGCTATGCGAATCTCTGTAAGAGTGAAAAACGATTAAAAAGTAAGACAGATAGAGGAAATTCGAAATAACCATTCTATAGAACGTAAGGTAATGAACATCTCAGCCTAGTTTGGTCCTGAAATATGCAGTTTGAAGAAAGTTATTAGCCTCGCTGTCACGACATGTAGTTTGTTCTCTTCTTTGACTTAGAAAATTGTTTGTGATTTTTGGCCAAATTGGCTATGCGAATCTCTGTAAGAGTGAAAAACGATTAAAAAGTAAGACAGATAGAGGAAATTCGAAATAACCATTCGATAGAACGTAAGGTAATGAACATCTCAGCCTAGTTTGGTCCTGAAATATGCAGTTTGAAGAAAGTTATTAGCCTCGCTGTCACGACATGTAGTTTGTTCTCTTCTTTGACTTAGAAACATTTCTGTGATTTTTGGCCAAATTGGCTATGCGACTCTCTGTACGAGTGAAAAACGATTAAAAAGTAAGACAGATAGAGGAAATTCGAAATAACCATTCGATAGAACGTAAGGTAATGAACATCTCAGCCTAGTTTGGTCCTGAAATATGCAGTTTGAAGAAAGTTATTAGCCTCGCTGTCACGACATGTAGTTTGTTCTCTTCTTTGACTTAGAATTTATTTTGTGATTTTTGGCCAAATTGGCTATGCGAATCTCTGTAAGAGTGAAAAACGGTTAAAAAGTAAGACAGATAGAGGAAATTCGAAATAACCATTCGATAGAACGTAAGGTAATGAACATCTCAGCCTAGTTTGGTCCTGAAATATGCAGTTTGAAGAAAGTTATTAGCCTCGCTGTCACGACATGTAGTTTGTTCTCTTCTTTGACTTAGAATTTATTTTGTGATTTTTGGCCAAATTGGCTATGCGAATCTCTGTAAGAGTGAAAAACGATTAAAAAGTAAGACAGATAGAGGAAATTCGAAATAACCATTCGATAGAACGTAAAGTAATGAACATCTCAGCCTAGTTTGATCCTGAAATATGCAGTTTGAAGAAAGTTATTAGCCTCGCTGTCACGACATGTAGTTTGTTGTCTTCTTTGACATAGAAACATTTCTGTGATTTTTGGCCAAATTGGCTATGCGACTCTCTGTACGAGTGAAAAACGATTAAAAAGTAAGACAGATAGAGGAAATTCGAAATAACCATTCGATAGAACGTAAGGTAATGAACATCTCAGCCTAGTTTGGTCCTGAAATATGCAGTTTGAAGAAAGTTATTAGCCTCGCTGTCACGACATGTAGTTTGTTCTCTTCTTTGACTTAGAATTTATTTTGTGATTTTTGGCCAAATTGGCTATGCGAATCTCTGTAAGAGTGAAAAACGGTTAAAAAGTAAGACAGATAGAGGAAATTTGAAATAACCATTCGATAGAACGTAAGGTAATGAACATCTCAGCCACGTTTAGTCCTGAAATATGCAGTTTGCAGAAAGTTATTAGCCTCGCTGTCACGACATGTAGTTTGTTCTCTTCTTTGACATAGAAACATTTCTGTGATTTTGGCCACATTGGCTATGCGACTCTCTGTAAGAGTGAATATAGATTAAAAAGTAAGACAGATAGAGGAAAACCGAAATAACCATTCGCTAGAACGTAAGGTAATGAACATCTCAGCCTAGTTTGGTCCTGAAATATGCAGTTTGAAGAAAGTTATTAGCCTCGCTGTCACGACATGTAGTTTGTTCTCTTCTTTGACTTAGAATTTATTTTGTGATTTTTGGCCAAATTGGCTATGCGAATCTCTGTAAGAGTGAAAAACGATTAAAAAGTAAGACAGATAGAGGAAATTCGAAATAACCATTCGATAGAACGTAAAGTAATGAACATCTCAGCCTAGTTTGATCCTGAAATATGCAGTTTGAAGAAAGTTATTAGCCTCGCTGTCACGACATGTAGTTTGTTGTCTTCTTTGACATAGAAATATTTCTGTGATTTTTGGCCAAATTGGCTATGCGACTCTCTGTACGAGTGAAAAACGATTAAAAAGTAAGACAGATAGAGGAAATTCGAAATAACCATTCGATAGAACGTAAGGTAATGAACATCTCAGCCTAGTTTGGTCCTGAAATATGCAGTTTGAAGAAAGTTATTAGCCTCGCTGTCACGACATGTAGTTTGTTCTCTTCTTTGACTTAGAATTTATTTTGTGATTTTTGGCCAAATTGGCTATGCGAATCTCTGTAAGAGTGAAAAACGGTTAAAAAGTAAGACAGATAGAGGAAATTTGAAATAACCATTCGATAGAACGTAAGGTAATGAACATCTCAGCCACGTTTAGTCCTGAAATATGCAGTTTGCAGAAAGTTATTAGCCTCGCTGTCACGACATGTAGTTTGTTCTCTTCTTTGACATAGAAACATTTCTGTGATTTTTGGCCAAATTGGCTATGCGACTCTCTGTAAGAGTGAATATAGATTAAAAAGTAAGACAGATAGAGGAAATCCGAAATAACCATTCGCTAGAACACAAGGTAATGAACATCTCAGCCAAGTTTGGTCCTGAAATATGCAGTTTGAAGAAAATTATTAGCCTCGCTGTCACGACATGTAGTTTGTTCTCTTCTTTGACTTAGAAAAATTTCTGTGATTTTTGGCCAAATTGGCTATGCGACTCTCTGTAAGAGTGAATATAGATTAAAAAGTAAGACAGATAGAGGAAATCCGAAATAACCATTCGCTAGAACACAAGGTAATGAACATCTCAGCCAAGTTTGGTCCTGAAACATGCAGTTTGAAGAAAGTTATTAGCCTCGCTGTCACGACATGTAGTTTGTTCTCTTCTTTGACTTAGAATTTATTTTGTGATTTTTGGCCAAATTGGCTATGCGAATCTCTGTAAGAGTGAAAAACGATTAAAAAGTAAGACAGATAGAGGAAATTCGAAATAACCATTCTATAGAACGTAAGGTAATGAACATCTCAGCCTAGTTTGGTCCTGAAATATGCAGTTTGAAGAAAGTTATTAGCCTCGCTGTCACGACATGTAGTTTGTTGTCTTCTTTGACATAGAAACATTTCTGTGATTTTTGGCCAAATTGGCTATGCGAATCTCTGTAAGAGTGAAAAACGATTAAAAAGTAAGACAGATAGAGGAAATTCGAAATAAGCATTCGGTAGAACGTAAGGTAATGAACATCTCAGCCTAGTTTGGTCCTGAAATATGCAGTTTGAAGAAAGTTATTAGCCTCGCTGTCACGACATGTAGTTTGTGGTCTTCTTTGACTTAGAATTTTTTTGGTGATTTTTGGCCAAATTGGCTATGCGACTCTCTGTAAGAGTGAATATAGATTAAAAAGTAAGACAGATAGAGGAAATCCGAAATAACCATTCGATAGAACGTAAGGTAATGAACATCTCAGCCTAGTTTGGTCCTGAAATATGCAGTTTGAAGAAAGTTATTAGCCTCGCTGTCACGACATGTAGTTTGTTCTCTTCTTTGACTTAGAAAAATGTCTGTGATTTTTGGCCAAATTGGCTATGCGACTCTCTGTAAGAGTGAATATAGATTAAAAAGTAAGACAGATAGAGGAAATTTGAAATAACCATTCGATAGAACGTAAGGTAATGAACATCTCAGCCACGTTTAGTCCTGAAATATGCAGTTTGCAGAAAGTTATTAGCCTCGCTGTCACGACATGTAGTTTGTTCTCTTCTTTGACATAGAAACATTTCTGTGATTTTTGGCCAAATTGGCTATGCGACTCTCTGTAAGAGTGAATATAGATTAAAAAGTAAGACAGATAGAGGAAATCCGAAATAACCATTCGCTAGAACACAAGGTAATGAACATCTCAGCCAAGTTTGGTCCTGAAATATGCAGTTTGAAGAAGGTTATTAGCCTCGCTGTCACGACATGTAGTTTGTGGTCTTCTTTGACTTAGAATTTTTTTGGTGATTTTTGGCCAAATTGGCTATGCGAATCTCTGTAAGAGTGAAAAACGGTTAAAAAGTAAGACAGATAGAGGAAATCCGAAATAACCATTCGCTAGAACACAAGGTAATGAACATCTCAGCCAAGTGTGGTCCTGAAATATGCAGTTTGCAGAAAGTTATTAGCCTCGCTGTCACGACATGTAGTTTGTTCTCTTCTTTGACTTAGAAAAATTTCTGTGATTTTTGGCCAAATTGGCTATGCGACTCTCTGTAAGAGTGAATATAGATTAAAAAGTAAGACAGATAGAGGAAATTCGAAATAACCATTCGATAGAACGTAAGGTAATGAACATCTCAGCCTAGTTTGGTCCTGAAATATGCAGTTTGAAGAAAGTTATTAGCCTCGCTGTCACGACATGTAGTTTGTTCTCTTCTTTGACTTAGAAAAATTTCTGTGATTTTTGGCCAAATTGGCTATGCGACTCTCTGTAAGAGTGAATATAGATTAAAAAGTAAGACAGATAGAGGAAATCCGAAATAACCATTCGCTAGAAGACAAGGTAATGAACATCTCAGCCATGTTTGGTCCTGAAAGATGCAGTTTGAAGATAGTTATTAGCCTCGCTGTCACGACATGTAGTTTGTGGTCTTCTTTGACTTAGAAAATTGTTTGTGATTTTTGGCCAAATTGGCTATGCGAATCTCTGTAAGAGTGAAAAACGATAAAAAAGTAAGACAGATAGAGGAAATTCGAAATAACCATTCGATAGAACGTAAGGTAATTTATATCTCAGCCACGTTTAGTCCTGAAATATGCAGTTTGCAGAAAGTTATTAGCCTCGCTGTCACGACATGTAGTTTGTTCTCTTCTTTGACTTAGAACAAATTCTGTGATTTTTGGCCAAATTGGCTATGCGAATCTCTGTAAGAGTGAAAAACGATTAAAAAGTAAGACAGATAGAGGAAATTCGAAATAACCATTCGATAGAACGTAAGGTAATGAACATCTCAGCCAGGTTTGGTCCTGAAATATGCAGTTTGAAGAAAGTTATTAGCCTCGCTGTCACGACATGTAGTTTGTTCTCTTCTTTGACTTACACAAAATTCTGTGATTTTTGGCCAAATTGGCTATGCGACTCTCTGTAAGAGTGAATATAGATTAAAAAGTAAGACAGATAGAGGAAATCCGAAATAACCATTCGCTAGAACACAAGGTAATGAACAACTCAGCCAAGTTTGGTCCTGAAAGATGCAGTTTGAAGAAAGTTATTAGCCTCGCTGTCACGACATGTAGTTTGTGGTCTTCTTTGACTCAGAATTTTTTTGGTGATTTTTGGCCAAATTGGCTATGCGACTCTCTGTAAGAGTGAATATAGATTAAAAAGTAAGACAGATAGAGGAAATTCGAAATAACCATTCGATAGAACGTAAGGTAATGAACATCTCAGCCTAGTTTGGTCCTGAAATATGCAGTTTGAAGAAAGTTATTAGCCTCGCTGTCACGACATGTAGTTTGTGGTCTTCTTTGACTTAGAATTTTTTTGGTGATTTTTGGCCAAATTGGCTATGCGACTCTCTGTAAGAGTGAATATAGATTAAAAAGTAAGACAGATAGAGGAAATTCGAAATAACCATTCGATAGAACGTAATGTAATGAACATCTCAGCCTAGTTTGGTCCTGAAATATGCAGTTTGAAGAAAGTTATTAGCCTCGCTGTCACGACATGTAGTTTGTTCTCTTCTTTGACTTAGAAAAAATTCTGTGATTTTTGGCGAAATTGGCTATGCGACTCTCTGTAAGAGTGAATATAGATTAAAAAGTAAGACAGATAGAGGAAATCCGAAATAACCATTCGCTAGAAGACAAGGTAATGAACATCTCAGCCATGTTTGGTCCTGAAAGATGCAGTTTGAAGAAAGTTATTAGCCTCGCTGTCACGACATGTAGTTTGTTCTCTTCTTTGACTTAGAAAAAATTCTGTGATTTTTGGCCAAATTGGCTATGCGACTCTCTGTAAGAGTGAATATAGATTAAAAAGTAAGACAGATAGAGGAAATCCGAAATAACCATTCGCTAGAACACAAGGAAATGAACATCTCATCCAAGTTTGGTCCTGAAAGATGCAGTTTGAAGAAAGTTGTTAGCCTCGCTGTCACGACATGTAGTTTGTTCTCTTCTTTGACTTAGAATTTTTTTTGTGATTTTTGGCCAAATTGGCTATGCGAATCTCTGTAAGAGTGAAAAAACGATTAAAAAGTAAGACAGATAGAGGAAATTCGAAATAACCATTCGATAGAACGTAAGGTAATGAACATCTCAGCCAAGTTTAGTCCTGAAATATGCAGTTTGCAGAAAGTTATTAGCCTCGCTGTCACGACATGTAGTTTGTTCTCTTCTTTGACTTAGAAAAAATTCTGTGATTTTTGGCCAAATTGGCTATGCGACTCTCTGTAAGAGTGAAAAACGATTAAAAAGTAAGACAGATAGAGGAAATTCGAAATAACCATTCGATAGAACGTAAGGTAATGAACATCTCAGCCTAGTTTAGTCCTGAAATATGCAGTTTGAAGAAAGTTATTAGCCTCGCTGTCACGACATGTAGTTTGTGGTCTTCTTTGACTTAGAATTTTTTTGGTGATTTTTGGCCAAATTGGCTATGCGACTCTCTGTAAGAGTGAATATAGATTAAAAAGTAAGACAGATAGAGGAAATCCGAAATAACCATTCGCTAGAACACAAGGTAATGAACATCTCAGCCAAGTTTGGTCCTGAAAGATGCAGTTTGAAGAAAGTTATTAGCCTCGCTGTCACGACATGTAGTTTGTGGTCTTCTTTGACTTAGAATTTTTTTGGTGATTTTTGGCCAAATTGGCTATGCGACTCTCTGTAAGAGTGAATATAGATTAAAAAGTAAGACAGATAGAGGAAATTCGAAATAACCATTCGATAGAACGTAATGTAATGAACATCTCAGCCTAGTTTGGTCCTGAAATATGCAGTTTGAAGAAAGTTATTAGCCTCGCTGTCACGACATGTAGTTTGTTCTCTTCTTTGACTTAGAAAAAATTCTGTGATTTTTGGCGAAATTGGCTATGCGACTCTCTGTAAGAGTGAATATAGATTAAAAAGTAAGACAGATAGAGGAAATCCGAAATAACCATTCGCTAGAAGACAAGGTAATGAACATCTCAGCCATGTTTGGTCCTGAAAGATGCAGTTTGAAGAAAGTTATTAGCCTCGCTGTCACGACATGTAGTTTGTTCTCTTCTTTGACTTAGAAAAAATTCTGTGATTTTTGGCCAAATTGGCTATGCGACTCTCTGTAAGAGTGAATATAGATTAAAAAGTAAGACAGATAGAGGAAATCCGAAATAACCATTCGCTAGAACACAAGGAAATGAACATCTCATCCAAGTTTGGTCCTGAAAGATGCAGTTTGAAGAAAGTTGTTAGCCTCGCTGTCACGACATGTAGTTTGTTCTCTTCTTTGACTTAGAATTTTTTTTGTGATTTTTGGCCAAATTGGCTATGCGAATCTCTGTAAGAGTGAAAAAACGATTAAAAAGTAAGACAGATAGAGGAAATTCGAAATAACCATTCGATAGAACGTAAGGTAATGAACATCTCAGCCAAGTTTAGTCCTGAAATATGCAGTTTGCAGAAAGTTATTAGCCTCGCTGTCACGACATGTAGTTTGTTCTCTTCTTTGACTTAGAAAAAATTCTGTGATTTTTGGCCAAATTGGCTATGCGACTCTCTGTAAGAGTGAAAAACGATTAAAAAGTAAGACAGATAGAGGAAATTCGAAATAACCATTCGATAGAACGTAAGGTAATGAACATCTCAGCCTAGTTTAAACCTGAAATATGCAGTTTGAAGAAAGTTATTAGCCTCGCTGTCACGACATGTAGTTTGTGGTCTTCTTTGACTTAGAATTTTTTTGGTGATTTTTGGCCAAATTGGCTATGCGACTCTCTGTAAGAGTGAATATAGATTAAAAAGTAAGACAGATAGAGGAAATCCGAAATAACCATTCGCTAGAACACAAGGTAATTTATATCTCAGCCACGTTTAGTCCTGAAAGATGCAGTTTGCAGAAAGTTATTAGCCTCGCTGTCACGACATGTAGTTTGTTCTCTTCTTTGACTTAGAAAAAATTCTGTGATTTTTGGCCAAATTGGCTATGCGAATCTCTGTAAGAGTGAAAAACGATTAAAAAGTAAGACAGATAGAGGAAATTCGAAATAACCATTCGATAGAACGTAAGGTAATGAACATCTTAGCCAAGTTCGGTCCTGAAATATGCAGTTTGCAGAAAGTTATTAGCCTCGCTGTCACGACATGTAGTTTGTTCTCTTCTTTGACTTAGAAAAATGTCTGTGATTTTTGGCCAAATTGGCTATGCGAATCTCTGTAAGAGTGAAAAACGATTAAAAAGTAAGACAGATAGAGGAAATTCGAAATAACCATTCGATAGAACGTAAGGTAATGGATGTCTCAGCCACGTTTGGTCCTGAAATATGCAGTTTGAAGAAAGTTATTAGCCTCGCTGTCACGACATGTAGTTTGTTCTCTTCTTTGACTTAGAAAATTGTTTGTGATTTTTGGCCAAATTGGCTATGCGAATCTCTGTAAGAGTGAAAAACGATTAAAAAGTAAGACAGATAGAGGAAATTCGAAATAACCATTCGATAGAACGTAAGGTAATGAACATCTCAGCCTAGTTTGGTCCTGAAATATGCAGTTTGAAGAAAGTTATTAGCCTCGCTGTCACGACATGTAGTTTGTGGTCTTCTTTGACTTAGAATTTTTTTGGTGATTTTTGGCCAAATTGGCTATGCGACTCTCTGTAAGAGTGAATATAGATTAAAAAGTAAGACAGATAGAGGAAATTCGAAATAACCATTCGATAGAACGTAAGGTAATGAACATCTCAGCCAAGTTTGGTCCTGAAATATGCAGTTTGAAGAAAGTTATTAGCCTCGCTGTCACGACATGTAGTTTGTTCTCTTCTTTGACTTAGAAAAATTTCTGTGATTTTTGGCCAAATTGGCTATGCGAATCTCTGTAAGAGTGAATATAGATTAAAAAGTAAGACAGATAGAGGAAATCCGAAATAACCATTCGCTAGAACACAAGGTAATGAACATCTCAGCCAAGTTTGGTCCTGAAATATGCAGTTTGAAGATAGTTATTAGCCTCGCTGTCACGACATGTAGTTTGTGGTCTTCTTTGACTTAGAAAATTGTTTGTGATTTTTGGCCAAATTGGCTATGCGAATCTCTGTAAGAGTGAAAAACGATTAAAAAGTAAGACAGATAGAGGAAATTCGAAATAACCATTCGATAGAACCTAAGGTAATTTATATCTCAGCCACGTTTAGTCCTGAAATATGCAGTTTGCAGAAAGTTATTAGCCTCGCTGTCACGACATGTAGTTTGTTCTCTTCTTTGACTTAGAAAAAATTCTGTGATTTTTGGCCAAATTGGCTATGCGAATCTCTGTAAGAGTGAAAAACGATTAAAAAGTAAGACAGATAGAGGAAATTCGAAATAACCATTCGATAGAACGTAAGGTTATGAACATCTCAGCCAAGTTTGGTCCTGAAATATGCAGTTTGAAGAAAGTTATTAGCCTCGCTGTCACGACATGTAGTTTGTTCTCTTCTTTGACTTAGACAAATTTCTGTGATTTTTAGCCAAATTGGCTATGCGACTCTCTGTAAGAGTGAATATAGATTAAAAAGTAAGACAGATAGAGGAAATCCGAAATAACCATTCGATAGAACGTAAGGTAATGAACATCTTAGCCAAGTTCGGTCCTGAAATATGCAGTGTGCAGAAAGTTATTAGCCTCGCTGTCACGACATGTAGTTTGTTCTCTTCTTTGACTTAGAAAAATTTCTGTGATTTTTGGCCAAATTGGCTATGCGAATCTCTGTAAGAGTGAAAAACGATTAAAAAGTAAGACAGATAGAGGAAATTCGAAATAACCATTCGATAGAACGTAAGGTAATGGATGTCTCAGCCACGTTTGGTCCTGAAATATGCAGTTTGAAGAAAGTTATTAGCCTCGCTGTCACGACATGTAGTTTGTTCTCTTCTTTGACTTAGAAAATTGTTTGTGATTTTTGGCCAAATTGGCTATGCGAATCTCTGTAAGAGTGAAAAACGATTAAAAAGTAAGACAGATAGAGGAAATTCGAAATAACCATTCGATAGAACGTAAGGTAATTTATATCTCAGCCACGTTTAGTCCTGAAATATGCAGTTTGCAGAAAGTTATTAGCCTCGCTGTCACGACATGTAGTTTGTTCTCTTCTTTGACTTAGAAAAAATTCTGTGATTTTTGGCCAAATTGGCTATGCGAATCTCTGTAAGAGTGAAAAACGATTAAAAAGTAAGACAGATAGAGGAAATTCGATATAACCATT
Source organism: Gibbula magus (assembly GCA_936450465.1). Lineage (NCBI taxonomy): Eukaryota > Metazoa > Mollusca > Gastropoda > Trochida > Trochidae > Gibbula > Gibbula magus. The sequence continues at coordinate 66,132,570 of OW388297.1, read as the reverse complement.
CGCTAGAACACAAGGTAATGAACATCTCAGCCAAGTTTGGTCCTGAAATATGCAGTTTGAAGAAAGTTATTAGCCTCGCTGTCACGACATGTAGTTTGTGGTCTTCTTTGACTTAGAATTTATTTTGTGATTTTTGGCCAAATTGGCTATGCGACTCTCTGTAAGAGTGAATATAGATTAAAAAGTAAGACAGATAGAGGAAATCCGAAATAACCATTCGATAGAACGTAAGGTAATGAACATCTTAGTCAAGTTCGGTCCTGAAATATGCAGTTTGAAGAAAGTTATTAGCCTCGCTGTCACGACATGTAGTTTGTGGTCTTTTTTGACTTAGAAAAATTTCTGTGATTTTTGGCCAAATTGGCTATGCGACTCTCTGTAAGAGTGAATATAGATTAAAAAGTAAGACAGATAGAGGAAATCCGAAATAACCATTCGCTAGAACACAAGGTAATGAACATCTCAGCCAAGTTTGGTCCTGAAAGATGCAGTTTGAAGAAAGTTATTAGCCTCGCTGTCACGACATGTAGTTTGTGGTCTTCTTTGACTTAGAATTTTTTTTGTGATTTTTGGCCAAATTGGCTATGCAAATCTCTGTAAGAGTGAAAAACGATTAAAAAGTAAGACAGATAGAGGAAATTCGAAATAACCATTCGATAGAACGTAAGGTAATGAACATCTCAGCCAAGTTTAGTCCTGAAAGATGCAGTTTGCAGAAATTTATTAGCCTCGCTGTAACGACATGTAGTTTGTTCTCTTCTTTGACTTAGAAAAATTTCTGTGATTTTTGGCCAAATTGGCTATGCGACTCTCTGTAAGAGTGAATATAGATTAAAAAGTAAGACAGATAGAGGAAATCCGAAATAACCATTCGCTAGAACACAAGGTAATGAACAACTCAGCCAAGTTTGGTCCTGAAAGATGCAGTTTGAAGAAAGTTATTAGCCTCGCTGTCACGACATGTAGTTTGTGGTCTTCTTTGACTTAGAATTTTTTGTGTGATTTTTGGCCAAATTGGCTATGCGAATCTCTGTAAGAGTGAAAAACGATTAAAAAGTAAGACAGATAGAGGAAATTCGAAATAACCATTCGATAGAACGTAAGGTAATTTATATCTCAGCCACGTTTAGTCCTGAAATATGCAGTTTGCAGAAAGTTATTAGCCTCGCTGTCACGACATGTAGTTTGTTCTCTTCTTTGACTTAGAAAAAATTCTGTGATTTTTGGCCAAATTGGCTATGCGAATCTCTGTAAGAGTGAAAAACGATTAAAAAGTAAGACAGATAGAGGAAATCCGAAATAACCATTCGATAGAACGTAAGGTTATGAACATCTTAGTCAAGTTCGGTCCTGAAATATGCAGTTTGAAGAAAGTTATTAGCCTCGCTGTCACGACATGTAGTTTGTGGTCTTCTTTGACTTAGAAAAATTTCTGTGATTTTTGGCCAAATTGGCTATGCGACTCTCTGTAAGAGTGAATATAGATTAAAAAGTAAGACAGATAGAGGAAATCCGAAATAACCATTCGCTAGAACACAAGGTAATGAACATCTCAGCCAAGTTTGGTCCCGAAAGATGCAGTTTGAAGAAAGTTATTAGCCTCGCTGTCACGACATGTAGTTTGTGGTCTTCTTTGACTTAGAATTTTTTTTGTGATTTTTGGCCAAATTGGCTATGCGAATCTCTGTAAGAGTGAAAAACGATTAAAAAGTAAGACAGATAGAGGAAATTCGAAATAACCATTCGATAGAACGTAAGGTAATGAACATCTCAGCCAAGTTTAGTCCTGAAATATGCAGTTTGCAGAAATTTATTAGCCTCGCTGTCACGACATGTAGTTTGTTCTCTTCTTTGACTTAGAATTTTTTTTGTGATTTTTGGCCAAATTGGCTATGCGACTCTCTGTAAGAGTGAATATAGATTAAAAAGTAAGACAGATAGAGGAAATCCGAAATAACCATTCGATAGAACGTAAGGTAATGAACATCTTAGTCAAGTTCGGTCCTGAAATATGCAGTTTGAAGAAAGTTATTAGCCTCGCTGTCACGACATGTAGTTTGTGGTCTTCTTTGACTTAGAATTTTTTTTGTGATTTTTGGCCAAATTGGCTATGCGAATCTCTGTAAGAGTGAAAAACGATTAAAAAGTAAGACAGATAGAGGAAATTCGAAATAACCATTCGATAGAACGTAAGGTAATGAACATCTCAGCCAAGTTTAGTCCTGAAATATGCAGTTTGCAGAAATTTATTAGCCTCGCTGTCACGACATGTAGTTTGTTCTCTTCTTTGACTTAGAAAAATTTCTGTGATTTTTGGCCAAATTGGCTATGCGAATCTCTGTAAGAGTGAAAAACGATTAAAAAGTAAGACAGGTAGAGGAAATCCGAAATAACCATTCGATAGAACGTAAGGTTATGAACATCTTAGTCAAGTTCGGTCCTGAAATATGCAGTTTGAAGAAAGTTATTAGCCTCGCTGTCACGACATGTAGTTTGTGGTCTTTTTTGACTTAGAAAAATTTCTGTGATTTTTGGCCAAATTGGCTATGCGACTCTCTGTAAGAGTGAATATAGATTAAAAAGTAAGACAGATAGAGGAAATCCGAAATAACCATTCGCTAGAACACAAGGTAATGAACATCTCAGCCAAGTTTGGTCCCGAAAGATGCAGTTTGAAGAAAGTTATTAGCCTCGCTGTCACGACATGTAGTTTGTGGTCTTCTTTGACTTAGAATTTTTTTTGTGATTTTTGGCCAAATTGGCTATGCGAATCTCTGTAAGAGTGAAAAACGATTAAAAAGTAAGACAGATAGAGGAAATTCGAAATAACCATTCGATAGAACGTAAGGTAATGAACATCTCAGCCAAGTTTAGTCCTGAAATATGCAGTTTGCAGAAATTTATTAGCCTCGCTGTCACGACATGTAGTTTGTTCTCTTCTTTGACTTAGAATTTTTTTTGTGATTTTTGGCCAAATTGGCTATGCGACTCTCTGTAAGAGTGAATATAGATTAAAAAGTAAGACAGATAGAGGAAATCCGAAATAACCATTCGATAGAACGTAAGGTTATGAACATCTTAGTCAAGTTCGGTCCTGAAATATGCAGTTTGAAGAAAGTTATTAGCCTCGCTGTCACGACATGTAGTTTGTGGTCTTCTTTGACTTAGAATTTTTTTTGTGATTTTTGGCCAAATTGGCTATGCGAATCTCTGTAAGAGTGAAAAACGATTAAAAAGTAAGACAGATAGAGGAAATTCGAAATAACCATTCGATAGAACGTAAGGTAATGAACATCTCAGCCAAGTTTAGTCCTGAAATATGCAGTTTGCAGAAATTTATTAGCCTCGCTGTCACGACATGTAGTTTGTTCTCTTCTTTGACTTAGAATTTTTTTTGTGATTTTTGGCCAAATTGGCTATGCGACTCTCTGTAAGAGTGAATATAGATTAAAAAGTAAGACAGATAGAGGAAATCCGAAATAACCATTCGATAGAACGTAAGGTAATGAACATCTTAGTCAAGTTCGGTCCTGAAATATGCAGTTTGAAGAAAGTTATTAGCCTCGCTGTCACGACATGTAGTTTGTGGTCTTCTTTGACTTAGAATTTTTTTTGTGATTTTTGGCCAAATTGGCTATGCGAATCTCTGTAAGAGTGAAAAACGATTAAAAAGTAAGACAGATAGAGGAAATTCGAAATAACCATTCGATAGAACGTAAGGTAATGAACATCTCAGCCAAGTTTAGTCCTGAAATATGCAGTTTGCAGAAATTTATTAGCCTCGCTGTCACGACATGTAGTTTGTTCTCTTCTTTGACTTAGAAAAAATTCTGTGATTTTTGGCCAAATTGGCTATGCGACTCTCTGTAAGAGTGAATATAGATTAAAAAGTAAGACAGATAGAGGAAATCCGAAATTACCATTCGCTAGAACACAAGGTAATGAACATCTCAGCCAAGTTTGGTCCTGAAAGATGCAGTTTGAAGAAAGTTATTAGCCTCGCTGTCACGACATGTAGTTTGTGGTCTTCTTTGACTTAGAATTGTTTTTGTGATTTTTGGCCAAATTGGCTATGCGACTCTCTGTAAGAGTGAACATAGATTAAAAAGTAAGACAGATAGAGGCAATCCGAAATAGCCATTCGATAGAACGTAAGGTAATGAACATCTTAGTCAAGTTCGGTCCTGAAATATGCAGTTTGAAGAAAGTTATTAGCCTCGCTGTCACGACATGTAGTTTGTTCTCTTCTTTGACTTAGAATTTTTTTTGTGATTTTTGGCCAAATTGGCTATGCGAATCTCTGTAAGAGTGAAAAACGATTAAAAAGTAAGACAGATAGAGGAAATTCGAAATAACCATTCGATAGAACGTAAGGTAATGAACATCTCAGCCAAGTTTAGTCCTGAAATATGCAGTTTGCAGAAAGTTATTAGCCTCGCTGTCACGAAATGTAGTTTGTTCTCTTCTTTGACTTAGAATTTTTTGTGTGATTTTTGGCCAAATTGGCTATGCGAATCTCTGTAAGAGTGAAAAACGATTAAAAAGTAAGACAGATAGAGGAAATTCCAAATAACCATTCGATAGAACGTAAGGTAATGAACATCTCAGCCAAGTTTAGTCCTGAAATATGCAGTTTGCAGAAATTTATTAGCCTCGCTGTCACGACATGTAGTTTGTTCTCTTCTTTGACTTAGAATTTTTTTTGTGATTTTTGGCCAAATTGGCTATGCGACTCTCTGTAAGAGTGAATATAGATTAAAAAGTAAGACAGATAGAGGAAATCCGAAATAACCATTCGCTAGAACACAAGGTAATGAACATCTCAGCCAAGTTTGGTCCTGAAAGATGCAGTTTGAAGAAAGTTATTAGCCTCGCTGTCACGACATGTAGTTTGTTCTCTTCTTTGACTTAGAATTGTTTTTGTGATTTTTGGCCAAATTGGCTATGCGAATCTCTGTAAGAGTGAAAAACGATTAAAAAGTAAGACAGATAGAGGAAATTCGAAATAACCATTCGATAGAACGTAAGGTAATGAACATCTCAGCCAAGTTTAGTCCTGAAATATGCAGTTTGCAGAAATATATTAGCCTCGCTGTCACGACATGTAGTTTGTTCTCTTCTTTGACTTAGACAAATTTCTGTGATTTTTGGCCAAATTGGCTATGCGACTCTCTGTAAGAGTGATTATAGATTAAAAAGTAAGACAGATAGAGGAAATTCGAAATAACCATTCGCTAGAACACAAGGTAATGAACATCTCAGTCAAGTTTGGTAATGAAAGATGCAGTTTGAAGAAAGTTATTAGCCTCGCTGTCACGACATGTAGTTTGTGGTCTTCTTTGACTTAGAATTGTTTTTGTGATTTTTGGCCAAATTGGCTATGCGACTCTCTGTAAGAGTGAATATAGATTAAAAAGTAAGACAGATAGAGGCAATCCGAAATAGCCATTCGATAGAACGTAAGGTAATGAACATCTTAGTCAAGTTCGGTCCTGAAATATGCAGTTTGAAGAAAGTTATTAGCCTCGCTGTCACGACATGTAGTTTGTTCTCTTCTTTAACTTAGAATTTTTTTTGTGATTTTTGGCCAAATTGGCTATGCGAATCTCTGTAAGAGTGAAAAACGATTAAAAAGTAAGACAGATAGAGGAAATTCGAAATAACCATTCGATAGAACGTAAGGTAATGAACAACTCAGCCAAGTTTAGTCCTGAAATATGCAGTTTGCAGAAAGTTATTAGCCTCGCTGTCACGACATGTAGTTTGTTCTCTTCTTTGACTTAGAAAAATTTCTGTGATTTTTGGCCAAATTGGCTATGCGACTCTCTGTAAGAGTGAATATAGATTAAAAAGTAAGACAGATAGAGGAAATTCGAAATAACCATTCGATAGAACGTAAGGTAATGAACATCTCAGCCAAGTTTGGTCCTGAAATATGCAGTTTGAAGAAAGTTATTAGCCTCGCTGTCACGACATGTAGTTTGTTCTCTTCTTTGACTTAGAAAAATTTCTGTGATTGTTGGCCAAATTGGCTATGCGACTCTCTGTAAGAGTGAATATAGATTAAAAAGTAAGACAGATAGAGGAAATTCGAAATAACCATTCGATAGAACGTAAGGTAATGAACATCTCAGCCAAGCTTAGTCCTGAAATATGCAGTTTGCAGAAAGTTATTAGCCTCGCTGTCACGACATGTAGTTTGTTCTCTTCTTTGACTTAGAATTTTTTTTGTGATTTTTGGCCAAATTGGCTATGCGAATCTCTGTAAGAGTGAAAAACGATTAAAAAGTAAGACAGATAGAGGAAATTCGAAATAACCATTCGATAGAACGTAAGCTAATGAACATCTCAGCCAAGTTTAGTCCTGAAATATGCAGTTTGCAGAAAGTTATTAGCCTCGCTGTCACGAAATGTAGTTTGTTCTCTTCTTTGACTTAGAATTTTTTGTGTGATTTTTGGCCAAATTGGCTATGCGAATCTCTGTAAGAGTGAAAAACGATTAAAAAGTAAGACAGATAGAGGAAATTCCAAATAACCATTCGATAGAACGTAAGGTAATGAACATCTCAGCCAAGTTTAGTCCTGAAATATGCAGTTTGCAGAAATTTATTAGCCTCGCTGTCACGACATGTAGTTTGTTCTCTTCTTTGACTTAGAATTTTTTTTGTGATTTTTGGCCAAATTGGCTATGCGACTCTCTGTAAGAGTGAATATAGATTAAAAAGTAAGACAGATAGAGGAAATCCGAAATAACCATTCGCTAGAACACAAGGTAATGAACATCTCAGCCAAGTTTGGTCCTGAAAGATGCAGTTTGAAGAAAGTTATTAGCCTCGCTGTCACGACATGTAGTTTGTTCTCTTCTTTGACTTAGAATTGTTTTTGTGATTTTTGGCCAAATTGGCTATGCGAATCTCTGTAAGAGTGAAAAACGATTAAAAAGTAAGACAGATAGAGGAAATTCGAAATAACCATTCGATAGAACGTAAGGTAATGAACATCTCAGCCAAGTTTAGTCCTGAAATATGCAGTTTGCAGAAATATATTAGCCTCGCTGTCACGACATGTAGTTTGTTCTCTTCTTTGACTTAGACAAATTTCTGTGATTTTTGGCCAAATTGGCTATGCGACTCTCTGTAAGAGTGATTATAGATTAAAAAGTAAGACAGATAGAGGAAATTCGAAATAACCATTCGCTAGAACACAAGGTAATGAACATCTCAGCCAAGTTTGGTCCTGAAAGATGCAGTTTGAAGAAAGTTATTAGCCTCGCTGTCACGACATGTAGTTTGTGGTCTTCTTTGACTTAGAATTGTTTTTGTGATTTTTGGCCAAATTGGCTATGCGACTCTCTGTAAGAGTGAATATAGATTAAAAAGTAAGACAGATAGAGGCAATCCGAAATAGCCATTCGATAGAACGTAAGGTAATGAACATCTTAGTCAAGTTCGGTCCTGAAATATGCAGTTTGAAGAAAGTTATTAGCCTCGCTGTCACGACATGGAGTTTGTTCTCTTCTTTAACTTAGAATTTTTTTTGTGATTTTTGGCCAAATTGGCTATGCGAATCTCTGTAAGAGTGAAAAACGATTAAAAAGTAAGACAGATAGAGGAAATTCGAAATAACCATTCGATAGAACGTAAGGTAATGAACAACTCAGCCAAGTTTAGTCCTGAAATATGCAGTTTGCAGAAAGTTATTAGCCTCGCTGTCACGACATGGAGTTTGTTCTCTTCTTTGACTTAGAAAAATGTCTGTGATTTTTGGCCAAATTGGCTATGCGACTCTCTGTAAGAGTGAATATAGATTAAAAAGTAAGACAGATAGAGGAAATTCGAAATAACCATTCGATAGAACGTAAGGTAATGAACATCTCAGCCAAGTTTGGTCCTGAAATATGCAGTTTGAAGAAAGTTATTAGCCTCGCTGTCACGACATGTAGTTTGTTCTCTTCTTTGACTTAGAAAAATTTCTGTGATTGTTGGCCAAATTGGCTATGCGACTCTCTGTAAGAGTGAATATAGATTAAAAAGTAAGACAGATAGAGGAAATTCGAAATAACCATTCGATAGAACGTAAGATAATGAACATCTCAGCCAAGCTTAGTCCTGAAATATGCAGTTTGCAGAAAGTTATTAGCCTCGCTGTCACGACATGTAGTTTGTTCTCTTCTTTGACTTAGAATTTTTTTTGTGATTTTTGGCCAAATTGGCTATGCGAATCTCTGTAAGAGTGAAAAACGATTAAAAAGTAAGACAGATAGAGGAAATTCCAAATAACCATTCGATAGAACGTAAGGTAATGAACATCTCAGCCAAGTTTAGTCCTGAAATATGCAGTTTGCAGAAATTTATTAGCCTCGCTGTCACGACATGTAGTTTGTTCTCTTCTTTGACTTAGAAAAATTTCTGTGATTTTTGGCCAAATTGGCTATGCGACTCTCTGTAAGAGTGAATATAGATTAAAAAGTAAGACAGATAGAGGAAATTCGAAATAACCATTCGATAGAACGTAAGGTAATGAACATCTCAGCCAAGTTTGGTCCTGAAATATGCAGTTTGAAGAAAGTTATTAGCCTCGATGTCACGACATGTAGTTTGTTCTCTTCTTTGACTTAGAAAAATTTCTGTGATTTTTGGCCAAATTGGCTATGCGACTCTCTGTAAGAGTGAATATAGATTAAAAAGTAAGACAGATAGAGGAAATCCGAAATAACCATTCGCTAGAACACAAGGTAATGAACATCTCAGCCAAGTTTGGTCCTGAAAGATGCAGTTTGAAGAAAGTTATAAGCCTCGCTGTCACGACATGTAGTTTGTTCTCCTCTTTGACTTAGAAAAATTTCTGTGATTTTTGGCCAAATTGGCTATGCGACTCTCTGTAAGAGTGAATATAGATTAAAAAGTAAGACAGATAGAGGAAATCCGAAATAACCATTCGCTAGAACACAAGGTAATGAACATCTCAGCCAAGTTTGGTCCTGAAAGATGCAGTTTGGAGAAAGTTATTAGCCTCGCTGTCACGACATGTAGTTTGTTCTCTTCTTTGACTTAGAAAAATTTCTGTGTTTTTCGGCCAAATTGGCTATGCGACTGTCTGTAAGAGTGAATATAGATTAAAAAGTTAGACAGATAGAGGAACTCCGAAATAACCATTCGATAGAACGTATGGTAATGAACATCTCAGCCAAGTTTGGTCCTGAAATATGCAGTTTGAAGAAAGTTATTAGCCTCGCTGTCACGACATGTAGTTTGTTCTCTTCTTTGACTTAGAAAAATTTCTGTGATTTTTGGCCAAATTGGCTATGCGACTCTCTGTAAGAGTGAATATAGATTAAAAAGTAAGACAGATAGAGGAAATTCGAAATAACCATTCGGTAGAACATAAGGTAATGAACATCTCAGCCAAGTTTGGTCCTGAAATATGCAGTTTGAAGAAAGTTATTAGCCTCGCTGTCACGAAATGTAGTTTGTGGTCTTCTTTGACTTAGAATAATTTCCGTGTTTTTCGGCCAAATTGGCTATGCGACTCCCTGTAAGAGTGAATATAGATTAAAAAGTTAGACAGATAGAGGAACTCCGAAATAACCATTCGATAGAACGTATGGTAATGAACATCTCAGCCAAGTTTGGTCCTGAAATATGCAGTTTGAAGAAAGTTATTAGCCTCGCTGTCACGACATGTAGTTTGTTCTCTTCTTTGACTTAGAATAATTTCCGTTTTTCGGCCAAATTGGCTATGCGACTCTCTGTAAGAGTGGATATAGATTAACAAGTAAGACAGATAGAAGAAATCCGAAATAACCATTCGCTAGAACACAAGGTAATGAACATCTCAGCCAAGTTTGGTCCTGAAAGATGCAGTTTGAAGAAAGTTATTAGCCTCGCTGTCACGACATGTAGTTTGTGGTCTTCTTTGACTTAGAAACATTTCTGTGATTTTTGGCCAAATTGGCTATGCGACTCTCTGTAAGAGTGAAAAACGATTAAAAAGTAAGACAGATAGAGGAAATTCGAAATAGCCATTCGATAGAACGTAAGGTAATGAACATCTTAGTCAAGTTTGGTCCTGAAATATGCAGTTTGAAGAAAGTTATTAGCCTCGCTGTCACGACATGTAGTTTGTTCTCTTCTTTGACTTAGAATAATTTCCGTTTTTCGGCCAAATTGGCTATGCGACTCTCTGTAAGAGTGGATATAGATTAACAAGTAAGACAGATAGAAGAAATCCGAAATAACCATTCGCTAGAACACAAGGTAATGAACATCTCAGCCAAGTTTGGTCCTGAAAGAGGCAGTTTGAAGAAAGTTATTTGCCTCGCTGTCACGACATGTAGTTTGTGGTCTTCTTTGACTTAGAAACATTTCTGTGATTTTTGGCCAAATTGGCTATGCGACTCTCTGTAAGAGTGAAAAACGATTAAAAAGTAAGACAGATAGAGGAAATTCGAAATAGCCATTCGATAGAACGTAAGGTAATGAACATCTTAGTCAAGTTCGGTCCTGAAATATGCAGTTTGCAGAAAGTTATTAGCCTCGCTGTCACGACATGTAGTTTGTTCTCTTCTTTGACTTAGAATTTTTTTTGTGATTTTTGGCCAAATTGGCTATGCGAATCACTGTAAGAGTGAAAAACGATTAAAAAGTAAGACAGATAGAGGAAATTCGAAATAACCATTCGATAGAACGTAAGGTAATGAACATCTCAGCCAAGTTTAGTCCTGAAATATGCAGTTTGCAGAAAGTTATTAGCCTCGCTGTCACGACATGTAGTTTGTTCTCTTCTTTGACTTAGAAAAAATTCTGTGATTTTTGGCCAAATTGGCTATGCGACTCTCTGTAAGAGTGAATATAGATTAAAAAGTAAGACAGATAGAGGAAATCCGAAATAACCATTCGCTAGAACACAAGGTAATGAACATCTCAGCCAAGTTTGGTCCTGAAAGATGCAGTTTGAAGAAAGTTATTAGCCTCGCTGTCACGACATGTAGTTTGTTCTCTTCTTTGACTTAGAATTTTTTTTGTGATTTTTGGCCAAATTGGCTATGCGAATCACTGTAAGAGTGAAAAACGATTAAAAAGTAAGACAGATAGAGGAAATTCGAAAGAACCATTCGATAGAACGTAAGGTAATGAACATCTCAGCCTAGTTTGGTCCTAAAATATGCAGTTTGAAGAAAGTTATTAGCCTCGCTGTCACGACATGTAGTTTGTTCTCTTCTTTGACTTAGAATAATTTCCGTGTTTTTCGGCCAAATTGGCTATGCGACTGTCTGTAAGAGTGAATATAGATTAAAAAGTTAGACAGATAGAGGAACTCCGAAATAACCATTCGATAGAACGTATGGTAATGAACATCTCAGCCAAGTTTGGTCCTGAAATATGCAGTTTGAAGAAAGTTATTAGCCTCGCTGTCACGACATGTAGTTTGTTCTCTTCTTTGACTTAGAATAATTTCCCTGTTTTTCGGCCAAATTGGCTATGCGACACTCTGTAAGATTGAATATAGATTAAAAAGTAAGACAGATAGAGGATATCCGAAATAACCATTCGGTAGAACATAAGGTAATGAACATCTCAGCCAAACTTGGTCCTGAAATATGCAGTTTGAAGAAAGTTATTAGCCTCGCTGTCACGAAATGTAGTTTGTGGTCTTCTTTGACTTAGAATAATTTCCGTGTTTTTCGGCCAAATTGGCTATGCGACTCCCTGTAAGAGTGAATATAGATTAAAAAGTAAGACAGATAGAGGAAATTCGAAATAACCATTCGCTAGAACACAAGGTAATGAACATCTCAGCCAAGTTTAGTCCTGAAATATGCAGTTTGCAGAAAGTTATTAGCCTCGCTGTCACGACATGTAGTTTGTTCTCTTCTTTGACTTAGAAAAATTTCTGTGATTTTTGGCCAAATTGGCTATGCGACTCTCTGTAAGAGTGAATATAGATTAAAAAGTAAGACAGATAGAGGAAATTCGAAATAACCATTCGATAGAACGTAAGGTAATGAACATCTCAGCCAAGTTTGGTCCTGAAATATGCAGTTTGAAGAAAGTTATTAGCCTCGCTGTCACGACATGTAGTTTGTTCTCTTCTTTGACTTAGAAAAATTTCTGTGATTGTTGGCCAAATTGGCTATGCGACTCTCTGTAAGAGTGTATATAGATTAAAAAGTAAGACAGATAGAGGAAATTCGAAATAACCATTCGATAGAACGTAAGGTAATGAACATCTCAGCCAAGCTTAGTCCTGAAATATGCAGTTTGCAGAAAGTTATTAGCCTCGCTGTCACGACATGTAGTTTGTTCTCTTCTTTGACTTAGAATTTTTTTTGTGATTTTTGGCCAAATTGGCTATGCGAATCTCTGTAAGAGTGAAAAACGATTAAAAAGTAAGACAGATAGAGGAAATTCCAAATAACCATTCGATAGAACGTAAGGTAATGAACATCTCAGCCAAGATTAGTCCTGAAATATGCAGTTTGCAGAAATTTATTAGCCTCGCTGTCACGACATGTAGTTTGTTCTCTTCTTTGACTTAGAAAAATTTCTGTGATTTTTGGCCAAATTGGCTATGCGACTCTCTGTAAGAGTGAATATAGATTAAAAAGTAAGACAGATAGAGGAAATTCGAAATAACCATTCGGTAGAACATAAGGTAATGAACATCTCAGCCAAACTTGGTCCTGAAATATGCAGTTTGAAGAAAGTTATTAGCCTCGCTGTCACGAAATGTAGTTTGTGGTCTTCTTTGACTTAGAATAATTTCCGTGTTTTTCGGCCAAATTGGCTATGCGACTCCCTGTAAGAGTGAATATAGATTAAAAAGTAAGACAGATAGAGGAAATTCGAAATAACCATTCGCTAGAACACAAGGTAATGAACATCTCAGCCAAGTTTAGTCCTGAAATATGCAGTTTGCAGAAAGTTATTAGCCTCGCTGTCACGACATGTAGTTTGTTCTCTTCTTTGACTTAGAAAAATTTCTGTGATTTTTGGCCAAATTGGCTATGCGACTCTCTGTAAGAGTGAATATAGATTAAAAAGTAAGACAGATAGAGGAAATTCGAAATAACCATTCGATAGAACGTAAGGTAATGAACATCTCAGCCAAGTTTGGTCCTGAAATATGCAGTTTGAAGAAAGTTATTAGCCTCGCTGTCACGACATGTAGTTTGTTCTCTTCTTTGACTTAGAAAAATTTCTGTGATTGTTGGCCAAATTGGCTATGCGACTCTCTGTAAGAGTGTATATAGATTAAAAAGTAAGACAGATAGAGGAAATTCGAAATAACCATTCGATAGAACGTAAGGTAATGAACATCTCAGCCAAGCTTAGTCCTGAAATATGCAGTTTGCAGAAAGTTATTAGCCTCGCTGTCACGACATGTAGTTTGTTCTCTTCTTTGACTTAGAATTTTTTTTGTGATTTTTGGCCAAATTGGCTATGCGAATCTCTGTAAGAGTGAAAAACGATTAAAAAGTAAGACAGATAGAGGAAATTCCAAATAACCATTCGATAGAACGTAAGGTAATGAACATCTCAGCCAAGTTTAGTCCTGAAATATGCAGTTTGCAGAAATTTATTAGCCTCGCTGTCACGACATGTAGTTTGTTCTCTTCTTTGACTTAGAAAAATTTCTGTGATTTTTGGCCAAATTGGCTATGCGACTCTCTGTAAGAGTGAATATAGATTAAAAAGTAAGACAGATAGAGGAAATTCGAAATAACCATTCGATAGAACGTAAGGTAATGAACATCTCAGCCAAGTTTGGTCCTGAAATATGCAGTTTGAAGAAAGTTATTAGCCTCGATGTCACGACATGTAGTTTGTTCTCTTCTTTGACTTAGAAAAATTTCTGTGATTTTTGGCCAAATTGGCTATGCGACTCTCTGTAAGAGTGAATATAGATTAAAAAGTAAGACTGATAGAGGAAATCCGAAATAACCATTCGCTAGAACACAAGGTAATGAACATCTCAGCCAAGTTTGGTCCTGAAAGATGCAGTTTGAAGAAAGTTATTAGCCTCGCTGTCACGACATGTAGTTTGTTCTCCTCTTTGACTTAGAACAATTTCTGTGATTTTTGGCCAAATTGGCTATGCGACTCTCTGTAAGAGTGAATATAGATTAAAAAGTAAGACAGATAGAGGAAATCCGAAATAACCATTCGCTAGAACACAAGGTAATGAACATCTCAGCCAAGTTTGGTCCTGAAAGATGCAGTTTGAAGAAAGTTATTAGCCTCGCTGTCACGACATGTAGTTTGTTCTCTTCTTTGACTTAGAAAAATTTCTGTGTTTTTCGGCCAAATTGGCTATGCGACTGTCTGTAAGAGTGAATATAGATTAAAAAGTTAGACAGATAGAGGAACTCCGAAATAACCATTCGATAGAACGTATGGTAATGAACATCTCAGCCAAGTTTGGTCCTGAAATATGCAGTTTGAAGAAAGTTATTAGCCTCGCTGTCACGACATGTAGTTTGTTCTCTTCTTTGACTTAGAAAAATTTCTGTGATTTTTGGCCAAATTGGCTATGCGACTCTCTGTAAGAGTGAATATAGATTAAAAAGTAAGACAGATAGAGGAAATTCGAAATAACCATTCGGTAGAACATAAGGTAATGAACATCTCAGCCAAGTTTGGTCCTGAAATATGCAGTTTGAAGAAAGTTATTAGCCTCGCTGTCACGAAATGTAGTTTGTGGTCTTCTTTGACTTAGAATAATTTCCGTGTTTTTCGGCCAAATTGGCTATGCGACTCCCTGTAAGAGTGAATATAGATTAAAAAGTTAGACAGATAGAGGAACTCCGAAATAACCATTCGATAGAACGTATGGTAATGAACATCTCAGCCAAGTTTGGTCCTGAAATATGCAGTTTGAAGAAAGTTATTAGCCTCGCTGTCACGACATGTAGTTTGTTCTCTTCTTTGACTTAGAATAATTTCCGTTTTTCGGCCAAATTTGCTATGCGACTCTCTGTAAGAGTGGATATAGATTAACAAGTAAGACAGATAGAAGAAATCCGAAATAACCATTCGCTAGAACACAAGGTAATGAACATCTCAGCCAAGTTTGGTCCTGAAAGATGCAGTTTGAAGAAAGTTATTAGCCTCGCTGTCACGACATGTAGTTTGTGGTCTTCTTTGACTTAGAAACATTTCTGTGATTTTTGGCCAAATTGGCTATGCGACTCTCTGTAAGAGTGAAAAACGATTAAAAAGTAAGACAGATAGAGGAAATTCGAAATAGCCATTCGATAGAACGTAAGGTAATGAACATCTTAGTCAAGTTTGGTCCTGAAATATGCAGTTTGAAGAAAGTTATTAGCCTCGCTGTCACGAAATGTAGTTTGTGGTCTTCTTTGACTTAGAATAATTTCCGTGTTTTTCGGCCAAATTGGCTATGCGACTCCCTGTAAGAGTGAATATAGATTAAAAAGTTAGACAGATAGAGGAACTCCGAAATAACCATTCGATAGAACGTATGGTAATGAACATCTCAGCCAAGTTTGGTCCTGAAATATGCAGTTTGAAGAAAGTTATTAGCCTCGCTGTCACGACATGTAGTTTGTTCTCTTCTTTGACTTAGAATAATTTCCGTTTTTCGGCCAAATTGGCTATGCGACTCTCTGTAAGAGTGGATATAGATTAACAAGTAAGACAGATAGAGGAAATTCGAAATAGCCATTCGATAGAACACAAGGTAATGAACATCTCAGCCAAGTTTGGTCCTGAAAGAGGCAGTTTGAAGAAAGTTATTTGCCTCGCTGTCACGACATGTAGTTTGTGGTCTTCTTTGACTTAGAAACATTTCTGTGATTTTTGGCCAAATTGGCTATGCGACTCTCTGTAAGAGTGAAAAACGATTAAAAAGTAAGACAGATAGAGGAAATTCGAAATAGCCATTCGATAGAACGTAAGGTAATGAACATCTTAGTCAAGTTCGGTCCTGAAATATGCAGTTTGCAGAAAGTTATTAGCCTCGCTGTCACGACATGTAGTTTGTGGTCTTTTTTGACTTAGAAAAATTTCTGTGATTTTTGGCCAAATTGGCTATGCGACTCTCTGTAAGAGTGAATATAGATTAAAAAGTAAGACAGATAGAGGAAATCCGAAATAACCATTCGCTAGAACACAAGGTAATGAACATCTCAGCCAAGTTTGGTCCTGAAATATGCAGTTTGAAGAAAGTTATTAGCCTCGCTGTCACGACATGTAGTTTGTTCTCTTCTTTGACTTAGAATTTTTTTTGTGATTTTTGGCCAAATTGGCTATGCGAATCACTGTAAGAGTGAAAAACGATTAAAAAGTAAGACAGATAGAGGAAATTCGAAATAACCATTCGATAGAACGTAAGGTAATGAACATCTCAGCCAAGTTTAGTCCTGAAATATGCAGTTTGCAGAAAGTTATTAGCCTCGCTGTCACGACATGTAGTTTGTTCTCTTCTTTGACTTAGAAAAAATTCTGTGATTTTTGGCCAAATTGGCTATGCGACTCTCTGTAAGAGTGATTATAGATTAAAAAGTAAGACAGATAGAGGAAATTCGAAAGAACCATTCGATAGAACGTAAGGTAATGAACGTCTCAGCCTAGTTTGGTCCTAAAATATGCAGTTTGAAGAAAGTTATTAGCCTCGCTGTCACGACATGTAGTTTGTTCTCTTCTTTGACTTAGAATTTTTTTTGTGATTTTTGGCCAAATTGGCTATGCGAATCTCTGTAAGAGTGAAAAACGATTAAAAAGTAAGACAGATGAGGAAATTCGAAATAACCATTCGATAGAACGTAAGGTAATGGATATCTCAGCCACGTTTAGTCCTGAAATATGCAGTTTGCAGAAAGTTATTAGCCTCGCTGTCACGACATGTAGTTTGTTCTCTTCTTTGACTTAGAAAAATTTCTGTGATTTTTGGCCAAATTGGCTATGCGACTCTCTGTAAGAGTGAATATAGATTAAAAAGTAAGACAGATAGAGGAAATCCGAAATAACCATTCGCTAGAACACAAGGTAATGAACATCTCAGCCAAGTTTGGTCCTGAAAGATGCAGTTTGAAGAAAGTTATTAGCCTCGCTGTCACGACATGTAGTTTGTTCTCTTCTTTGACTTAGAATTTTTTTTGTGATTTTTGGCCAAATTGGCTATGCGAATCACTGTAAGAGTGAAAAACGATTAAAAAGTAAGACAGATAGAGGAAATTCGAAATAACCATTCGATAGAACGTAAGGTAATGAACATCTCAGCCAAGTTTAGTCCTGAAATATGCAGTTTGCAGAAAGTTATTAGCCTCGCTGTCACGACATGTAGTTTGTTCTCTTCTTTGACTTAGAAAAAATTCTGTGATTTTTGGCCAAATTGGCTATGCGACTCTCTGTAAGAGTGATTATAGATTAAAAAGTAAGACAGATAGAGGAAATTCGAAAGAACCATTCGATAGAACGTAAGGTAATGAACATCTCAGCCTAGTTTGGTCCTAAAATATGCAGTTTGAAGAAAGTTATTAGCCTCGCTGTCACGACATGTAGTTTGTTCTCTTCTTTGACTTAGAAAAATTTCTGTGATTTTTGGCCAAATTGGCTATGCGACTCTCTGTAAGAGTGAATATAGATTAAAAAGTAAGACAGATAGAGGAAATCCGAAATAACCATTCGCTAGAACACAAGGTAATGAACATCTCAGCCAAGTTTGGTCCTGAAAGATGCAGTTTGAAGAAAGTTATTAGCCTCGCTGTCACGACATGTAGTTTGTTCTCTTCTTTGACTTAGAATAATTTCCGTGTTTTTCGGCCAAATTGGCTATGCGACTGTCTGTAAGAGTGAATATAGATTAAAAAGTTAGACAGATAGAGGAACTCCGAAATAACCATTCGATAGAACGTATGGTAATGAACATCTCAGCCAAGTTTGGTCCTGAAATATGCAGTTTGAAGAAAGTTATTAGCCTCGCTGTCACGACATGTAGTTTGTTCTCTTCTTTGACTTAGAATAATTTCCCTGTTTTTCGGCCAAATTGGCTATGCGACACTCTGTAAGATTGAATATAGATTAAAAAGTAAGACAGATAGAGGATATCCGAAATAACCATTCGGTAGAACATAAGGTAATGAACATCTCAGCCAAGTTTGGTCCTGAAAGATGCAGTTTGAAGAAAGTTATTAGCCTCGCTGTCACGACATGTAGTTTGTGGTCTTCTTTGACTTAGAAACATTTCTGTGATTTTTGGCCAAATTGGCTATGCGACTCTCTGTAAGAGTGAAAAACGATTAAAAAGTAAGACAGATAGAGGAAATTCGAAATAGCCATTCGATAGAACGTAAGGTAATGAACATCTTAGTCAAGTTCGGTCCTGAAATATGCAGTTTGCAGAAAGTTATTAGCATCGCTGTCACGACATGTAGTTTGTTGTCTTTTTTTACTTAGAAAAATTTCTGTGATTTTTGGCCAAATTGGCTATGCGACTCTCTGTAAGAGTGAATATAGATTAAAAAGTAAGACAGATAGAGGAAATCCGAAATAACCATTCGCTAGAACACAAGGTAATGAACATCTCAGCCAAGTTTGGTCCTGAAAGATGCAGTTTGAAGAAAGTTATTAGCCTCGCTGTCACGACATGTAGTTTGTTCTCTTCTTTGACTTAGAATTTTTTTTGTGATATTTGGCCAAATTGGCTATGCGAATCACTGTAAGAGTGAAAAACGATTAAAAAGTAAGACAGATAGAGGAACTCCGAAATAACCATTCGATAGAACGTATGGTAATGAACATCTCAGCCAAGTTTGGTCCTGAAATATGCAGTTTGAAGAAAGTTATTAGCCTCGCTGTCACGACATGTAGTTTGTTCTCTTCTTTGACTTAGAATAATTTCCCTGTTTTTCGGCCAAATTGGCTATGCGACACTCTGTAAGATTGAATATAGATTAAAAAGTAAGACAGATAGAGGATATCCGAAATAACCATTCGGTAGAACATAAGGTAATGAACATCTCAGCCAAGTTTGGTCCTGAAAGATGCAGTTTGAAGAAAGTTATTAGCCTCGCTGTCACGACATGTAGTTTGTGGTCTTCTTTGACTTAGAAACATTTCTGTGATTTTTGGCCAAATTGGCTATGCGACTCTCTGTAAGAGTGAAAAACGATTAAAAAGTAAGACAGATAGAGGAAATTCGAAATAGCCATTCGATAGAACGTAAGGTAATGAACATCTTAGTCAAGTTCGGTCCTGAAATATGCAGTTTGCAGAAAGTTATTAGCATCGCTGTCACGACATGTAGTTTGTGGTCTTTTTTTACTTAGAAAAATTTCTGTGATTTTTGGCCAAATTGGCTATGCGACTCTCTGTAAGAGTGAATATAGATTAAAAAGTAAGACAGATAGAGGAAATCCGAAATAACCATTCGCTAGAACACAAGGTAATGAACATCTCAGCCAAGTTTGGTCCTGAAAGATGCAGTTTGAAGAAAGTTATTAGCCTCGCTGTCACGACATGTAGTTTGTTCTCTTCTTTGACTTAGAATTTTTTTTGTGATATTTGGCCAAATTGGCTATGCGAATCACTGTAAGAGTGAAAAACGATTAAAAAGTAAGACAGATAGAGGAAATTCGAAATAACCATTCGATAGAACGTAAGGTAATGAACATCTCAGCCAAGTTTAGTCCTGAAATATGCAGTTTGCAGAAAGTTATTAGCCTCGCTGTCACGACATGTAGTTTGTTCTCTTCTTTGACTTAGAAAAAATTCTGTGATTTTTGGCCAAATTGGCTATGCGACTCTCTGTAAAAGTGATTATAGATTAAAAAGGAAGACAGATAGAGGAAATTCGAAAGAACCATTCGATAGAACGTAAGGTAATGAACATCTCAGCCTAGTTTGGTCCTAAAATATGCAGTTTGAAGAAAGTTATTAGCCTCGCTGTCACGACATGTAGTTTGTTCTCTTCTTTGACTTAGAATTTTTTTTGTGATTTTTGGCCAAATTGGCTATGCGAATCTCTGTAAGAGTGAAAAACGATTAAAAAGTAAGACAGAT
Source organism: Gibbula magus (assembly GCA_936450465.1). Taxonomy (NCBI): domain Eukaryota; kingdom Metazoa; phylum Mollusca; class Gastropoda; order Trochida; family Trochidae; genus Gibbula; species Gibbula magus. The sequence goes on along the minus strand of OW388297.1, from coordinate 66,112,546 downwards.
GAGGAAATTCGAAATAACCATTCGATAGAACGTAAGGTAATGGATATCTCAGCCACGTTTAGTCCTGAAATATGCAGTTTGCAGAAAGTTATTAGCCTCGCTGTCACGACATGTAGTTTGTTCTCTTCTTTGACTTAGAAAAAATTCTGTGATTTTTGGCCAAATTGGCTATGCGAATCTCTGTAAGAGTGAAAAACGATTAAAAAGTAAGACAGATGAGGAAATTCGAAATAACCATTCGATAGAACGTAATGTAATGAACATCTCAGCCAAGTTTGGTCCTGAAATATGCAGTTTGAAGAAAGTTATTAGCCTCGCTGTCACGACATGTAGTTTGTTCTCTTCTTTGACTTAGAATTTTTTTGGTGATTTTTGGCCAAATTGGCTATGCGACTCTCTGTAAGAGTGATTATAGATTAAAAAGTAAGACAGATAGAGGAAATTCGAAAGAACCATTCGATAGAACGTAAGGTAATGAACATCTCAGCCTAGTTTGGTCCTAAAATATGCAGTTTGAAGAAAGTTATTAGCCTCGCTGTCACGACATGTAGTTTGTTCTCTTCTTTGACTTAGAATTTTTTTTGTGATTTTTGGCCAAATTGGCTATGCGAATCTCTGTAAGAGTGAAAAACGATTAAAAAGTAAGACAGATAGAGGAAATTCGAAAGAACCATTCGATAGAACGTAAGGTAATGAACATCTCAGCCACGTTTAGTCCTGAAATATGCAGTTTGAAGAAAGTTTTTAGCCTCGCTGTCACGACATGTAGTTTGTTCTCTTCTTTGACTTAGAAAAATTTCTGTGATTTTTGGCCAAATTGGCTATGCGACTCTCTGTAAGAGTGAATATAGATTAAAAAGTAAGACAGATAGAGGAAATTCGAAATAACCATTCGATAGAACGTAAGGTAATGAACATCTCAGCCAAGTTTAGTCCTGAAATATGCAGTTTGCAGAAAGTTATTAGCCTCGCTGTCACGACATGTAGTTTGTTCTCTTCTTTGACTTAGAAAAAATCCTGTGATTTTTGGCCAAATTGGCTATGCGACTCTCTGTAAGAGTGAATATAGATTAAAAAGTAAGACAGATAGAGGAAATTCGAAATGACCATTTGATAGAACGTAAGGTAATGAACATCTCAGCCTAGTTTGGTCCTGAAATATGCAGTTTGAAGAAAGTTATTAGCCTCGCTGTCACGACATGTAGTTTGTGGTCTTCTTTGACTTAGAATTTTTTTGTGATTTTTGGCCAAATTGGCTATGCGACTCTCTGTAAGAGTGAATATAGATTAAAAAGTAAGACAGATAGAGGAAATTCGAAATAACCATTCGATAGAACGTAATGTAATGAACATCTCAGCCAAGTTTGGTCCTGAAATATGCAGTTTGAAGAAAATTATTAGCCTCGCTGTCACGACATGTAGTTTGTGGTCTTCTTTGACTTAGAATTTTTTTGGTGATTTTTGGCCAAATTGGCTATGCGACTCTCTGTAAGAGTGATTATAGATTAAAAAGTAAGACAGATAGAGGAAATTCGAAAGAACCATTCGATAGAACGTAAGGTAATGAACATCTCAGCCTAGTTTGGTCCTAAAATATGCAGTTTGAAGAAAGTTATTAGCCTCGCTGTCACGACATGTAGTTTGTTCTCTTCTTTGACTTAGAATTTTTTTTGTGATTTTTGGCCAAATTGGCTATGCGAATCTCTGTAAGAGTGAAAAACGATTAAAAAGTAAGACAGATGAGGAAATTCGAAATAACCATTCGATAGAACGTAAGGTAATGGATATCTCAGCCACGTTTAGTCCTGAAATATGCAGTTTGCAGAAAGTTATTAGCCTCGCTGTCACGACATGTAGTTTGTTCTCTTCTTTGACATAGAAAAATTTCTGTGATTTTTGGCCAAATTGGCTATGCGACTCTCTGTAAGAGTGAATATAGATGAAAAAGTAAGACAGATAGAGGAAATCCGAAATAACCATTCGCTAGAACACAAGGTAATGAACATCTCAGCCAAGTTTGGTCCTGAAAGATGCAGTTTGAAGAAAGTTATTAGCCTCGCTGTCACGACATGTAGTTTGTTCTCTTCCGTGACTTAGAATTTTTTTGGTGATTTTTGGCCAAATTGGCTATGCGAATCTCTGTAAGAGTGAAAAACGATTAAAAAGTAAGACAGATAGAGGAAATTCGAAATAACCATTCGATAGAACGTAAGGTAATGAACATCTCAGCCTAGTTTGGTCCTGAAATATGCAGTTTGAAGAAAGTTATTAGCCTCGCTGTCACGACATGTAGTTTGTTCTCTTCTTTGACTTAGAATAATTTCCCTGTTTTTCGGCCAAATTGGCTATGCGACACTCTGTAAGATTGAATATAGATTAAAAAGTAAGACAGATAGAGGATATCCGAAATAACCATTCGGTAGAACATAAGGTAATGAACATCTCAGCCTAGTTTGGTCCTAAAATATGCAGTTTGAAGAAAGTTATTAGCCTCGCTGTCACGACATGTAGTTTGTTCTCTTCTTTGACTTAGAATTTTTTTTGTGATTTTTGGCCAAATTGGCTATGCGAATCTCTGTAAGAGTGATTATAGATTAAAAAGTAAGACAGATAGAGGAAATTCGAAAGAACCATTCGATAGAACGTAAGGTAATGAACATCTCAGCCTAGTTTGGTCCTAAAATATGCAGTTTGAAGAAAGTTATTAGCCTCGCTGTCACGACATGTAGTTTGTTCTCTTCTTTGACTTAGAATTTGTTTTGTGATTTTTGGCCAAATTGGCTATGCGAATCTCTGTAAGAGTGAAAAACGATTAAAAAGTAAGACAGATGAGGAAATTCGAAATAACCATTCGATAGAACGTAAGGTAATGGATATCTCAGCCACGTTTAGTCCTGAAATATGCAGTTTGCAGAAAGTTATTAGCCTCGCTGTCACGACATGTAGTTTGTTCTCTTCTTTGACTTAGAAAAATTTCTGTGATTTTTGGCCAAATTGGCTATGCGACTCTCTGTAAGAGTGATTATAGATTAAAAAGTAAGACAGATAGAGGAAATTCGAAAGAACCATTCGATAGAACGTAAGGTAATGAACATCTCAGCCTAGTTTGGTCCTAAAATATGCAGTTTGAAGAAAGTTATTAGCCTCGCTGTCACGACATGTAGTTTGTTCTCTTCTTTGACTTAGAATTTTTTTTGTGATTTTTGGCCAAATTGGCTATGCGAATCTCTGTAAGAGTGAAAAACGATTAAAAAGTAAGACAGATGAGGAAATTCGAAATAACCATTCGATAGAACGTAAGGTAATGGATATCTCAGCCACGTTTAGTCCTGAAATATGCAGTTTGCAGAAAGTTATTAGCCTCGCTGTCACGACATGTAGTTTGTTCTCTTCTTTGACTTAGAAAAATTTCTGTGATTTTTGGCCAAATTGGCTATGCGACTCTCTGTAAGAGTGATTATAGATTAAAAAGTAAGACAGATAGAGGAAATTCGAAAGAACCATTCGATAGAACGTAAGGTAATGAACATCTCAGCCTAGTTTGGTCCTAAAATATGCAGTTTGAAGAAAGTTATTAGCCTCGCTGTCACGACATGTAGTTTGTTCTCTTCTTTGACTTAGAATTTTTTTTGTGATTTTTGGCCAAATTGGCTATGCGAATCTCTGTAAGAGTGAAAAACGATTAAAAAGTAAGACAGATGAGGAAATTCGAAATAACCATTCGATAGAACGTAAGGTAATGGATATCTCAGCCACGTTTAGTCCTGAAATATGCAGTTTGCAGAAAGTTATTAGCCTCGCTGTCACGACATGTAGTTTGTTCTCTTCTTTGACTTAGAAAAATTTCTGTGATTTTTGGCCAAATTGGCTATGCGACTCTCTGTAAGAGTGAATATAGATTAAAAAGTAAGACAGATAGAGGAAATCCGAAATAACCATTCGCTAGAACACAAGGTAATGAACATCTCAGCCAAGTTTGGTCCTGAAAGATGCAGTTTGAAGAAAGTTATTAGCCTCGCTGTCACGACATGTAGTTTGTTCTCTTCCGTGACTTAGAATTTTTTTGGTGATTTTTGGCCAAATTGGCTATGCGAATCTCTGTAAGAGTGAAAAACGATTAAAAAGTAAGACAGATAGAGGAAATTCGAAATAACCATTCGATAGAACGTAAGGTAATGAACATCTCAGCCAAGTTTAGTCCTGAAATATGCAGTTTGCAGAAAGTTATTAGCCTCGCTGTCACGACATGTAGTTTGTTCTCTTCTTTGACTTAGAACAAATTCTGTGATTTTTGGCCAAATTGGCTATGCGACTCTCTGTAAGAGTGAATATAGATTAAAAAGTAAGACAGATAGAGGAAATTCGAAATAACCATTCGATAGAACGTAAGGTAATGAACATCTCAGCCTAGTTTGGTCCTGAAATATGCAGTTTGAAGAAAGTTATTAGCCTCGCTGTCACGACATGTAGTTTGTGGTCTTCTTTGACTTAGAAAATTGTTTGTGATTTTTGGCCAAATTGGCTATGCGAATCTCTGTAAGAGTGAAAAACGATTAAAAAGTAAGACAGATAGAGGAAATTCGAAATAACCATTCGATAGAACGTAAGGTAATGAACATCTCAGCCAAGTTTGGTCCTGAAATATGCAGTTTGAAGAAAGTTATTAGCCTCGCTGTCACGACATGTAGTTTGTTCTCTTCTTTGACTTAGAATTTTTTTTGTGATTTTTGGCCAAATTGGCTATGCGAATCTCTGTAAGAGTGAAAAACGATTAAAAAGTAAGACAGATGAGGAAATTCGAAATAACCATTCGATAGAACGTAAGGTAATGGATATCTCAGCCACGTTTAGTCCTGAAATATGCAGTTTGCAGAAAGTTATTAGCCTCGCTGTCACGACATGTAGTTTGTTCTCTTCTTTGACTTAGAAAAATTTCTGTGATTTTTGGCCAAATTGGCTATGCGACTCTCTGTAAGAGTGAATATAGATTAAAAAGTAAGACAGATAGAGGAAATCCGAAATAACCATTCGCTAGAACACAAGGTAATGAACATCTCAGCCAAGTTTGGTCCTGAAAGATGCAGTTTGAAGAAAGTTATTAGCCTCGCTGTCACGACATGTAGTTTGTTCTCTTCCGTGACTTAGAAAATTGTTTGTGATTTTTGGCCAAATTGGCTATGCGAATCACTGTAAGAGTGAAAAACGATTAAAAAGTAAGACAGATAGAGGAAATTCGAAATAACCATTCGATAGAACGTAAGGTAATGAACATCTCAGCCAAGTTTGGTCCTGAAATATGCAGTTTGAAGAAAGTTATTAGCCTCGCTGTCACGACATGTAGTTTGTTCTCTTCTTTGACTTAGAAAAAAATTCTGTGATTTTTGGCCAAATTGGCTATGCGACTCTCTGTAAGAGTGAAAAACGGTTAAAAAGTAAGACAGATAGAGGAAATTCGAAATAACCATTCGATAGAACGTAAGGTAATGAACATCTCAGCCAAGTTTGGTCCTGAAAGATGCAGTTTGAAGAAAGTTATTAGCCTCGCTGTCACGACATGTAGTTTGTGGTCTTCTTTGACTTAGAATTTTTTTGGTGATTTTTGGCCAAATTGGCTATGCGACTCTCTGTAAGAGTGAAAAACGATTAAAAAGTAAGACAGATAGAGGAAATTCGAAATAACCATTCGATAGAACGTAATGTAATGAACATCTCAGCCTAGTTTGGTCCTGAAATATGCAGTTTGAAGAAAGTTATTAGCCTCGCTGTCACGACATGTAGTTTGTTCTCTTCTTTGACTTAGAAAAAATTCTGTGATTTTTGGCCAAATTGGCTATGCGACTCTCTGTAAGAGTGAATATAGATTAAAAAGTAAGACAGATAGAGGAAATCCGAAATAACCATTCGCTAGAAGACAAGGTAATGAACATCTCAGCCATGTTTGGTCCTGAAAGATGCAGTTTGAAGAAAGTTATTAGCCTCGCTGTCACGACATGTAGTTTGTTCTCTTCTTTGACTTAGAAAAAATTCTGTGATTTTTGGCCAAATTGGCTATGCGACTCTCTGTAAGAGTGAATATAGATTAAAAAGTAAGACAGATAGAGGAAATCCGAAATAACCATTCGCTAGAAGACAAGGTAATGAACATCTCAGCCATGTTTGGTCCTGAAAGATGCAGTTTGAAGAAAGTTATTAGCCTCGCTGTCACGACATGTAGTTTGTTCTCTTCTTTGACTTAGAAAAAATTCTGTGATTTTTGGCCAAATTGGCTATGCGACTCTCTGTAAGAGTGAATATAGATTAAAAAGTAAGACAGATAGAGGAAATTCGAAATAACCATTCGATAGAACGTAAGGTAATGAACATCTCAGCGAAGTTTTGTCCTGAAACATGCAGTTTGAAGAAAGTTATTAGCCTCGCTGTCACGACATGTAGTTTGTTCTCTTCTTTGACTTAGAATTTTTATTTGTGATTTTTGGCCAAATTGGCTATGCGAATCTCTGTAAGAGTGATTATAGATTAAAAAGTAAGACAGATAGAGGAAATTCGAATTAACCATTCGAAAGAACGTAAGGTAATGAACATCTCAGCCAAGTTTGGTCCTGAAATATGCAGTTTGCAGAAAGTTATTAGCCTCGCTGTCACGACATGTAGTTTGTTCTCTTCTTTGACGTAGAAAAATTTCTGTGATTTTTGGCCAAATTGGCTATGCGACATTCTGTAAGAGTGAAAAACGATTAAAAAGTAAGACAGATAGAGGAAATTCCAAATAACCATTCGATAGAACGTAAGGTAATGAACATCTCAGCCTAGTTTGGTCCTGAAATATGCAGTTTGAAGAAAGTTATTAGCCTCGCTGTCACGACATGTAGTTTGTTCTCTTCTTTGACTTAGAAAAATTTCTGTGATTTTTGGCCAAATTGGCTATGCGACTCTCTGTAAGAGTGAATATAGATTAAAAAGTAAGACAGATAGAGGAAATCCGAAATAACCATTCGCTAGAACACAAGGTAATGAACATCTCAGCCAAGTTTGGTCCTGAAAGATGCAGTTTGAAGAAAGTTATTAGCCTCGCTGTCACGACATGTAGTTTGTTCTCTTCTTTGACTTAGAATTTATTTTGTGATTTTTGGCCAAATTGGCTATGCGAATCTCTGTAAGAGTGATTATAGATTAAAAAGTAAGACAGATAGAGGAAATTCGAAATAACCATTCGATAGAACGTAAGGTAATGAACATCTCAGCCTAGTTTGGTCCTGAAATATGCAGTTTGAAGAAAGTTATTAGCCTCGCTGTCACTACATGTAGTTTGTTGTCTTCTTTGACTTAGAATTTATTTTTTTGTGATTTTTGGCCAAATTGGCTATGCGAATCTCCTTAAGAGTGAAAAACGGTTAAAAAGTAAGACAGATAGAGGAAATTCGAAATAACCATTCGATAGAACGTAAGGTAATGAACATCTCAGCCACGTTTAGTCCTGAAATATGCTGTTTGCAGAAAGTTATTAGCCTCGCTGTCACGACATGTAGTTTATTCTCTTCTTTGACATAGAAACATTTCTGTGATTTTTGGCCAAATTTGCTATGCGACTCTCTGTAAGAGTGAATATAGATTAAAAAGTAAGACAGATAGAGGAAATCCGAAATAACCATTCGCTAGAACACAAGGTAATGAACATCTCAGCCTAGTTTGGTCCTGAAAGATGCAGTTTGAAGAAAGTTATTAGCCTCGCTGTCACGACATGTAGTTTGTGGTCTTCTTTGACTTAGAATTTTTTTTGGTGATTTTTGGCCAAATTGGCTATGCGACTCTCTGTAAGAGTGAATATAGATTAAAAAGTAAGAAAGATAGAGGAAATTCGAAATAACCATTCGATAGAACGTAAGGTAATGAACATCTCAGCCTAGTTTGGTCCTGAAATATGCAGTTTGAAGAAAGTTATTAGCCTCGCTGTCACGACATGTAGTTTGTGGTCTTCTTTGACTTAGAAAATTGTTTGTGATTTTTGGCCAAATTGGCTATGCGAATCTCTGTAAGAGTGAAAAACGATTAAAAAGTAAGACAGATAGAGGAAATTCGAAATAACCATTCGATAGAACGTAAGGTAATGAACATCTCAGCCAAGTTTGGTCCTGAAATATGCAGTTTGAAGAAAGTTATTAGCCTCGCTGTCACGACATGTAGTTTGTTCTCTTCTTTGACTTAGAAAAAAATTCTGTGATTTTTGGCCAAATTGGCTATGCGACTCTCTGTAAGAGTGAAAAACGGTTAAAAAGTAAGACAGATAGAGGAAATTCGAAATAACCATTCGATAGAACGTAAGGTAATGAACATCTCAGCCACGTTTAGTCCTGAAATATGCAGTTTGCAGAAAGTTATTAGCCTCGCTGTCACGACATGTAGTTTGTTCTCTTCTTTGACATAGAAACATTTCTGTGATTTTTGGCCAAATTGGCTATGCGACTCTCTGTAAGAGTGAATATAGATTAAAAAGTAAGACAGATAGAGGAAATCCGAAATAACCATTCGCTAGAACACAAGGTAATGAACATCTCAGCCAAGTTTGGTCCTGAAAGATGCAGTTTGAAGAAAGTTATTAGCCTCGCTGTCACGACATGTAGTTTGTGGTCTTCTTTGACTTAGAATTTTTTTGGTGATTTTTGGCCAAATTGGCTATGCGACTCTCTGTAAGAGTGAATATAGATTAAAAAGTAAGACAGATAGAGGAAATTCCAAATAACCATTCGATAGAACGTAAGGTAATGAACATCTCAGCCTAGTTTGGTCCTGAAATATGCAGTTTGAAGAAAGTTATTAGCCTCGCTGTCACGACATGTAGTTTGTTCTCTTCTTTGACTTAGAAAAATTTCTGTGATTTTTGGCCAAATTGGCTATGCGACTCTCTGTAAGAGTGAATATAGATTAAAAAGTAAGACAGATAGAGGAAATCCGAAAAAACCATTCGATAGAACGTAAGGTAATGAACATCTCAGCCTAGTTTGGTCCTGAAATATGCAGTTTGAAGAAAGTTATTAGCCTCGCTGTCACGACATGTAGTTTGTTGTCTTCTTTGACTTCGAATTTATTTTTTTGTGATTTTTGGCCAAATTGGCTATGCGAATCTCCTTAAGAGTGAAAAACGGTTAAAAAGTAAGACAGATAGAGGAAATTCGAAATAACCATTCGATAGAACGTAAGGTAATGAACATCTCAGCCACGTTTAGTCCTGAAATATGCTGTTTGCAGAAAGTTATTAGCCTCGCTGTCACGACATGTAGTTTGTTCTCTTCTTTGACATAGAAACATTTCTGTGATTTTTGGCCAAATTGGCTATGCGACTCTCTGTAAGAGTGAATATAGATTAAAAAGTAAGACAGATAGAGGAAATTCGAAATAACCATTCGATAGAACGTAAGGTAATGAACATCTCAGCCTAGTTTGGTCCTGAAAGATGCAGTTTGAAGAAAGTTATTAGCCTCGCTGTCACGACATGTAGTTTGTGGTCTTCTTTGACTTAGAAACATTTCTGTGATTTTTGGCCAAATTGGCTATGCGAATCTCTGTAAGAGTGAATATAGATTAAAAAGTAAGACAGATAGAGGAAATTCGAAATAACCATTCGATAGAACGTAAGGTAATGAACATCTCAGCCAAGTTTGGTCCTGAAATATGCAGTTTGAAGAAAGTTATTAGCCTCGCTGTAACGACATGTAGTTTGTTCTCTTCTTTGACTTAGAAAAAATTCTGTGATTTTTGGCCAAATTGGCTATGCGAATCTCTGTAAGAGTGAATATAGATTAAAAAGTAAGACAGATAGAGGAAATCCGTTATGAACATTCGATAGAACGTAAGGTAATGAACATCTCAGCCAAGTTTGGTCCTGAAATATGCAGTTTGAAGAAAGTTATTAGCCTCGCTGTCACGACATGTAGTTTGTGGTCTTCTTTGAATTAAAAACATTTCTGTGATTTTTGGCCAAATTGGCTATGCGAATCTCTGTAAGAGTGAAACACGATTAAAAAGTAAGACAGATAGAGGAAATTCGAAATAACCATTCGATAGAACGTAAGGTAATGAACATCTCAGCCTAGTTTGGTCCTGAAATATGCAGTTTGCAGAAAGTTATTAGCCTCGCTGTCACGACATGTAGTTTGTTCTCTTCTTTGACTTAGAATAATGTCCGTGTTTTTCGGCCAAATTGGCTATGCGACTGTCTGTAAGAGTGAATATAGATTAAAAGGTAAGACAGATAGATGAAATCCGAAATAACCATTCGATAGAACACAAGGTAATGAACATCTCAGCCAAGTTTGGTCCTGAAAGATGCAGTTTGAAGAAAGTTATTAGCCTCGCTGTCACGACATGTAGTTTGTGGTCTTCTTTGACTTAGAATTTATTTTGTGATTTTTGGCCAAATTGGCTATGCGAATCTCTGTAAGAGTGAAAAACGGTTAAAAAGTAAGACAGATAGAGGAAATTCGAAATAACCATTCGATAGAACGTAAGGTAATGAACATCTCAGCCACGTTTAGTCCTGAAATATGCAGTTTGCAGAAAGTTATTAGCCTCGCTGTCACGACATGTAGTTTGTTCTCTTCTTTGACTTAGAAACATTTCTGTGATTTTTGGCCAAATTGGCTATGCGACTCTCTGTAAGAGTGAATATAGATTAAAAAGTAAGACAGATAGAGGAAATCCGAAATAACCATTCGATAGAACGTAAGGTAATGAACATCTCAGCCTAGTTTGGTCCTGAAATATGCAGTTTGAAGAAAGTTATTAGCCTCGCTGTCACGACATGTAGTTTGTTCTCTTCTTTGACTTAGAATAATTTCCCTGTTTTTCGGCCAAATTGGCTATGCGACACTCTGTAAGATTGAATATAGATTAAAAAGTAAGACAGATAGAGGATATCCGAAATAACCATTCGGTAGAACATAAGGTAATGAACATCTCAGCCTAGTTTGGTCCTAAAATATGCAGTTTGAAGAAAGTTATTAGCCTCGCTGTCACGACATGTAGTTTGTTCTCTTCTTTGACTTAGAATTTGTTTTGTGATTTTTGGCCAAATTGGCTATGCGAATCTCTGTAAGAGTGATTATAGATTAAAAAGTAAGACAGATAGAGGAAATTCGAAAGAACCATTCGATAGAACGTAAGGTAATGAACATCTCAGCCTAGTTTGGTCCTAAAATATGCAGTTTGAAGAAAGTTATTAGCCTCGCTGTCACGACATGTAGTTTGTTCTCTTCTTTGACTTAGAATTTGTTTTGTGATTTTTGGCCAAATTGGCTATGCGAATCTCTGTAAGAGTGAAAAACGATTAAAAAGTAAGACAGATGAGGAAATTCGAAATAACCATTCGATAGAACGTAAGGTAATGGATATCTCAGCCACGTTTAGTCCTGAAATATGCAGTTTGCAGAAAGTTATTAGCCTCGCTGTCACGACATGTAGTTTGTTCTCTTCTTTGACTTAGAAAAATTTCTGTGATTTTTGGCCAAATTGGCTATGCGACTCTCTGTAAGAGTGATTATAGATTAAAAAGTAAGACAGATAGAGGAAATTCGAAAGAACCATTCGATAGAACGTAAGGTAATGAACATCTCAGCCTAGTTTGGTCCTAAAATATGCAGTTTGAAGAAAGTTATTAGCCTCGCTGTCACGACATGTAGTTTGTTCTCTTCTTTGACTTAGAATTTTTTTTGTGATTTTTGGCCAAATTGGCTATGCGAATCTCTGTAAGAGTGAAAAACGATTAAAAAGTAAGACAGATGAGGAAATTCGAAATAACCATTCGATAGAACGTAAGGTAATGGATATCTCAGCCACGTTTAGTCCTGAAATATGCAGTTTGCAGAAAGTTATTAGCCTCGCTGTCACGACATGTAGTTTGTTCTCTTCTTTGACTTAGAAAAATTTCTGTGATTTTTGGCCAAATTGGCTATGCGACTCTCTGTAAGAGTGATTATAGATTAAAAAGTAAGACAGATAGAGGAAATTCGAAAGAACCATTCGATAGAACGTAAGGTAATGAACATCTCAGCCTAGTTTGGTCCTAAAATATGCAGTTTGAAGAAAGTTATTAGCCTCGCTGTCACGACATGTAGTTTGTTCTCTTCTTTGACTTAGAATTTTTTTTGTGATTTTTGGCCAAATTGGCTATGCGAATCTCTGTAAGAGTGAAAAACGATTAAAAAGTAAGACAGATGAGGAAATTCGAAATAACCATTCGATAGAACGTAAGGTAATGGATATCTCAGCCACGTTTAGTCCTGAAATATGCAGTTTGCAGAAAGTTATTAGCCTCGCTGTCACGACATGTAGTTTGTTCTCTTCTTTGACTTAGAAAAATTTCTGTGATTTTTGGCCAAATTGGCTATGCGACTCTCTGTAAGAGTGAATATAGATTAAAAAGTAAGACAGATAGAGGAAATCCGAAATAACCATTCGCTAGAACACAAGGTAATGAACATCTCAGCCAAGTTTGGTCCTGAAAGATGCAGTTTGAAGAAAGTTATTAGCCTCGCTGTCACGACATGTAGTTTGTTCTCTTCCGTGACTTAGAATTTTTTTGGTGATTTTTGGCCAAATTGGCTATGCGAATCTCTGTAAGAGTGAAAAACGATTAAAAAGTAAGACAGATAGAGGAAATTCGAAATAACCATTCGATAGAACGTAAGGTAATGAACATCTCAGCCAAGTTTAGTCCTGAAATATGCAGTTTGCAGAAAGTTATTAGCCTCGCTGTCACGACATGTAGTTTGTTCTCTTCTTTGACTTAGAACAAATTCTGTGATTTTTGGCCAAATTGGCTATGCGACTCTCTGTAAGAGTGAATATAGATTAAAAAGTAAGACAGATAGAGGAAATTCGAAATAACCATTCGATAGAACGTAAGGTAATGAACATCTCAGCCTAGTTTGGTCCTGAAATATGCAGTTTGAAGAAAGTTATTAGCCTCGCTGTCACGACATGTAGTTTGTGGTCTTCTTTGACTTAGAAAATTGTTTGTGATTTTTGGCCAAATTGGCTATGCGAATCTCTGTAAGAGTGAAAAACGATTAAAAAGTAAGACAGATAGAGGAAATTCGAAATAACCATTCGATAGAACGTAAGGTAATGAACATCTCAGCCAAGTTTGGTCCTGAAATATGCAGTTTGAAGAAAGTTATTAGCCTCGCTGTCACGACATGTAGTTTGTTCTCTTCTTTGACTTAGAATTTTTTTTGTGATTTTTGGCCAAATTGGCTATGCGAATCTCTGTAAGAGTGAAAAACGATTAAAAAGTAAGACAGATGAGGAAATTCGAAATAACCATTCGATAGAACGTAAGGTAATGGATATCTCAGCCACGTTTAGTCCTGAAATATGCAGTTTGCAGAAAGTTATTAGCCTCGCTGTCACGACATGTAGTTTGTTCTCTTCTTTGACTTAGAAAAATTTCTGTGATTTTTGGCCAAATTGGCTATGCGACTCTCTGTAAGAGTGATTATAGATTAAAAAGTAAGACAGATAGAGGAAATTCGAAATAACCATTCGATAGAACGTAAGGTAATGAACATCTCAGCCAAGTTTGGTCCTGAAATATGCAGTTTGAAGAAAGTTATTAGCCTCGCTGTCACGACATGTAGTTTGTTCTCTTCTTTGACTTAGAATTTTTTTTGTGATTTTTGGCCAAATTGGCTATGCGAATCTCTGTAAGAGTGAAAAACGATTAAAAAGTAAGACAGATGAGGAAATTCGAAATAACCATTCGATAGAACGTAAGGTAATGGATATCTCAGCCACGTTTAGTCCTGAAATATGCAGTTTGCAGAAAGTTATTAGCCTCGCTGTCACGACATGTAGTTTGTTCTCTTCTTTGACTTAGAAAAATTTCTGTGATTTTTGGCCAAATTGGCTATGCGACTCTCTGTAAGAGTGAATATAGATTAAAAAGTAAGACAGATAGAGGAAATCCGAAATAACCATTCGCTAGAACACAAGGTAATGAACATCTCAGCCAAGTTTGGTCCTGAAAGATGCAGTTTGAAGAAAGTTATTAGCCTCGCTGTCACGACATGTAGTTTGTTCTCTTCCGTGACTTAGAAAATTGTTTGTGATTTTTGGCCAAATTGGCTATGCGAATCACTGTAAGAGTGAAAAACGATTAAAAAGTAAGACAGATAGAGGAAATTCGAAATAACCATTCGATAGAACGTAAGGTAATGAACATCTCAGCCAAGTTTGGTCCTGAAATATGCAGTTTGAAGAAAGTTATTAGCCTCGCTGTCACGACATGTAGTTTGTTCTCTTCTTTGACTTAGAAAAAAATTCTGTGATTTTTGGCCAAATTGGCTATGCGACTCTCTGTAAGAGTGAAAAACGGTTAAAAAGTAAGACAGATAGAGGAAATTCGAAATAACCATTCGATAGAACGTAAGGTAATGAACATCTCAGCCAAGTTTGGTCCTGAAAGATGCAGTTTGAAGAAAGTTATTAGCCTCGCTGTCACGACATGTAGTTTGTGGTCTTCTTTGACTTAGAATTTTTTTGGTGATTTTTGGCCAAATTGGCTATGCGACTCTCTGTAAGAGTGAAAAACGATTAAAAAGTAAGACAGATAGAGGAAATTCGAAATAACCATTCGATAGAACGTAATGTAATGAACATCTCAGCCTAGTTTGGTCCTGAAATATGCAGTTTGAAGAAAGTTATTAGCCTCGCTGTCACGACATGTAGTTTGTTCTCTTCTTTGACTTAGAAAAAATTCTGTGATTTTTGGCCAAATTGGCTATGCGACTCTCTGTAAGAGTGAATATAGATTAAAAAGTAAGACAGATAGAGGAAATCCGAAATAACCATTCGCTAGAAGACAAGGTAATGAACATCTCAGCCATGTTTGGTCCTGAAAGATGCAGTTTGAAGAAAGTTATTAGCCTCGCTGTCACGACATGTAGTTTGTTCTCTTCTTTGACTTAGAAAAAATTCTGTGATTTTTGGCCAAATTGGCTATGCGACTCTCTGTAAGAGTGAATATAGATTAAAAAGTAAGACAGATAGAGGAAATCCGAAATAACCATTCGCTAGAAGACAAGGTAATGAACATCTCAGCCATGTTTGGTCCTGAAAGATGCAGTTTGAAGAAAGTTATTAGCCTCGCTGTCACGACATGTAGTTTGTTCTCTTCTTTGACTTAGAAAAATTTCTGTGATTTTTGGCCAAATTGGCTATGCGACTCTCTGTAAGAGTGAATATAGATTAAAAAGTAAGACAGATAGAGGAAATTCGAAATAACCATTCGATAGAACGTAAGGTAATGAACATCTCAGCGAAGTTTTGTCCTGAAACATGCAGTTTGAAGAAAGTTATTAGCCTCGCTGTCACGACATGTAGTTTGTTCTCTTCTTTGACTTAGAATTTTTATTTGTGATTTTTGGCCAAATTGGCTATGCGAATCTCTGTAAGAGTGATTATAGATTAAAAAGTAAGACAGATAGAGGAAATTCGAATTAACCATTCGAAAGAACGTAAGGTAATGAACATCTCAGCCAAGTTTGGTCCTGAAATATGCAGTTTGCAGAAAGTTATTAGCCTCGCTGTCACGACATGTAGTTTGTTCTCTTCTTTGACGTAGAAAAATTTCTGTGATTTTTGGCCAAATTGGCTATGCGACATTCTGTAAGAGTGATAAACGATTAAAAAGTAAGACAGATAGAGGAAATTCCAAATAACCATTCGATAGAACGTAAGGTAATGAACATCTCAGCCTAGTTTGGTCCTGAAATATGCAGTTTGAAGAAAGTTATTAGCCTCGCTGTCACGACATGTAGTTTGTTCTCTTCTTTGACTTAGAAAAATTTCTGTGATTTTTGGCCAAATTGGCTATGCGACTCTCTGTAAGAGTGAATATAGATTAAAAAGTAAGACAGATAGAGGAAATCCGAAATAACCATTCGCTAGAACACAAGGTAATGAACATCTCAGCCAAGTTTGGTCCTGAAAGATGCAGTTTGAAGAAAGTTATTAGCCTCGCTGTCACGACATGTAGTTTGTTCTCTTCTTTGACTTAGAATTTATTTTGTGATTTTTGGCCAAATTGGCTATGCGAATCTCTGTAAGAGTGATTATAGATTAAAAAGTAAGACAGATAGAGGAAATTCGAAATAACCATTCGATAGAACGTAAGGTAATGAACATCTCAGCCTAGTTTGGTCCTGAAATATGCAGTTTGAAGAAAGTTATTAGCCTCGCTGTCACGACATGTAGTTTGTTGTCTTCTTTGACTTAGAATTTATTTTTTTGTGATTTTTGGCCAAATTGGCTATGCGAATCTCCTTAAGAGTGAAAAACGGTTAAAAAGTAAGACAGATAGAGGAAATTCGAAATAACCATTCGATAGAACGTAAGGTAATGAACATCTCAGCCACGTTTAGTCCTGAAATATGCTGTTTGCAGAAAGTTATTAGCCTCGCTGTCACGACATGTAGTTTATTCTCTTCTTTGACATAGAAACATTTCTGTGATTTTTGGCCAAATTTGCTATGCGACTCTCTGTAAGAGTGAATATAGATTAAAAAGTAAGACAGATAGAGGAAATCCGAAATAACCATTCGCTAGAACACAAGGTAATGAACATCTCAGCCTAGTTTGGTCCTGAAAGATGCAGTTTGAAGAAAGTTATTAGCCTCGCTGTCACGACATGTAGTTTGTGGTCTTCTTTGACTTAGAATTTTTTTTGGTGATTTTTGGCCAAATTGGCTATGCGACTCTCTGTAAGAGTGAATATAGATTAAAAAGTAAGAAAGATAGAGGAAATTCGAAATAACCATTCGATAGAACGTAAGGTAATGAACATCTCAGCCTAGTTTGGTCCTGAAATATGCAGTTTGAAGAAAGTTATTAGCCTCGCTGTCACGACATGTAGTTTGTGGTCTTCTTTGACTTAGAAAATTGTTTGTGATTTTTGGCCAAATTGGCTATGCGAATCTCTGTAAGAGTGAAAAACGATTAAAAAGTAAGACAGATAGAGGAAATTCGAAATAACCATTCGATAGAACGTAAGGTAATGAACATCTCAGCCAAGTTTGGTCCTGAAATATGCAGTTTGAAGAAAGTTATTAGCCTCGCTGTCACGACATGTAGTTTGTTCTCTTCTTTGACTTAGAAAAAAATTCTGTGATTTTTGGCCAAATTGGCTATGCGACTCTCTGTAAGAGTGAAAAACGGTTAAAAAGTAAGACAGATAGAGGAAATTCGAAATAACCATTCGATAGAACGTAAGGTAATGAACATCTCAGCCACGTTTAGTCCTGAAATATGCAGTTTGCAGAAAGTTATTAGCCTCGCTGTCACGACATGTAGTTTGTTCTCTTCTTTGACATAGAAACATTTCTGTGATTTTTGGCCAAATTGGCTATGCGACTCTCTGTAAGAGTGAATATAGATTAAAAAGTAAGACAGATAGAGGAAATCCGAAATAACCATTCGCTAGAACACAAGGTAATGAACATCTCAGCCAAGTTTGGTCCTGAAAGATGCAGTTTGAAGAAAGTTATTAGCCTCGCTGTCACGACATGTAGTTTGTGGTCTTCTTTGACTTAGAATTTTTTTGGTGATTTTTGGCCAAATTGGCTATGCGACTCTCTGTAAGAGTGAATATAGATTAAAAAGTAAGACAGATAGAGGAAATTCCAAATAACCATTCGATAGAACGTAAGGTAATGAACATCTCAGCCTAGTTTGGTCCTGAAATATGCAGTTTGAAGAAAGTTATTAGCCTCGCTGTCACGACATGTAGTTTGTTCTCTTCTTTGACTTAGAAAAATTTCTGTGATTTTTGGCCAAATTGGCTATGCGACTCTCTGTAAGAGTGAATATAGATTAAAAAGTAAGACAGATAGAGGAAATCCGAAAAAACCATTCGATAGAACGTAAGGTAATGAACATCTCAGCCTAGTTTGGTCCTGAAATATGCAGTTTGAAGAAAGTTATTAGCCTCGCTGTCACGACATGTAGTTTGTTGTCTTCTTTGACTTCGAATTTATTTTTTTGTGATTTTTGGCCAAATTGGCTATGCGAATCTCCTTAAGAGTGAAAAACGGTTAAAAAGTAAGACAGATAGAGGAAATTCGAAATAACCATTCGATAGAACGTAAGGTAATGAACATCTCAGCCACGTTTAGTCCTGAAATATGCTGTTTGCAGAAAGTTATTAGCCTCGCTGTCACGACATGTAGTTTGTTCTCTTCTTTGACATAGAAACATTTCTGTGATTTTTGGCCAAATTGGCTATGCGACTCTCTGTAAGAGTGAATATAGATTAAAAAGTAAGACAGATAGAGGAAATCCGAAGTAACCATTCGCTAGAACACAAGGTAATGAACATCTCAGCCTAGTTTGGTCCTGAAAGATGCAGTTTGAAGAAAGTTATTAGCCTCGCTGTCACGACATGTAGTTTGTGGTCTTCTTTGACTTAGAAACATTTCTGTGATTTTTGGCCAAATTGGCTATGCGAATCTCTGTAAGAGTGAATATAGATTAAAAAGTAAGACAGATAGAGGAAATTCGAAATAACCATTCGATAGAACGTAAGGTAATGAACATCTCAGCCAAGTTTGGTCCTGAAATATGCAGTTTGAAGAAAGTTATTAGCCTCGCTGTAACGACATGTAGTTTGTTCTCTTCTTTGACTTAGAAAAAATTCTGTGATTTTTGGCCAAATTGGCTATGCGAATCTCTGTAAGAGTGAATATAGATTAAAAAGTAAGACAGATAGAGGAAATCCGTTATGAACATTCGATAGAACGTAAGGTAATGAACATCTCAGCCAAGTTTGGTCCTGAAATATGCAGTTTGAAGAAAGTTATTAGCCTCGCTGTCACGACATGTAGTTTGTTCTCTTCTTTGACTTAGAAACATTTCTGTGATTTTTGGCCAAATTGGCTATGCGAATCTCTGTAAGAGTGAAACACGATTAAAAAGTAAGACAGATAGAGGAAATTCGAAATAACCATTCGATAGAAAGTAAGGTAATGAACATCTCAGCCTAGTTTGGTCCTGAAATATGCAGTTTGCAGAAAGTTATTAGCCTCGCTGTCACGACATGTAGTTTGTTCTCTTCTTTGACTTAGAAACTTTTCTGTGATTTTTGGCCAAATTGGCTATGCGACTCTCTGTAAGAGTAAATATAGATTAAAAAGTAAGACAGATAGAGGAAATTCGAAATAACCATTCGATAGAACGTAAGGTAATGAACATCTCAGCCTAGTTTGGTCCTGAAATATGCAGTTTGCAGAAAGTTATTAGCCTCGCTGTCACGACATGTAGTTTGTTCTCTTCTTTGACTTAGAATAATGTCCGTGTTTTTCGGCCAAATTGGCTATGCGACTGTCTGTAAGAGTGAATATAGATTAAAAGGTAAGACAGATAGATGAAATCCGAAATAACCATTCGATAGAACACAAGGTAATGAACATCTCAGCCAAGTTTGGTCCTGAAAGATGCAGTTTGAAGAAAGTTATTAGCCTCGCTGTCACGACATGTAGTTTGTGGTCTTCTTTGACTTAGAATTTATTTTGTGATTTTTGGCCAAATTGGCTATGCGAATCTCTGTAAGAGTGAAAAACGGTTAAAAAGTAAGACAGATAGAGGAAATTCGAAATAACCATTCGATAGAACGTAAGGTAATGAACATCTCAGCCACGTTTAGTCCTGAAATATGCAGTTTGCAGAAAGTTATTAGCCTCGCTGTCACGACATGTAGTTTGTTCTCTTCTTTGACTTAGAAACATTTCTGTGATTTTTGGCCAAATTGGCTATGCGACTCTCTGTAAGAGTGAATATAGATTAAAAAGTAAGACAGATAGAGGAAATCCGAAATAACCATTCGATAGAACGTAAGGTAATGAACATCTCAGCCTAGTTTGGTCCTGAAATATGCAGTTTGAAGAAAGTTATTAGCCTCGCTGTCACGACATGTAGTTTGTTCTCTTCTTTGACTTAGAATAATTTCCGTGTTTTTCGGCCAAATTGGCTATGCGACTGTCTGTAAGAGTGAATATAGATTAAAAGGTAAGACAGATAGAGGAAATTCGAAATAACCATTCGATAGAACGTAAGGTAATGAACATCTCAGCCAAGTTTGGTCCTGAAATATGCAGTTTGAAGAAAGTTATTAGCCTCGCTGTCACGACATGTAGTTTGTTCTCTTCTTTGACTTAGAAACATTTCTGTGATTTTTGGCCAAATTGGCTATGCGACTCTCTGTAAGAGTGAATATAGATTAAAAAGTAAGACAGATAGAGGAAAGTCGAAATAACCATTCGATAGAACGTAAGGTAATGAACATCTCAGCCTAGTTTGGTCCTGAAATATGCAGTTTGAAGAAAGTTATTAGCCTCGCTGTCACGACATGTAGTTTGTTCTCTTCTTTGACTTAGAAAAAATTCTGTGATTTTTGGCCAAATTGGCTATGCGACTCTCTGTAAGAGTGAATATAGATTAAAAAGTAAGACAGATAGAGGAAATCCGAAATAACTATTCGCTAGAACACAAGGTAATGAACATCTCAGCCAAGTTTGGTCCTGAAAGATGCAGTTTGAAGAAAGTTATTAGCCTCGCTGTCACGACATGTAGTTTGTTCTCTTCTTTGACTTAGAATTTTTTTTGTGATTTTTGGCCAAATTGGCTATGCGAATCTCTGTAAGAGTGAAAAACGGTTAAAAAGTAAGACAGATAGAGGAAATTCGAAATAACCATTCGATAGAACGTAAGGTAATGAACATCTCAGCCACGTTTAGTCCTGAAATATGCAGTTTGCAGAAAGTTATTAGCCTCGCTGTCACGACATGTAGTTTGTTCTCTTCTTTGACTTAGAAAAATTTCTGTGATTTTTGGCCAAATTGGCTATGCGACTCTCTGTAAGAGTGAATATAGATTAAAAAGTAAGACAGATAGAGGAAATTCGAAATAACCATTCGATAGAACGTAAGGTAATGAACATCTCAGCAAAGTTTGGTCCTGAAATATGCAGTTTGAAGAAAGTTATTAGCCTCGCTGTCACGACATGTAGTTTGTTCTCTTCTTTGACTTAGAAACATTTCTGTGATTTTTGGCCAAATTGGCTATGCGACTCTCTGTAAGAGTGAAAAACGGTTAAAAAGTAAGACAGATAGAGGAAATTCGAAATAACCATTCGATAGAACGTAAGGTAATGAACATCTCAGCCACGTTTAGTCCTGAAATATGCAGTTTGCAGAAAGTTATTAGCCTCGCTGTCACGACATGTAGTTTGTTGTCTTCTTTGAATTAGAAAAATTTCTATGATTTTCGGCCAAATTGGCTATGCGAATCTCTGTAAGAGTGAAAAACGGTTAAAAAGTAAGACAGATAGAGGAAATTCGAAATAACCATTCGATAGAACGTAAGGTAATGAACATCTCAGCCACGTTTAGTCCTGAAATATGCAGTTTGCAGAAAGTTATTAGCCTCGCTGTCACGACATGTAGTTTGTGGTCTTCTTTGACTTAGAATTTTTTTGGTGATTTTTGGCCAAATTGGCTATGCGACTCTCTGTAAGAGTGAATATAGATTAAAAAGTAAGACAGATAGAGGAAATTCGAAATAACCATTCGATAGAACGTAAGGTAATGAACATCTCAGCCACGTATAGTCCTGAAATATGCAGTTTGAAGAAAGTTATTAGCCTCGCTGTCACGACATGTAGTTTGTGGTCTTCTTTGACTTAGAATTTTTTTGGTGATTTTTGGCCAAATTGGCTATGCGACTCTCTGTAAGAGTGAATATAGATTAAAAAGTTAGACAGATAGAGGAAATTCGAAATAACCATTCGATAGAACGTAAGGTAATGAACATCTCAGCCAAGTTTGGTACTGAAATATGCAGTTTGAAGAAAGTTATTAGCCTCGCTGTCACGACATGTAGTTTGTTCTCTTCTTTGACTTAGAAAACTTTCTGTGATTTTTGGCCAAATTGGCTATGCGACTGTCTGTAAGAGTGAATATAGATTAAAAAGTAAGACAGATAGAGGAAATCCGAAATAACCATTCGATAGAACGTAAGGTAATGAACATCTCACCCTAGTTTGGTACTGAAATATGCAGTTTGAAGAAAGTTATTAGCCTCGCTGTCACGACATGTAGTTTGTTCTCTTCTTTGACTAAGAATTTGTTTTGTGATTTTTCGCCAAATTGGCTATGCGACTCTCTGTAAGAGTGAATATAGATTAAAAAGTAAGACAGATAGAGGAAATTCGAAATAACCATTCGATAGAACGTAAGGTAATGAACATCTCAGCCTAGTTTGGTCCTGAAATATGCAGTTTGAAGAAAGTTATTAGCCTCGCTGTCACGACATGTAGTTTGTGGTTTTCTTTGACTTAGACATTTTTTTGTGATTTTTTGCCAAATTGGCTATGCGAATCTCTGTAAGAGTGAAAAACGATCAAAAAGTAAGACAGATAGAGGAAATTCGAAATAACCATTCGATAGAACATAGTAATGAACATCTCAGCGAAGTTTAGTCCTGAAATATGCAGTTTGAAGAAAAGTTATTAGCCTCGCTGTCACGGCATTTAGTTTGTGGTCTTCTTTGACTTAGAAATTTTTTTGTGATTTTTTGCCAAATTGGCTATGCGAATCTCTGTAAGAATGAAAAACGATCAAAAAGTAAGACAGATAGAGGAAATTCGAAATAACCATTCGATAGAACATAGTAATGAACATCTCAGCGACGTTTAGTCCTGAAATATGCAGTTTGCAGAAAGTTATTAGCCTCGCTGTCACGACATGTAGTTTGTTCTCTTCTTTGACTTAGAATTTTTGTTGTGATTTTTGGCCAAATTGGCTATGCGACTCTCTGTAAGAGTGATTATAGATTAAAAAGTAAGACAGATAGAGGAAATCCGAAATAACCATTCGCTAGAACACAAGGTAATGAACATCTCAGCCAAGTTTGGTCCTGAAATATGCAGTTTGCAGAAAGTTATTAGCCTCGCTGTCACGACATGTAGTTTGTTCTCTTCTTTGACTAAGAATTTTCTTTGTGATTTTTGGCCAAATTGGCTATGCGACTCTCTGTAAGAGTGATTATAGATTAAAAAGTAAGATAGATAGAGGAAATTCGAAATAACCATTCGATAGAACGTAAGGTAATGAACATCTCAGCCTAGTTTGGTCCTGAAATATGCAGTTTGAAGAAAGTTATTAGCCTCGCTGTCACGACATGTAGTTTGTGGTCTTCTTTGACTTAGAATTTTGTTTGTGATTTTTGGCCAAATTGGCTATGCGAATCTCTGTAAGATTGAAAAACGATTAAAAAGTAAGACAGATAGAGGAAATTCGAAATAACCATTCGATAGAACGTAAGGTAATGAACATCTCAGCCAAATTTGGTCCTGAAATATGCAGTTTGAAGAAAGTTATTAGCCTCGCTGTCACGACATGTAGTTTGTTCTCTTCTTTGACCTAGAAAAATTTCTGTGATTTTTGGCCAAATTGGCTATGCGACTCTCTGTAAGAGTAAATAGAGATTAAAAAGTAAGACAGATAGAGGAAATCCGAAATAACCATTCGATAGAACGTAAGGTAATGAACATCTCAGCCAAGTTTGGTCCTGAAATATGCAGTTTGCAGAAAGTTATTAGCCTCGCTGTCACGACATGTAGTTTGTTCTCTTCTTTGACTTAGAAAAATTTCTGTGATTTTTGGGCAAATTGGCTATGCGACTCTCTGTAAGAGTGAGTATAGATTAACAAGTAAGACAGATAGAGGAAATCCGAAATAACCATTCGATAGAACGTATGGTAATGAACATCTCAGCCAAGTTTGGTCCTGAAATATGCAGTTTGAAGAAAGTTATTAGCCTCGCTGTCACGACATGTAGTTTGTTCTCTTCTTTGACCTAGAAAAATTTCTGTGATTTTTGGCCAAATTGGCTATGCGACTCTCTGTAAGAGTAAATAGAGATTAAAAAGTAAGACAGATAGAGGAAATCCGAAATAACCATTCGATAGAACGTAAGGTAATGAACATCTCAGCCAAGTTTGGTCCTGAAATATGCAGTTTGCAGAAAGTTATTAGCCTCGCTGTCACGACATGTAGTTTGTTCTCTTCTTTGACTTAGAAAAATTTCTGTGATTTTTGGCCAAATTGACTATGCGACTCCCTGTAAGAGTGAATATAGATTAAAAAGTAAGACAGATAGAGGAAATCCGAAATAACCATTCGCTAGAACACAAGGTAATGAACATCTCAGCCAAGTTTGGTCCTGAAATATGCAGTTTGCAGAAAGTTATTAGCCTCGCTGTCACGACATGTAGTTTCTTCTCTTCTTTGACTTAGAAAAAATTCTGTGATTTTTGGCCAAATTTTCTATGCGACTCTCTGTAAGAGTGAATATAGATTAAAAAGTAAGACAGATAGAGGAAATCCGAAATGACCATTCGCTAGAACACAAGGTAATGAACATCTCAGCCAAGTTTGGTCCTGAAAGATGCAGTTTGAAGAAAGTTCTTAGCCTCGTTGTCACGACATGTAGTTTGTTCTCTTCTTTGACTAAGGATTTTTTTTGTGATTTTTGGCCAAATTGGCTATGCGACTCTCTGTAAGAGTGAATATAGATTAACAAGTAAGACAGATAGAGGAAATCCGAAATAACCATTCGATAGAACGTAAGGTAATGAACATCTCAGCCAAGTTTGGTCCTGAAATATGCAGTTTGAAGAAAGTTATTAGCCTCGCTGTCACGACTTTAGTTTGTTCTCTTCTTTGACTTAGAATTTTTTTTGTGATTTTTGGCCAAATTGGCTATGCGAATCTCTGTAAGAGTGAAAAACGATTAAAAAGTAAGACAGATAGAGGAAATTCGAAATAACCATTCGATAGAACGTAAGGTAATGAACATCTCAGCCAAGTTTGGTCCTGAAATATGCAGTTTGAAGAAAGTTATTAGCCTCGCTGTCACGACATGTAGTTTGTGGTCTTCTTTGACTTAGAAAAATTTCTGTGATTTTTGGCCAAATTGGCTATGCGACTCTCTGTAAGAGTGATTATAGATTAAAAAGTAAGATAGATAGAGGAAATTCGAAATAACCATTCGATAGAACGTAAGGTAATGAACATCTCAGCCTAGTTTGGTCCTGAAATATGCAGTTTGAAGAAAGTTATTAGCCTCGCTGTCACGACATGTAGTTTGTGGTCTTCTTTGACTTAGAATTTTTTTGTGATTTTTGGCCAAATTGGCTATGCGAATCTCTGTAAGATTGAAAAACGATTAAAAAGTAAGACAGATAGAGGAAATTCGAAATAACCATTCGATAGAACGTAAGGTAGTGAACATCTCAGCCAAGTTTGGTCCTGAAAGATGCAGTTTGAAGAAAGTTATTAGCCTCGCTGTCACGACATGTAGTTTGTTCTCTTCTTTGACTTAGAAAAATTTCTGTGATTTTTGGGCAAATTGGCTATGCGACTCTCTGTAAGAGTGAGTATAGATTAAAAAGTAAGACAGATAGAGGGAATCCGAAATAACCATTCGATAGAACGTAAGGTAATGAACATCTCAGCCAAGTTTCGTCTTGAAATATGCAGTTTGAAGAAAGTTATTAGCCTCGCTGTCACGACATGTAGTTTGTGGTCTTCTTTGAATTAAAAACATTTCTGTGATTTTTGGCCAAATTGGCTATGCGAATCTCTGTAAGAGTGAAACACGATTAAAAAGTAAGACAGATAGAGGAAATTCGAAATAACCATTCGATAGAACGTAAGGTAATGAACATCTCAGCCTAGTTTGGTCCTGAAATATGCAGTTTGAAGAAAGTTATTAGCCTCGCTGTCACGACATGTAGTTTGTTCTCTTCTTTGACTTAGAATAATGTCCGTGTTTTTCGGCCAAATTGGCTATGCGACTGTCTGTAAGAGTGAATATAGATTAAAAGGTAAGACAGATAGATGAAATCCGAAATAACCATTCGATAGAACACAAGGTAATGAACATCTCAGCCAAGTTTGGTCCTGAAATATGCAGTTTGCAGAAAGTTATTAGCCTCGCTGTCACGACATGTAGTTTCTTCTCTTTTTTGACTTAGAAAAATTTCTGTGATTTTTGGCCAAATTTAATATGCGACTCCCTGTAAGAGTGAATATAGATTAAAAAGTAAGACAGATAGAGGAAATCCGAAATAACCATTCGCTAGAACACAAGGTAATGAACATCTCAGCCAAGTTTGGTCCTGAAATATGCAGTTTGCAGAAAGTTATTAGCCTCGCTGTCACGACATGTAGTTTCTTCTCTTCTTTGACTAAGAATTTTCTTTGTGATTTTTGGCCAAATTGGTTATGCGACTCTCTGTAAGAGTGAATATAGATTAACAAGTAAGACAGATAGAGGAAATCCGAAATAACCATTCGATAGAACGTAAGGTAATGAACATCTCAGCCACGTTTGGTCTTGAAATATGCAGTTTGAAGAAAGTTATTAGCCTCGCTGTCACGACATGTAGTTTGTTCTCTTCTTTGACTTAGAAAACTTTCTGTGATTTTTGGCCAAATTGGCTATGCGACTCTCTGTAAGAGTGAATATAGATTAAAAAGTAAGACAGATAGAGGAAATACGAAATAACAATTCGATAGAACGTAAGGTAATGAACATCTCAGCCAAGTTTGGTCCTGAAATATGCAGTTTGAAGAAAGTTATTAGCCTCGCTGTCACGACATGTAGTTTGTGGTCTTCTTTGACTTAGAAAAAATTCTGTGATTTTTGGCCAAATTGGCTATGCGACTCTCTGTAAGAGTGATTATAGATTAAAAAGTAAGATAGATAGAGGAAATTCGAAATAACCATTCGATAGAACGTAAGGTAATGAACATCTCAGCCAAGTTTGGTCCTGAAATATGCAGTTTGAAGAAAGTTATTAGCCTCGCTGTCACGACATGTAGTTTGTGGTCTTCTTTGACTTAGAATTTTTTTGTGATTTTTGGCCAAATTGGCTATGCGAATCTCTGTAAGATTGAAAAACGATTAAAAAGTAAGACAGATAGAGGAAATTCGAAATAACCATTCGATAGAACGTAAGGTAATGAACATCTCAGCCAAGTTTGGTCCTGAAATATGCAGTTTGAAGAAAGTTATTAGCCTCGCTGTCACGACATGTAGTTTGTTCTCTTCTTTGACTTAGAATTTTTTTTGTGATTTTTGGCCAAATTGGCTATGCGAATCTCTGTAAGAGTGAATATAGATTAAAAAGTAAGACAGATAGAGGAAATCCGAAATAACCATTCGATAGAACGTAAGGTAATGAACATCTCAGCCACGTTTAGTCCTGAAATATGCAGTTTGAAGAAAGTTATTAGCCTCGCTGTCACGACATGCAGTTTGTGGTCTTCTTTGACTTAGAAAAATGTCTGTGATTTTTGGGCAAATTGGCTATGCGACTCTCTGTAAGAGTGAGTATAGATTAAAAAGTAAGACAGATAGAGGGAATCCGAAATAACCATTCGATAGAACGTAAGGTAATGAACATCTCAGCCAAGTTTCGTCCTGAAATATGCAGTTTGCAGAAAGTTATTAGCCTCGCTGTCACGACATGTAGTTTGTGGTCTTCTTTGACTTAGAAACATTTCTGTGATTTTTGGGCAAATTGGCTATGCGAATCTCTGTAAGAGTGAAACACGATTAAAAAGTAAGACAGATAGAGGAAATTCGAAATAACCATTCGATAGAACGTAAGGTAATGAACATCTCAGCCTAGTTTGGTCCTTAAATATGCAGTTTGCAGAAAGTTATTAGCCTCGCTGTCACGACATGTAGTTTGTTCTCTTCTTTGACTTAGAATAATGTCCGTGTTTTTCGGCCAAATTGGCTATGCGACTGTCTGTAAGAGTGAATATAGATTATAAGGTAAGACAGATAGATGAAATCCGAAATAACCATTCGATAGAACACAAGGTAATGAACATCTCAGCCAAGTTTGGTCCTGAAATATGCAGTTTGCAGAAAGTTATTAGCCTCGCTGTCACGACATGTAGTTTGTTCTCTTCTTTGACTTAGAAAAATTTCTGTGATTTTTGGCCAAATTGACTATGCGACTCCCTGTAAGAGTGAATATAGATTAAAAAGTAAGACAGATAGAGGAAATCCGAAATAACCATTCGATAGAACACAAGGTAATGAACATCTCAGCCAAGTTTGGTCCTGAAAGATGCAGTTTGAAGAAAGTTATTAGCCTCGCTGTCACGACATGTAGTTTGTTCTCTTCTTTGAATTAGAATTTTTTTTGTGATTTTTGGCCAAATTGGCTATGCGAATCTCTGTAAGACTGAAAAACGATTAAAAAGTAAGACAGATAGAGGAAATTCGAAATAACCATTCGATAGAACGTAAGGTAATGAACATCTCAGCCAAGTTTGGTCCTGAAATATGCAGTTTGAAAAAAGTTATTAGCCTCGCTGTCACGACATGTAGTTTGTTCTCTTCTTTGACTTAGAAAAATTTCTGTGATTTTTGGCCAAATTGGCTATGCGAATCTCTGTAAGAGTGAATATAGATTAAAAAGTAAGATAGATAGAGGAAATCCGAAATGACCATTCGCTAGAACAAAGGGTAATGAACATATCAGCCAGGTTTGGTCCTGAAAGATGCAGTTTGAAGAAAGTTATTAGCCTCGCTGTCACGACATGTAGTTTGTTCTCTTCTTTGACTTAGAATTTTTTTTGTGATTTTTGGCCAAATTGGCTATGCGAATCTCTGTAAGAGTGAATATAGATTAAAAAGTAAGACAGATAGAGGAAATCCGAAATAACCATTCGATAGAACGTAAGGTAATGAACATCTCAGCCACGTTTAGTCCTGAAATATGCAGTTTGAAGAAAGTTATTAGCCTCGCTGTCACGACATGTAGTTTGTGGTCTTCTTTGACTTAGAAACATTTCTGTGATTTTTGGCCAAATTGGCTATGCGAATCTCTGTAAGAGTGAAACACGATTAAAAAGTAAGACAGATAGAGGAAATTCGAAATAACCATTCGATAGAACGTAAGGTAATGAACATCTCAGCCAAGTTTCGTCCTGAAATATGCAGTTTGCAGAAAGTTATTAGCCTCGCTGTCACGACATGTAGTTTGTGGTCTTCTTTGACTTAGAATTTTTTTTGTGATTTTTGGCCAAATTGGCTATGCGAATCTCTGTAAGAGTGAAACACGATTAAAAAGTAAGACAGATAGAGGAAATTCGAAATAACCATTCGATAGAACGTAAGGTAATGAACATCTCAGCCTAGTTTGGTCCTGAAATATGCAGTTTGCAGAAAGTTATTAGCCTCGCTGTCACGACATGTAGTTTGTTCTCTTCTTTGACTTAGAATAATGTCCGTGTTTTTCGGCCAAATTGGCTATGCGACTGTCTGTAAGAGTGAATATAGATTAAAAGGTAAGACAGATAGATGAAATCCGAAATAACCATTCGATAGAACACAAGGTAATGAACATCTCAGCCTAGTTTGGTCCTGAAATATGCAGTTTGCAGAAAGTTATTAGCCTCGCTGTCACGACATGTAGTTTGTTCTCTTCTTTGACTTAGAATAATTTCTGTGATTTTTGGCCAAATTGACTATGCGACTCCCTGTAAGAGTGAATATAGATTAAAAAGTAAGACAGATAGAGGAAATCCGAAATAACCATTCGATAGAACACAAGGTAATGAACATCTCAGCCAAGTTTGGTCCTGAAAGATGCAGTTTGAAGAAAGTTATTAGCCTCGCTGTCACGACATGTAGTTTGTTCTCTTCTTTGAATTAGAATTTTTTTTGTGATTTTTGGCCAAATTGGCTATGCGAATCTCTGTAAGAGTGAAACACGATTAAAAAGTAAGACAGATAGAGGAAATTCGAAATAACCATTCGATAGAACGTAAGGTAATGAACATCTCAGCCAAGTTTCGTCCTGAAATATGCAGTTTGCAGAAAGTTATTAGCCTCGCTGTCACGACATGTAGTTTGTGGTCTTCTTTGACTTAGAAACATTTCTGTGATTTTTGGGCAAATTGGCTATGCGAATCTCTGTAAGAGTGAAACACGATTAAAAAGTAAGACAGATAGAGGAAATTCGAAATAACCATTCGATAGAACGTAAGGTAATGAACATCTCAGCCTAGTTTGGTCCTGAAATATGCAGTTTGCAGAAAGTTATTAGCCTCGCTGTCACGACATGTAGTTTGTTCTCTTCTTTGACTTAGAATAATGTCCGTGTTTTTCGGCCAAATTGGCTATGCGACTGTCTGTAAGAGTGAATATAGATTAAAAGGTAAGACAGATAGATGAAATCCGAAATAACCATTCGATAGAACACAAGGTAATGAACATCTCAGCCAAGTTTGGTCCTGAAAGATGCAGTTTGAAGAAAGTTATTAGCCTCGCTGTCACGACATGTAGTTTGTGGTCTTCTTTGACTTAGAAACATTTCTGTGATTTTTGGGCAAATTGGCTATGCGACTCTCTTTAAGAGTGAGTATAGATTAAAAAGTAAGACAGATAGAGGAAATCCGAAATAACCATTCGCTAGAACACAAGGTAATGAACATCTCAGCCAAGTTTGGTCCTGAAGGTTTGCAGTTTGAAGAAAGTTATTAGCCTCGCTGTCACGACATGTAGTTTGTTCTCTTCTTTGAATTAGAATTTTTTTTGTGATTTTTGGCCAAATTGGCTATGCGAATCTCTGTAAGACTGAAAAACGATTAAAAAGTAAGACAGATAGAGGAAATTCGAAATAACCATTCGATAGAACGTAAGGTAATGAACATCTCAGCCAACTTTGGTCCTGAAATATGCAGTTTGAAGAAAGTTATTAGCCTCGCTGTCACGACATGTAGTTTGTGGTCTTCTTTGACATAGAAACATTTCTGTGATTTTTGGCCAAATTGGCTATGCGACTCTCTGTAAGAGTGAATATAGATTAAAAAGTAAGACAGATAGAGGAAATCCGAAGTAATCATTCGCTAGAACACAAGGTAATGAACATCTCAGCCAAGTTTGGTCCTGAAAGATGCAGTTTGAAGAAAGTTATTAGCCTCGCTGTCACGACATGTAGTTTGTTCTCTTCTTTGACTAAGAATTTTCTTTGTGATTTTTGGCCAAATTGGCTATGCGACTCTCTGTAAGAGTGAATATAGATTAACAAGTAAGATAGATAGAGGAAATCCGAAATAACCATTCGATAGAACGTAAGGTAATGAACATCTCAGCCAACTTTGGTCCTGAAATATGCAGTTTGAAGAAAGTTATTAGCCTCGCTGTCACGACATGTAGTTTGTGGTCTTCTTTGACATAGAAACATTTCTGTGATTTTTGGCCAAATTGGCTATGCGACATTCTGTAAGAGTGAATATAGATTAAAAAGTAAGACAGATAGAGGAAATCCGAAATAACCATTCGCTAGAACACAAGGTAATGAACATCTCAGCCAAGTGTGGTCCTGAAATATGCAGTTTGCAGAAAGTTATTAGCCTCGCTGTCACGACATGTAGTTTGTTCTCTTCTTTGACTTAGAAAAATTTCTGTGATTTTTGGCCAAATTGGCTATGCGACTCTCTGTAAGAGTGAATATAGATTAAAAAGTAAGACAGATAGAGGAAATTCGAAATAACCATTCGATAGAACGTAAGGTAATGAACATCTCAGCCTAGTTTGGTCCTGAAATATGCAGTTTGAAGAAAGTTATTAGCCTCGCTGTCACGACATGTAGTTTGTGGTCTTCTTTGACTTAGAATTTTTTGTGTGATTTTTGGCCAAATTGGCTATGCGAATCTCTGTAAGATTGAAAAAACGATTAAAAAGTAAGACAGATAGAGGAAATTCGAAATAACCATTCGATAGAACGTAAGGTAATGAACATCTCAGCCAAGTTTGGTCCTGAAATATGCAGTTTGAAGAAAGTTATTAGCCTCGCTGTCACGACATGTAGTTTGTTCTCTTCTTTGACTTAGATTTTTTTTTGTGATTTTTGGCCAAATTGGCTATGCGAATCTCTGTAAGATTGAAAAACGATTAAAAAGTAAGACAGATAGAGGAAATTCGAAATAACCATTCGATAGAACGTAAGGTAATGAACATCTCAGCCAAGTTTGGTCCTGAAATATGCAGTTTGAAGAAAGTTATTAGCCTCGCTGTCACGACATGTAGTTTGTTCTCTTCTTTGACTTAGAATTTTTTTTGTGATTTTTGGCCAAATTGGCTATGCGAATCTCTGTAAGAGTGAGTATAGATTAAAAAGTAAGACAGATAGAGGGAATCCGAAATAACCATTCGATAGAACGTAAGGTAATGAACATCTCAGCCAAGTTTCGTCCTGAAATATGCAGTTTGCAGAAAGTTATTAGCCTCGCTGTCACGACATGTAGTTTGTGGTCTTCTTTGACTTAGAAACATTTCTGTGATTTTTGGCCAAATTGGCTATGCGAATCTCTGTAAGAGTGAAACACGAATAACAAGTAAGACAGATAGAGGAAATTCGAAATAACCATTCGATAGAACGTAAGGTAATGAACATCTCAGCCTAGTTTGGTCCTGAAATATGCAGTTTGCAGAAAGTTATTAGCCTCGCTGTCACGACATGTAGTTTGTTCTCTTCTTTGACTTAGAATAATGTCCGTGTTTTTCGGCCAAATTGGCTTGCGACTGTCTGTAAGAGTGAATATAGATTAAAAGGTAAGACAGATAGATGAAATCCGAAATAACCATTCGATAGAACACAAGGTAATGAACATCTCAGCCAAGTTTGGTCCTGAAATATGCAGTTTGCAGAAAGTTATTAGCCTCGCTGTCACGACATGTAGTTTGTTCTCTTCTTTGAATTAGAATTTTTTTTGTGATTTTTGGCCAAATTGGCTATGCGAATCTCTGTAAGACTGAAAAACGATTAAAAAGTAAGATAGATACAGGAAATTCGAAATAACCATTCGATAGAACGTAAGGTAATGAACATCTCAGCCAAGTTTGGTCCTGAAATATGCAGTTTGAAAAAAGTTATTAGCCTCGCTGTCACGACATGTAGTTTGTTCTCTTCTTTGACTTAGAAAAATTTCTGTGATTTTTGGCCAAATTGGCTATGCGACTCTCTGTAAGAGTGAATATATATTAAAAAGTAAGACAGATAGAGGAAATCCGAAGTAATCATTCGCTAGAACACAAGGTAATGAACATCTCAGCCAAGTTTGGTCCTGAAAGATGCAGTTTGAAGAAAGTTATTAGCCTCGCTGTCACGACATGTAGTTTGTTCTCTTCTTTGACTAAGAATTTTCTTTGTGATTTTTGGCCAAATTGGCTATGCGACTCTCTGTAAGAGTGAATATAGATTAACAAGTAAGACAGATAGAGGAAATCCGAAATAACCATTCGATAGAACGTAAGGTAATGAACATCTCAGCCAACTTTGGTCCTGAAATATGCAGTTTGAAGAAAGTTATTAGCCTCGCTGTCACGACATGTAGTTTGTGGTCTTCTTTGACTTAGAAAAATTTCTGTGATTTTTGGCCAAATTGGCTATGCGACTCTCTGTAAGAGTGATTATAGATTAAAAAGTAAGATAGATAGAGGAAATTCGAAATAACCATTCGATAGAACGTAAGGTAATGAACATCTCAGCCTAGTTTGGTCCTGAAATATGCAGTTTGAAGAAAGTTATTAGCCTCGCTGTCACGACATGTAGTTTGTGGTCTTCTTTGACTTAGAATTTTTTGTGTGATTTTTGGCCAAATTGGCTATGCGAATCTCTGTAAGATTGAAAAACGATTAAAAAGTAAGACAGATAGAGGAAATTCGAAATAACCATTCGATAGAACGTAAGGTAATGAACATCTCAGCCAAGTTTGGTCCTGAAATATGCAGTTTGAAGAAAGTTATTAGCCTCGCTGTCACGACATGTAGTTTGTTCTCTTCTTTGACTTAGAATTTTTTTTGTGATTTTTGGCCAAATTGGCTATGCGAATCTCTGTAAGATTGAAAAACGATTAAAAAGTAAGACAGATAGAGGAAATTCGAAATAACCATTCGATAGAACGTAAGGTAATGAACATCTCAGCCAAGTTTGGTCCTGAAATATGCAGTTTGAAGAAAGTTATTAGCCTCGCTGTCACGACATGTAGTTTGTTCTCTTCTTTGACTTAGAATTTTTTTTGTGATTTTTGGCCAAATTGGCTATGCGAATCTCTGTAAGAGTGAGTATAGATTAAAAAGTAAGACAGATAGAGGGAATCCGAAATAACCATTCGATAGAACGTAAGGTAATGAACATCTCAGCCAAGTTTCGTCCTGAAATATGCAGTTTGCAGAAAGTTATTAGCCTCGCTGTCACGACATGTAGTTTGTGGTCTTCTTTGACTTAGAAACATTTCTGTGATTTTTGGCCAAATTGGCTATGCGAATCTCTGTAAGAGTGAAACACGATTAAAAAGTAAGACAGATAGAGGAAATTCGAAATAACCATTCGATAGAACGTAAGGTAATGAACATCTCAGCCTAGTTTGGTCCTGAAATATGCAGTTTGCAGAAAGTTATTAGCCTCGCTGTCACGACATGTAGTTTGTTCTCTTCTTTGACTTAGAATAATGTCCGTGTTTTTCGGCCAAATTGGCTTGCGACTGTCTGTAAGAGTGAATATAGATTAAAAGGTAAGACAGATAGATGAAATCCGAAATAACCATTCGATAGAACACAAGGTAATGAACATCTCAGCCAAGTTTGGTCCTGAAATATGCAGTTTGCAGAAAGTTATTAGCCTCGCTGTCACGACATGTAGTTTGTTCTCTTCTTTGAATTAGAATTTTTTTTGTGATTTTTGGCCAAATTGGCTATGCGAATCTCTGTAAGACTGAAAAACGATTAAAAAGTAAGATAGATACAGGAAATTCGAAATAACCATTCGATAGAACGTAAGGTAATGAACATCTCAGCCAAGTTTGGTCCTGAAATATGCAGTTTGAAAAAAGTTATTAGCCTCGCTGTCACGACATGTAGTTTGTTCTCTTCTTTGACTTAGAAAAATTTCTGTGATTTTTGGCCAAATTGGCTATGCGACTCTCTGTAAGAGTGAATATATATTAAAAAGTAAGACAGATAGAGGAAATCCGAAATAACCATTCGATAGAACGTAAGGTAATGAACATCTCAGCCAAGTTTGGTCCTGAAATATGCAGTTTGAAGAAAGTTATTAGCCTCGCTGTCACGACATGTAGTTTCTTCTCTTCTTTGACTTAGAAAAATTTATGTGATTTTTGGCCAAATTGGCTATGCGAATCTCTGTAAGAGTGAATATAGATTAAAAAGTAAGACAGATAGAGGAAATCCGAAATAACCATTCACTAGAACACAAGGTAATGAACATCTCAGCCAAGTTTGGTCCTGAAAGATGCAGTTTGAAGAAAGTTATTAGCCTCGCTGTCACGACATGTAGTTTGTTCTCTTCTTTGACTTAATTTATTTTGTGATTTTTGGCCAAATTGGCTATGCGACTCTCTGTAAGAGTGAATATAGATTAAAAAGTAAGACAGATAGAGGAAATTCGAAATAACCATTCGATAGAACGTAAGGTAATGAACATCTCAGCCTAGTTTGGTCCTGAAATATGCAGTTTGCAGAAAGTTATTAGCCTCGCTGTCACGACATGTAGTTTGTTCTCTTCTTTGAATTAGAATTTTTTTTGTGATTTTTGGCCAAATTGGCTATGCGAATCTCTGTAAGACTGAAAAACGATTAAAAAGTAAGATAGATACAGGAAATTCGAAATAACCATTCGATAGAACGTAAGGTAATGAACATCTCAGCCAAGTTTGGTCCTGAAATATGCAGTTTGAAAAAAGTTATTAGCCTCGCTGTCACGACATGTAGTTTGTTCTCTTCTTTGACTTAGAAAAATTTCTGTGATTTTTGGCCAAATTGGCTATGCGACTCTCTGTAAGAGTGAATATATATTAAAAAGTAAGACAGATAGAGGAAATCCGAAATAACCATTCGATAGAGCGTAAGGTAATGAACATCTCAGCCTAGTTTGGTCCTGAAATATGCAGTTTGAAGAAAGTTATTAGCCTCGCTGTCACGACATGTAGTTTGTGGTCTTCTTTGACTTAGAAAACTTTCTGTGATTTTTGGCCAAATTGGCTATGCGACTCTCTGTAAGAGTGAAAAACGATTAAAAAGTAAGACAGATAGAGGAAATCCGAAATAACCATTCGATAGAACGTAAGGTAATGAACATCTCAGCCAAGTTTGGTCCTGAAATATGCAGTTTGCAGAAAGTTATTAGCCTCTCTGTCACGACATGTAGTTTGTTCTCTTCTTTGACTTAGAAAAATTTCTGTGATTTTTGGCCAAATTGGCTATGCGACACTCTGTAAGAGTGAATATAGATTAAAAAGTAAGACAGATAGAGGAAATCCGAAATAACCATTCGCTAGAACACAAGGTAATGAACATCTCAGCCAAGTTTGGTCCTGAAAGATGCAGTTTGAAGAAAGTTATTAGCCTCGCTGTCACGACATGTAGTTTGTTCTCTTCTTTGACTTAGAATTTTGTTTGTGATTTTTGGCCAAATTGGCTATGCGAATCTCTGTAAGAGTGAAAAACGATTAAAAAGTAAGAAAGATAGAGGAAATCCGAAATAACCATTCGATAGAACGTATGGTAATGAACATTTCAGCCTAGTTTGGTCCTGAAATATGCAGTTTGCAGAAAGTTATTAGCCTCTCTGTCACGACATGTAGTTTGTGGTCCTCTTTGACTTAGAATAATTTCCGTGTTTTTCGGCCAAATTGGCTATGCGACTCTCTGTAAGAGTGAATATAGATTAAAAAATAAGACAGATAGAGGAACTCCGAAATAACCAATCGATAGAACGTATGGTAATGAACATCTCAGCCAAGTTTGGTCCTGAAATATGCAGTTTGAAGAAAGTTATTAGCCTCGCTGTCACGACATGTAGTTTGTTCTCTTCTTTGACTTAGAATAATTTCCGTGTTTTTCGGCCAAATTGGCTATGCGACTGTCTGTAAGAGTGAATATAGATTAAAAGGTAAGACAGATAGAGGAAATCCGAAATAACCATTCGATAGAACGTATGGTAATGAACATCTCAGCCAAGTTTGGTCCTGAAATATGCAGTTTGAAGAAAGTTATTAGCCTCGCTGTCACGACATGTAGTTTGTTCTCTTCTTTGACTTAGAATAATTTCCGTGTTTTTCGGTCAAATTGGCTATGTGACTCTCTGTAAGAGTGAAAAACGATTAAAAAGTAAGAAAGATAGAGGAAATCCGAAATAACCATTCGATAGAACGTATGGTAATGCACATCTCAGCCAAGTTTGGTCCTAAAATATGCAGTTTGAAGAAAGTTATTAGCCTCGCTGTCACGACATGTAGTTTGTGGTCTTCTTTGACTTAGAATAATTTCCCTGTTTTTCGGCCAAATTGGCTATGCGACTCTCTGTAAGAGTGATTATAGATTAACAAGTAAGACAGATAGAGGAACTCCGAAATAACCATTCGATAGAACGTATGGTAATGAACATCTCAGCCAAGTTTGGTCCTGAAAGATGCAGTTTGAAGAAAGTTATTAGCCTCGCTGTCACGACATGTAGTTTGTTCTCTTCTTTGACTTAGAATAATTTCCGTGTTTTTCGGCCAAATTGGCTATGCGACTCCCTGTAAGAGTGGATATAGATTAAAAAGTTAGACAGATAGAGGAACTCCGAAATAACCATTCGATAGAACGTATGGTAATGAACATCTCAGCCAAGTTTGGTCCTGAAATATGCAGTTTGAAGAAAGTTATTAGCCTCGCTGTCACGAAATGTAGTTTGTGGTCTTCTTTGACTTAGAATAATTTCCCTGTTTTTCGGCCAAATTGGCTATGCGACACTCTGTAAGAGTGATTATAGATTAACAAGTAAGACAGATAGAGGAAATCCGAAATAACCATTCGATAGAACGTATGGTAATGAACATCTCAGCCTAGTTTGGTCCTGAAATATGCAGTTTGAAGAAAGTTATTAGCCTCGCTGTCACGACATGTAGTTTGTGGTCTTCTTTGACTTAGAATTTTTTTTGTGATTTTTGGCCAAATTGGCTATGCGAATCTCTGTAAGATTGAAAAACGATTAAAAAGTAAGACAGATAGAGGAAATTCGAAATAACCATTCGATAGAACGTAAGGTAATGAACATCTCAGCCAAGTTTGGTCCTGAAATATGCAGTTTGAAGAAAGTTATTAGCCTCGCTGTCACGACATGTAGTTTGTTCTCTTCTTTGACTTAGAATTTTTTTTGTGATTTTTGGCCAAATGGGCTATGCGAATCTCTGTAAGAGTGAATATAGATTAAAAAGTAAGACAGATAGAGGGAATCCGAAATAACCATTCGATAGAACGTAAGGTAATGAACATCTCAGCCAAATTTCGTCCTGAAATATGCAGTTTGCAGAAAGTTATTAGCCTCGCTGTCACGACATGTAGTTTGTGGTCTTCTTTGACTTAGAAAAATTTCTGTGATTTTTGGGCAAATTGGCTATGCGACTCTCTTTAAGAGTGAGTATAGATTAAAAAGTAAGACAGATAGAGGGAATCCGAAATAACCATTCGATAGAACGTAAGGTAATGAACATCTCAGCCAAATTTCGTCCTGAAATATGCAGTTTGCAGAAAGTTATTAGCCTCGCTGTCACGACATGTAGTTTGTGGTCTTCTTTGACTAAGAAACATTTCTGTGATTTTTGGCCAAATTGGCTATGCGAATCTCTGTAAGAGTGAAACACGATTAAAAAGTAAGACAGATAGAGGAAATTTGAAATAACCATTCGATAGAACGTAAGGTAATGAACATCTCAGCCTAGTTTGGTCCTGAAATATGCAGTTTGAAGAAAGTTATTAGCCTCGCTATCACGACATGTAGTTTGTTCTCTTCTTTGACTTAGAATAATTTCCGTGTTTTTCGGCCAAATTGGCTATGCGACTCTCTGTAAGAGTGAATATAGATTAACAAGTAAGACAGATAGAGGAAATCCGAAATAACCATTCGATAGAACGTATGGCAATGAACATCTCAGCCAAGTTTGGTCATGAAATATGCAGTTTGAAGAAAGTTATTAGCCTCGCTGTCACGACATGTAGTTTGTTCTCTTCTTTGACTTAGAATAATTTCCGTGTTTTTCGGCCAAATTGGCTATGCGACTCTCTGTAAGAGTGAATATAGATTAACAAGTAAGACAGATAGAGGAAATCCGAAATAACCATTCGATAGAACGTATGGTAATGAACATCTCAGCAAAGTTTGGTCCTGAAATATGCAGTTTGAAGAAAGTTATTAGCCTCGCTGTCACGACATGTAGTTTGTTCTCTTCTTTGATTTAGAATAATTTCCGTGTTTTTCGGCCAAATTGGCTATGCGACTCTCTGTAAGAGTGATTATAGATTAACAAGTAAGACAGATAGAGGAAATCCGAAATAACCATTCGATAGAACGTAAGGTAATGAACATCTCAGCCTAGTTTGGTCCTGAAATATGCAGTTTGCAGAAAGTTATTAGCCTCGCTGTCACGACATGTAGTTTGTTCTCTTCTTTGACTTGGAATAATGTCCGTGTTTTTCGGCCAAATTGGCTATGCGACTGTCTGTAAGAGTGAATATAGATTAAAAGGTAAGACAGATAGATGAAATCCGAAATAACCATTCGATAGAACACAAGGTAATGAACATCTCAGCCAAGTTTGGTCCTGAAATATGCAGTTTTCAGAAAGTTATTAGCCTCGCTGTCACGACATGTAGTTTGTTCTCTTCTTTGAATTAGAATTTTTTTTGTGATTTTTGGCCAAATTGGCTATGCGAATCTCTGTAAGACTGAAAAATGATTAAAAAGTAAGACAGATAGAGGAAATTCGAAATAACCATTCGATAGAACGTAAGGTAATGAACATCTCAGCCAAGTTTGGTCCTGAAATATGCAGTTTGAAGAAAGTAATTAGCCTCGCTGTCACGACATGTAGTTTGTGGTCTTCTTTGACTTAGAAAAATTTCTGTGATTTTTGGCCAAATTGGCTATGCGACTCTCTGTAAGAGTGATTATAGATTAAAAAGTAAGACAGATAGAGGAAATTCGAAATAACCATTCGATAGAACGTAAGGTAATGAACATCTCAGCCAAGTTTGGTCCTGAAATATGCAGTTTGAAGAAAGTTATTAGCCTCGCTGTCACGACATGTAGTTTGTTCTCTTCTTTGACTTAGAATTTTTTTTGTGATTTTTGGCCAAATTGGCTATGCGAATCTCTGTAAGAGTGAATATAGATTAAAAAGTAAGACAGATAGAGGAAATCCGAAATAACCATTCGATAGAACGTAAGGTAATGAACATCTCAGCCACGTTTAGTCCTGAAATATGCAGTTTGAAGAAAGTTATTAGCCTCGCTGTCACGACATGTAGTTTGTGGTCTTCTTTGACTTAGAAAAATTTCTGTGATTTTTGGGCAAATTGGCTATGCGACTCTCTTTAAGAGTGAGTATAGATTAAAAAGTAAGACAGATAGAGGAAATTCGAAATAACCATTCGATAGAACGTAAGGTAATGAACATCTCAGCCTAGTTTGGTCCTGAAATATGCAGTTTGCAGAAAGTTATTAGCCTCGCTGTCACGACATGTAGTTTGTTCTCTTCTTTGACTTAGAATAATGTCCGTGTTTTTCGGCCAAATTGGCTATGCGACTGTCTGTAAGAGTGAATATAGATTAAAAGGTAAGACAGATAGATGAAATCCGAAATAACCATTCGATAGAACACAAGGTAATGAACATCTCAGCCAAGTTTGGTCCTGAAATATGCAGTTTTCAGAAAGTTATTAGCCTCGCTGTCACGACATGTAGTTTGTTCTCTTCTTTGAATTAGAATTTTTTTTGTGATTTTTGGCCAAATTGGCTATGCGAATCTCTGTAAGACTGAAAAACGATTAAAAAGTAAGACAGATAGAGGAAATTCGAAATAACCATTCGATAGAACGTAAGGTAATGAACATCTCAGCCAAGTTTGGTCCTGAAATATGCAGTTTGAAGAAAGTAATTAGCCTCGCTGTCACGACATGTAGTTTGTGGTCTTCTTTGACTTAGAAAAATTTCTGTGATTTTTGGCCAAATTGGCTATGCGACTCTCTGTAAGAGTGATTATAGATTAAAAAGTACGATAGATAGAGGAAATTCGAAATAACCATTCGATAGAACGTAAGGTAATGAACATCTCAGCCTAGTTTGGTCCTGAAATATGCAGTTTGAAGAAAGTTATTAGCCTCGCTGTCACGACATGTAGTTTGTGGTCTTCTTTGACTTAGAATTTTTTTTGTGATTTTTGGCCAAATTGGCTATGCGAATCTCTGTAAGATTGAAAAACGATTAAAAAGTAAGACAGATAGAGGAAATTCGAAATAACCATTCGATAGAACGTAAGGTAATGAACATCTCAGCCAAGTTTCGTCCTGAAATATGCAGTTTGCAGAAAGTTATTAGCCTCGCTGTCACGACATGTAGTTTGTGGTCTTCTTTGACTTAGAAACATTTCTGTGATTTTTGGCCAAATTGGCTATGCGAATCTCTGTAAGAGTGAAACACGATTAAAAAGT
Source organism: Gibbula magus (assembly GCA_936450465.1). Taxonomy (NCBI): domain Eukaryota; kingdom Metazoa; phylum Mollusca; class Gastropoda; order Trochida; family Trochidae; genus Gibbula; species Gibbula magus. Next base: position 66,070,918 of record OW388297.1, on the reverse strand, counting down.
AAGACAGATAGAGGAAATTCGAAATAACCATTCGATAGAACGTAAGGTAATGAACATCTCAGCCTAGTTTGGTCCTGAAATATGCAGTTTGCAGAAAGTTATTAGCCTCGCTGTCACGACATGTAGTTTGTTCTCTTCTTTGACTTAGAATAATGTCCGTGTTTTTCGGCCAAATTGGCTATGCGACTGTCTGTAAGAGTGAATATAGATTAAAAGGTAAGACAGATAGAGGAAATCCGAAATAACCATTCGATAGAACACAAGGTAATGAACATCTCAGCCAAGTTTGGTCCTGAAATATGCAGTTTGCAGAAAGTTATTAGCCTCGCTGTCACGACATGTAGTTTGTTCTCTTCTTTGAATTAGAATTTTTTTTGTGATTTTTGGCCAAATTGGCTATGCGAATCTCTGTAAGACTGAAAAACGATTAAAAAGTAAGACAGATAGAGGAAATTCGAAATAACCATTCGATAGAACGTAAGGTAATGAACATCTCAGCCAAGTTTGGTCCTGAAATATGCAGTTTGAAGAAAGTTATTAGCCTCGCTGTCACGACATGTAGTTTGTGGTCTTCTTTGACTTAGAAAAATTTCTGTGATTTTTGGCCAAATTGGCTATGCGACTCTCTGTAAGAGTGATTATAGATTAAAAAGTACGATAGATAGAGGAAATTCGAAATAACCATTCGATAGAACGTAAGGTAATGAACATCTCAGCCTAGTTTGGTCCTGAAATATGCAGTTTGAAGAAAGTTATTAGCCTCGCTGTCACGACATGTAGTTTGTGGTCTTCTTTGACTTAGAATTTTTTTTGTGATTTTTGGCCAAATTGGCTATGCGAATCTCTGTAAGATTGAAAAACGATTAAAAAGTAAGACAGATAGAGGAAATTCGAAATAACCATTCGATAGAACGTAAGGTAATGAACATCTCAGCCAAGTTTGGTCCTGAAATACGCAGTTTGAAGAAAGTTATTAGCCTCGCTGTCACGACATGTAGTTTGTTCTCTTCTTTGACTTAGAATTTTTTTGTGATTTTTGGCCAAATTGGCTATGCGAATCTCTGTAAGAGTGAATATAGATTAAAAAGTAAGACAGATAGAGGAAATCCGAAATAACCATTCGATAGAACGTAAGGTAATGAACATCTCAGCCACGTTTAGTCCTGAAATATGCAGTTTGAAGAAAGTTATTAGCCTCGCTGTCACGACATGTAGTTTGTGGTCTTCTTTGACTTAGAAAAATTTCTGTGATTTTTGGGCAAATTGGCTATGCGACTCTCTTTAAGAGTGAGTATAGATTAAAAAGTAAGACAGATAGAGGGAATCCGAAATAACCATTCGATAGAACGTAAGGTAATGAACATCTCAGCCAAGTTTCGTCCTGAAATATGCAGTTTGCAGAAAGTTATTAGCCTCGCTGTCACGACATGTAGTTTGTGGTCTTCTTTGACTTAGAAACATTTCTGTGATTTTTGGCCAAATTGGCTATGCGAATCTCTGTAAGAGTGAAACACGATTAAAAAGTAAGACAGATAGAGGAAATTCGAAATAACCATTCGATAGAACGTAAGGTAATGAACATCTCAGCCTAGTTTGGTCCTGAAATATGCAGTTTGCAGAAAGTTATTAGCCTCGCTGTCACGACATGTAGTTTGTTCTCTTCTTTGACTTAGAATAATGTCCGTGTTTTTCGGCCAAATTGGCTATGCGACTGTCTGTAAGAGTGAATATAGATTAAAAGGTAAGACAGATAGAGGAAATTCGAAATAACCATTCGATAGAACGTAAGGTAATGAACATCTCAGCCAAGTTTGGTCCTGAAATATGCAGTTTGAAGAAAGTTATTAGCCTCGCTGTCACGACATGTAGTTTGTGGTCTTCTTTGACTTAGAAAAATTTCTGTGATTTTTGGCCAAATTGGCTATGCGACTCTCTGTAAGAGTGATTATAGATTAAAAAGTACGATAGATAGAGGAAATTCGAAATAACCATTCGATAGAACGTAAGGTAATGAACATCTCAGCCTAGTTTGGTCCTGAAATATGCAGTTTGAAGAAAGTTATTAGCCTCGCTGTCACGACATGTAGTTTGTGGTCTTCTTTGACTTAGAATTTTTTTTGTGATTTTTGGCCAAATTGGCTATGCGAATCTCTGTAAGATTGAAAAACGATTAAAAAGTAAGACAGATAGAGGAAATTCGAAATAACCATTCGATAGAACGTAAGGTAATGAACATCTCAGCCAAGTTTGGTCCTGAAATACGCAGTTTGAAGAAAGTTATTAGCCTCGCTGTCACGACATGTAGTTTGTTCTCTTCTTTGACTTAGAATTTTTTTTGTGATTTTTGGCCAAATTGGCTATTCGAATCTCTGTAAGAGTGAATATAGATTAAAAAGTAAGACAGATAGAGGAAATCCGAAATAACCATTCGATAGAACGTAAGGTAATGAACATCTCAGCCACGTTTAGTCCTGAAATATGCAGTTTGAAGAAAGTTATTAGCCTCGCTGTCACGACATGTAGTTTGTGGTCTTCTTTGACTTAGAAACATTTCTGTGATTTTTGGGAAAATTGGCTATGCGACTCTCTTTAAGAGTGAGTATAGATTAAAAAGTAAGACAGATAGAGGGAATCCGAAATAACCATTCGATAGAACGTAAGGTAATGAACATCTCAGCCAAGTTTCGTCCTGAAATATGCAGTTTGCAGAAAGTTATTAGCCTCGCTGTCACGACATATAGTTTGTGGTCTTCTTTGACTTAGAAAAATTTCTGTGATTTTTGGCCAAATTGGCTATGCGACTGTCTGTAAGAGTGAATATAGATTAAAAGGTAAGACAGATAGATGAAATCCGAAATAACCATTCGATAGAACACAAGGTAATGAACATCTCAGCCAAGTTTGGTCCTGAAATATGCAGTTTGCAGAAAGTTATTAGCCTCGCTGTCACGACATGTAGTTTGTTCTCTTCTTTGAATTAGAATTTTTTGTGTGATTTTTGGCCAAATTGGCTATGCGAATCTCTGTAAGACTGAAAAACGATTAAAAAGTAAGACAGATAGAGGATTTTCGAAATAACCATTCGATAGAACGTAAGGTAATGAACATCTCAGCCAAGTTTGGTCCTGAAATATGCAGTTTGAAAAAAGTTATTAGCCTCGCTGTCACGACATGTAGTTTGTTCTCTTCTTTGACTTAGAAAAATTTCTGTGATTTTTGGCCAAATTGGCTATGCGACTCTCTGTAAGAGTGAATATAGATTAAAAAGTAAGACAGATAGAGGAAATCCGAAAACCATTCGATAGAACGTAAGGTAATGAACATCTCAGCCAAGTTTGGTCCTGAAATATGCAGTTTGAAGAAAGTTATTAGCCTCGCTGTCACGACATGTAGTTTCTTCTCGTCTTTGACTTAGAAAAATTTCTGTGATTTTTGGCCAAATTGGCTATGCGAATCTCTGTAAGAGTGAATATAGATTAAAAAGTAAGACAGATAGAGGAAATCCGAAATAACCATTCACTAGAACACAAGGTAATGAACATCTCAGCCAAGTTTGGTCCTGAAAGATGCAGTTTGAAGAAAGTTATTAGCCTCGCTGTCACGACATGTAGTTTGTTCTCTTCTTTGACTTAATTTATTTTGTGATTTTTGGCCAAATTGGCTATGCGACTCTCTGTAAGAGTGAATATAGATGAAAAAGTAAGACAGATAGAGGAAATTCGAAATAACCATTCGATAGAACGTAAGGTAATGAACATCTCAGCCTAGTTTGGTCCTGAAATATGCAGTTTGAAGAAAGTTATGAGCCTCGCTGTCACGACATGTAGTTTGTGGTCTTCTTTGACTTAGAATTTGTTTTGTGATTTTTGGCCAAATTGGCTATGCGACTCTCTGTAAGAGTGAATATAGATGAAAAAGTAAGACAGATAGAGGAAATTCGAAATAACCATTCGATAGAGCGTAAGGTAATGAACATCTCAGCCTAGTTTGGTCCTGAAATATGCAGTTTGAAGAAAGTTATTAGCCTCGCTGTCACGACATGTAGTTTGTGGTCTTCTTTGACTTAGAAAACTTTCTGTGATTTTTGGCCAAATTGGCTATGCGACTCTCTGTAAGAGTGAAAAACGATTAAAAAGTAAGACAGATAGAGGAAATCCGAAATAACCATTCGATAGAACGTAAGGTAATGAACATCTCAGCCAAGTTTGGTCCTGAAATATGCAGTTTGCAGAAAGTTATTAGCCTCTCTGTCACGACATGTAGTTTGTTCTCTTCTTTGACTTAGAATTTTGTTTGTGATTTTTGGCCAAATTGGCTATGCGAATCTCTGTAAGAGTGAAAAACGATTAAAAAGTAAGAAAGATAGAGGAAATCCGAAATAACCATTCGATAGAACGTATGGTAATGAACATTTCAGCCTAGTTTGGTCCTGAAATATGCAGTTTGCAGAAAGTTATTAGCCTCTCTGTCACGACATGTAGTTTGTGGTCCTCTTTGACTTAGAATAATTTCCGTGTTTTTCGGCCAAATTGGCTATGCGACTCTCTGTAAGAGTGAATAAAGATTAAAAAATAAGACAGATAGAGGAACTCCGAAATAACCAATCGATAGAACGTATGGTAATGAACATCTCAGCCAAGTTTGGTCCTGAAATATGCAGTTTGAAGAAAGTTATTAGCCTCGCTGTCACGACATGTAGTTTGTTCTCTTCTTTGACTTAGAATAATTTCCGTGTTTTTCGGCCAAATTGGCTATGCGACTGTCTGTAAAAGTGAATATAGATTAAAAGGTAAGACAGATAGAGGAAATCCGAAATAACCATTCGATAGAACGTATGGTAATGAACATCTCAGCCAAGTTTGGTCCTGAAATATGCAGTTTGAAGAAAGTTATTAGCCTCGCTGTCACGACATGTAGTTTGTTCTCTTCTTTGACTTAGAATAATTTCCGTGTTTTTCGGCCAAATTGGCTATGTGACTCTCTGTAAGAGTGAAAAACGATTAAAAAGTAAGAAAGATAGAGGAAATCCGAAATAACCATTCGATAGAACGTATGGTAATGAACATCTCAGCCAAGTTTGGTCCTAAAATATGCAGTTTGAAGAAAGTTATTAGCCTCGCTGTCACGACATGTAGTTTGTGGTCTTCTTTGACTTAGAATAATTTCCCTGTTTTTCGGCCAAATTGGCTATGCGACTCTCTGTAAGAGTGATTATAGATTAACAAGTAAGACAGATAGAGGAACTCCGAAATAACCATTCGATAGAACGTATGGTAATGAACATCTCAGCCAAGTTTGGTCCTGAAATATGCAGTTTGAAGAAAGTAATTAGCCTCGCTGTCACGACATGTAGTTTGTTCTCTTCTTTGACTTAGAATAATTTCCGTGTTTTTCGGCCAAATTGGCTATGCGACACTCTGTAAGATTGAATATAGATTAAAAAGTAAGACAGATAGAGGAAATCCGAAATAACCATTCGATAGAACGTATGGTAATGAACATCTCAGCCAAGTTTGGTCCTGAAATATGCAGTTTGAAGAAAGTTATTAGCCTCGCTGTCACGAAATGTAGTTTGTGGTCTTCTTTGACTTAGAATAATTTCCCTGTTTTTCGGCCAAATTGGCTATGCGACACTCTGTAAGATTGAATATAGATTAAAAAGTAAGACAGATAGAGGAAATCCGAAATAACCATTCGATAGAACGTATGGTAATGAACATCTCAGCCAAGTTTGGTCCTGAAATATGCAGTTTGAAGAAAGTTATTAGCCTCGCTGTCACGACATGTAGTTTGTTCTCTTCTTTGATTTAGAATAATTTCCGTGTTTTTCGGCCAAATTGGCTATGCGACTCTCTGTAAGAGTGATTATAGATTAACAAGTAAGACAGATAGAGGAAATCCGAAATAACCATTCGATAGAACGTATGGTAATGAACATCTCAGCCAAGTTTGGTCCTGAAATATGCAGTTTGAAGAAAGTTATTAGCCTCGCTGTCACGACATGTAGTTTGTTCTCTTCTTTGACTTAGAATAATTTCCGTGTTTTTCGGCCAAATTGGCTATGCGACTCCCTGTAAGAGTGAATATAGATTAAAAAGTTAGACAGATAGAGGAACTCCGAAATAACCATTCGATAGAACGTATGGTAATGAACATCTGAGCCAAGTTTGGTCCTGAAATATGCAGTTTGAAGAAAGTTATTAGCCTCGCTGTCACGACATGTAGTTTGTGGTCTTCTTTGACTTAGAATAATTTCCCTGTTTTTCGGCCAAATTGGCTATGCGACTGTCTGTAAGATTGAATATAGATTAAAAAGTAAGACAGATAGAGGAACTCCGAAATAACCATTCGATAGAACGTATGGTAATGAACATCTCAGCCAAGTTTGGTCCTGAAATATGCAGTTTGAAGAAAGTTATTAGCCTCGCTGTCACGACATGTAGTTTGTTCTCTTCTTTGATTTAGAATAATTTCCGTGTTTTTCGGCCAAATTGGCTATGCGACTCTCTGTAAGAGTGAATATAGATTAAAAAGTAAGACAGATAGAGGAAATCCGAAATAACCATTCGATAGAACGCATGGTAATGAACATCTCAGCCAAGTTTGGTCCTGAAATATGCAGTTTGAAGAAAGTTATTAGCCTCGCTGTCACGACATGTAGTTTGTTCTCTTCTTTGACTTATAAACATTTCTGTGATTTTCGGCCAAATTGGCTATGCGAATCTCTGTAAGAGTGAAAAACGATTAAAAAGTAAGAAAGATAGAGGAAATCAGAAATAACCATTCGGTAGAACACAAGGTAATGAACATCTCAGCCAAGTTTGGTCCTGAAATATGCAGTTTGAAGAAAGTTATTAGCCTCGCTGTCACGACATGTAGTTTGTTCTCATCTTTGACTTAGAATAATTTCCGTGTTTTTCGGCCAAATTGGCTATGCGACTCCCTGTAAGAGTGAATATAGATTAAAAAGTAAGACAGATAGAGGAACTCCGAAATAACCATTCGATAGAACACAAGGTAATGAACATCTCAGCCAAGTTTGGTCCTGAAATATGCAGTTTGAAGAAAGTTATTAGCCTCGCTGTCACGACATGTAGTTTGTTCTCTTCTTTGACTTAGAATAATTTCCGTGTTTTTCGGCCAAATTGGCTATGCGACTCTCTGTAAGAGTGAATATAGATTAACAAGTAAGACAGATAGAGGAAATCCGAAATAACCATTCGATAGAACGTATGGTAATGAACATCTCAGCCAAGTTTCCCAGCAAACAGACAACGTTGAACAACGTTGTAGCAACGTTATGGTTTGGTTACGTTTTATTCTAACGTTATTATGACGTTGCTACAACGTTGGAGAGCCAACGTTTTCATGTAACATCCAGACAACGTCACAAAATAACGTTAATAGAACGTTGTTACTTGGTTAGGTAAAAAACCAACGTTCCTACAACGTCATATGGACGTTGTATTCTAACGTTGTATTGTAACGTCGATATAACGTTAAAAGACAACGTCATTACAACGTTGTAAATTTGTTAGGTTAAAAACCAACGTTCCTACAACGTCAGAAGGACGTTGTATTCTAACGTCTTATTCTAACGTCAAAACAACGTTGAAACACAACGTCAATACAACGTTGTGAATTGGTTAGGTTAAGAACCAACGTTCTTACAACGTAATTAGGACGTTGTGTATACTAACGTCCAATTCTAACGTCAATACAACGTTGAAACACAACGTCAATACAACGTTGTGAATAGGTTCAGTTAAAAACCAACGTTCCTACAACGTCATTAGAACGTTGTATTCTTACGTTGCATTCTAACGTCAATACAACGTTGAAACACAACGTCATTACAACGTTGTTGATTGGTAAGTTTAAAAACCAACGCTCCTACAACGTCATATGAACGTCTTATTAAAACGTCATTACAACGTTGAAACACAACGTCAATACAACGTTGTACATTGGTTAGGTTAAAACCCAACGTTCCTACAACGTCATTAGAACGTTGTATTCTTACGTTGCATTCTAATGTCAATACAACGTTGAAACACAACGTCATTACAACGTTGTTGTTTGGTAAGTTTAAAAACCAACGCTCCTACAACGTCATATGAACGTATTATTAAAACGTCATTACAACGTTGAAACACAACGTCAATACAACGTTGTACATTGGTTAGGTTAAAACCCAACGTTCCTACAACGTCATTAGAACGTTGTATTCTTACGTTGCATTCTAACGTCAATACAACGTTGAAACACAACGTCATTACAACGTTGTTGATTGGTAAGTTTAAAAACCAACGCTCCTACAACGTCATATGAACGTCTTATTAAAACGTCATTACAACGTTGAAACACAACGTCAATACAACGTTGTACATTGGTTAGGTTAAAACCCAACGTTCCTACAACGTCATTAGAACGTTGTATTCTTACGTTGCATTCTAACGTCAGTACAACGTTGAAACACAACGTCATTACAACGTTGTTGATTGGTAAGTTTAAAAACCAACGCTCCTACAACGTCATATGAACGTCTTATTAAAACGTCATTACAACGTTGAAACACAACGTCAATACAACGTTGTACATTGGTTAGGTTAAAAACCAACGTACTAACAACGTCATAAGTACGTTGTATTATAACGTCTAATTCTAACGTAAATACAACGTTAAAATACAACGTATTTACAACGCTGTGAATTGGTTAGGGTTAAAAACCAACGCTCTTACAACGTCATGAGGACGTGAATACAACGTTGAAACACAAACGTCAAAGTCAAGAAAACGTTGTGAATGGTCAGGATTAAAGCCGACGTTCCTACAACGTCAGAAGGACGTTGTATTCTAATGACAAATTCAAACGTCAATCCAACGTTGTGCATTGGTTATATTAGGTTAGGTTAAGTTTAGCACAACGTCATAAGAGCGTTTTATATTAAATTCGTAAGATTAAGAGTTATGAACAAAGTACACGTGTTGATAAGTCAACCTTTCGTATCTAGCCCTAACCATATGTTTATGTATGTATTCTAATGAATGCTCATTGCTAACTAATGTTTCATTTCTCTCCTGGCATATATCCTATACGACTGGCTTGTATTTCTCTTCTCACGGTGTTTACAAGTTTACATATTCAGTTTAGATATTATATGGTGTTTAAATAATCGATAAAATCAAACAGACTTTAATCGGAGGCTTATTTTACAAATAGGGACCGGGCTACACGCTCACATGTACGTTTCACATAAACAAAGCTAAAAGTAGATTAACTAAGTATTTTTTAAAAATATTTTATTAATAATAAATCATGAAAAATAACTATATGCAGCTTTTTGACAAAAAATCACGCAATGTCTTTTATATCCTCTTTTTGCTTTCCGACACAGATCATGTGCAACCCTTGATTTGTCCATTCATAATGTGACATCAGGTGACACAAAACGATATTTTGGCAAATGAAAATTCATTCCCTGAACATATATATAAAATAAATATCAACTACTGTACATGTTAAGATTATTTTAAAAGAATAAATAGCGGATTGTGCTCAAACTAAATCAGGTTTATATAATGTTGACTGAAAAGAAAACATGACCATGAATTCATATAATGAATGTTGTACTAAAATGTCAATGTCTAATTTTCAATGTATATATTCAGACAAAAGTACATCCGAATATATTTAATTTAATTTGTTGGATGCTGTATGACCGTTAAAATATGCAGTCAGAGATATCTTCAGAGATGTTTCATTGTTAACCTATTTAGTGAAGCGCGTTAAAATATCAAAATTATCGCCCCTTTGACAATTCCGTTGACGTTTCCCGTAGGTTTGCACATAAGCATTTTACTGTAAAAGTAATTAGGTACACATTAATTGTATGTATTTATTATAATGTCATAACTAAGCAACACTATGCCTTTGTATCGCGAGACAGCAACATTATTGAGGTTTGTTTTAAACAAACGTATCTTTTCAAAATAATCAATTTATATTGAAACCACGTTAACTTTCCCAATTTACATTTAAATCGTAACAATAACAATACAGCATGGACATGACGTTATAATGACGGGGAAAGGACCCGTTTCAAGAATGATCACTGTAATCGTATCAAGAGACGTGTTTTGACTGTTTTCACATGGACTCCTACAACATGTTAACGCAACTCGGACCAACATGATTGCAGCGTTTATGAATAAGCACAGTCTATCACATGTATAATCTAGAGAGTTATATTGAAATACGCCTTCTTTCTGGAACTGTTCAGAAAGCTGAGTGGGGTAACCATGTTCAGTTTGAAACTACACAAAATGGGAGAAACAAGTTGCGTCAATATAGGCATTTTAACAGTGATTATCTCACTGAGGATTACCTTAAACATGCATCCATGTGTTTCATAACATTTTATTTGTTGCAACTCACCATATAAGCTGTTTATGTACAATTATTTTCACTCACCTTGCATGTTCATCCCAATCGCAAATATAACATATTTACTAGTGTCCAATTAATATTTAGCAACATAATTATGCATGTGCAGAAATCGAAACTACACTTCCGGCCATTTACAGGCGCAATAGTTATATGATCTATTCAACATTATTAACTCATATTTGCCTTTTTGTTTGTGGGAAATAAGATTCCAAAATTAGATTTGACTAATTGACATGGCGCGCGTCAATCGCGGTGCAGTGCGTGGTTTCCGATAATAAAAAAACCCCAAAAAAACTACTTTTACCTTCATATCATCAATGTACAAAGTCGACTATTGTAAAAAATTTAGTTTTCGATAACAGTCATAGCTTCCCGATACAATAACACCATTTATTCGCAAACGTTAAATTAATGGATAAATAATGTTTTAATTGCATTCATGAAGCTACGGATGAACTCAACACACTATTAAAATGCCCGTTGTATCACATGTAGGCCTATGCATGACTTGTCTGTGCCAAACTTTTGAAAGCGACGTTAATTAAAACTCAAATCATCTCAAGTCAAATCATTTCCTATCTTTTGACTAAATACTGTCTCACTATACATACATTGTGCTTACTGCATTTCATGAAGCCTAACTTAATCAATGGTTTTTAATACGGACTTTCAACTATCACAAAAATACGAATGCTGTCGCGCTTACATTATTGTTGGTATATGATTTAGTTTAAACACTGGAGAAAATATTACTTTCATCGTGTATGCTATCGAAATATACTACGTTCACAAATATATTGAAAGTCTTAAAAATGCACCTGTTTCAAGCTAAAGAAATACATTCAAATACTTTCAACTATACCAATTATTATTTACCTACTCTTTGTACATTCTAATGTAATCTAATCGGTTATTCTGAATCGACCTTAATTATTATCATTACTAAGGATTAGGAAATTTACATGCATATTGAGTTTATAATTGTGCTGGTTTAGGAACACTAATAGTCTATAGCTGATTGTAGCTGAAATAATGGAAGGACATGATGAAATATTAACAATTGTAGTTCTCTATTATGTATTTAAATTTTCACATTACCGGGTAAGACTTACACATAAATAAGTTAGTTTTGGCATAATCATGTACATTAATGAGTTAGTTCATACCATTGCCCAAAGATACACTTGGAATATTTATTATGATATATCAAGAATAATATTTCCCTTTGTTTGCTGACAATTGATTGATTGAAACATATTTTATTCATTTAAGAAACGAATTAGGTAAAAGTTATAAAACTTATAGAAGCCCTCTCAACATAATCGACAAATCAATTGACAAGGCTAAAATACATAACACATGCAGAAGAGAATTTAAAACTCTACAAATGAAGGAAAGGCATAGTTTTAGTTGGTAAACATGTCATATAAATCATTAACGCATTATACAATGACAAATATCATTGCTATGACAAGTACATTATATGTATGAATATGTTTTAATTGAACCGCTGACTCTTTCCAATGAATTCATCAACATGGTGAAACATGTTTTCATTGACTTATTGTGGTAGATTTGGATTTTGGGGTTGTGCTTAGATTTAATTCTTCCTTTAAATTTTTAAAAACGGTGAGCGAATTGAATTAGTTACTTATTTTAAATATTTGGGTATATAGTCTTTTCCTGCAGAAATATTGTTGTTCAAAAGCATGCCAAGATATATGATGATGCCAATGAAATAAACCTTTAGCGCCTGTTCTTAATATGTTCAGTTGTTTCCAGAATTTACCAGTAAATACAGTGACTTATTTTCGGAATTTTCGATTGGAACGAAAATGATACGGGTGTGTTTTATTTATAAATACAAATATATATAGTTCACATTACGTTTTGTAAATATGTTCTTAAAATAAACCGGTTTTTTAATGTTTAATGCGCAGTAATTAGTGTTAGTAAATTAAAGGTCGATTAAAGTTAACGTATTTAACATTATTAGAACGTTAGAAAATCGGTCGGTAAAACGTCGTTATTCATATGCAACGATATTTCGATTACCAAGGGCAACGTATATGTGTCCGATTTGTACTATTTTTTTTATATATGTTTGGCAAACTCAAGATGTTGGTCATGTGAACAAGTGTTTAGTATATTTAAATCGAGTGCGAAAGATGTGTGGATGCGAGACTGCATGGTCCGTCCATTGCATGCATCTTCTACTTTACCATCTTACTGTACCTTTTAGACGACCCTTCGGATGGAGCCATTTATAAATCAAAGAAAGTCAGCCAAACTGCGTCGCTTCCTTTCCAATTCAGATGTACTTCTTCCAAACTAAAATACTATCACATCGACGCTCTAGTTCGAGTACAATCATTGAGGCTAATTGCCCATTTTGTGGGGGTGATCTTGAAGATGAATACATGCATACCAAATTGAATTGAATTTATAGATATATTAAACACACTTTTAAGGGATAATTGTTCCACTTTATTATCACAAGTATCCAACAAGTTCATTCAACTAAACTGTCCAGCCATGATAGTACACTTATGAACAACTTAAAACTTTATGTGACAAAACTGTTTAATGTAAATAATATAAATCTATATAAAAGACTGTCGGCATCACCGGGCATACTGTATTGTATAATGAAGTCTCTAAGTCGGAAAGGTTTGACATCAGTTTATTGTCTTGAATGAATGCATTTGTAATTCTTTTCATCAGAATTTCGACAATGACGTGCACTAATTTTAGATAATATATTTATCGTTTATGTTCATAAGAATCCTACAATATATCTTTGTATTTGCTATCTTTTCACTTTAAGCAATGAACGAAATACGCGCCTGTCAATAAACATAAGGGTATTTTTATTTAAGAAATAGAAGACGAGTTGGTGTACTTTATCGTTGAATAAAACATAGCAGGAAGCATGAAACACGGGATGCCCTTAAACAGTTACTCACTTATATATAATAACACTAATAATAGAGACACTTGGATCGGTTGGCCAAGGATATGAACGATACTCGATATCCGGACGACAAACCTAGCTAAAAAGATACAATTATTTTCCAAAGTTTTGATATCCTACTACAATACCCTCATTCCCTGAGCCAAAAATGCAAATTAGTGTTAGTATATTGTTCCTGTACATGTAAGTCACATGGGAGTTACACCTTTTTCTACCTGTTGATTGGTTGTTACAAAATAAATAATTTTTCCATTGGTTGCCGGAACTATTTCATTCATCTTCTAAATTGTCCCGACTGTTAACTGTAGAATCCATCTACTGCATTTAAACATGGTTTATTTGTTTCTCGTAGTTGAAATTAGAATGTTCTTACATGTGCCTACGTATCAAATGTCGGAAGAAACAATTAAATTGTTATAAAATTTAAAATTAGCGATTACTAATTTACTATATATATAACCACGGAAGCTTCAAGAGCGACGGCTATCGTTCGAAAGCAATGACGTCATAGGTGTGAGTGGTTATGATGTCACAGTGTTGATTGTAACGTCATAGAGGTTTTCTGTTTGCGCCGACATGCTTTTGGGCTTCCCAAATCTCTTGATATGAAATTTGTAATAACTTATATCGTATAATCATGGATTGATAGTATTGGGCAGAAATACAACACTTTCAGATAAAACCACATCTATGTTTTATTGTCAAATACATTTTCGCAGGGGACATTTTAATCGCGCGTAGTAAACAAGGATAGGTACGCAAGTAGTGAATCCACGTCACTAACGTATGGATATGGAGATTCCCCTCTTTCTCGGGTCCTTTTAGGGAAACTGTTGGCTTTTAATATTCGCGTTTTTATTTTATTTTTTATATGGGTAATATAAACAATAACCAACTCGTGACGGAGAATGAGAGATTATCTTTCGCTCGTTATATCAAATGTGTAATTCTCTCCCCAAGATAATTTCGAGGGTTCGAGAAAATCGCATTTTTAGTTTCTAATGTTCATATCTCTGGCACTGATAATGTTGATAGGCCTATATCACTTCAAGGATTTTAAATGAAGGCGGCTTTGAAGTATAGTATGCCTTATTGTCTCTGGCAGCCATTATTTATAATTTGTTAATTATTGCAGATGGTACCGCCGTTTTGTTCAATTACTTTGGGGCAGAAAGGTCTTTCTGCACTCACATTTCCCAACTGTTTCATTGTGAATCACAGTGCTGTAAGGTACCAAGTGACATTTGGTTCCTTTCTGCACAATATATTTCTGAGTTATTCACTCGGTACCTTTTTACATAATTAAATATTTTAGTGATTACTGAAGACAGAGTCTCAACATTTTAACACAACATGAAGATTATTGAAGCAATCAATAATTTCTAAAAAAAAAGTGAAAATGAAAGTGAAAACTTGGTACTTTCTGCTCCAAGCCCACGATTTGTCATTCCCCGTTTCTCGTTAGTTATTGTCTATTAGGTCTATTCAGTATTTACCTAAGTGATGCCACAGCATTGTGACATCATCGACATCATGTCGTGAAAGACTTAGGCCTATTACGTCATCAACTCTGAGACGTCATGGCTTTGTCAGCTATGTTCACATTCTGAGGTTATTGTAACATGACTTCAGTGTATCCTTGATAATGATTGATTGATTTCCTTATGTTGAATGACAATGAATACCCTCAAATTACATGCGGCGAATCACCGCGAACTGATACATCATGTTTTCTGTATTTAGTTCGACTCAAGATTTAACTTTTCTATTTCTCTGATATGTGTGGGCCTTACTCAAGTTTGACATGTGTCATTGTCATTTTCTAACATGTGTATATAATACCGTATTGGTCACAAATAACTCTCAATATGAAGTAACTTTTTTTTCAGGTAACTTAAATGTTTTCAACTATAGTTAAATTTGTCTAAGTTTGGCGCCATCTTTTATGCGGCTTTTTTCACAGAATACTGTTGCCATTGCATGACGCCATAGTGATCAACCGTTTTGAAGTCACAATGCTAGCGTCATTGTCACAATTGTTTAGATGTTTGTTCCTAGGTATTTTTTTTAATAACGTCGATAAATGTTTATCGCCATCTAAAAGGATACGTGAATATTTTAAGTGACCTGACCACATCTCTTACAAAATGGAAGAGTCGCAAAGTCGTCTCCACTCAGAGTTAGGTAGGCCTACACAAAACGAGAGTTCGCTTCAAAACGCCTGATAACTATCGGTCATGTTACAATATCGATTAAGAGTTGCGTTTGTAAAATTTCCGTGATCCATTGTTATTGAACACCTGCAAATTTCAGCGTTTAAAACGTCCGGCTTTAACGTTTAATATAAAAAAACTAAACGATGTCCCGTTTGATAACATGTTTATGAAACTAGTGAATGGTTTGGCATTTATAAGATAAATAGTTGCGTTTGTAAAATTTCCGGGATTCATTGCTATTCAACACCCGCAAATTTAGTTTAAATCCGACGGCCATTCACGAGTTTCATAAACATGTTATCAAACGGGACTGAGTTTAGTATTTTATTTATTACTCAATGATGTAAATAGCGCTGAATTGCAAGAAAATCGTTTTTAGTGACGCTTACTTGCAAATAGGTCACCCGCTATTGCAGTCGCGCGGCTAACATTGTGACGTCAACATAAAACGACTATGACGTCACGCGCCGATTATGACGTTACGGCAGCACGCGGTGGTATCACACATGTGTGTAACCAACTCATTGTTATCTAATGAGTGATCTCACCACGGTTGAGTAATAAACCAAATTTGCGAGTGTTGAATTACAATGAATCCCGGACATTTAACAAAAGCACCTATTTTTCTTATAATTGATCATGTATCGAGGTGTGAATGATAATTCTAATGTTCTATGCTACAAACAAAGGAGTAAAAAGGAATCAATTCAAATCAACATATTGGAGCGCTTTTATACCGGTTCTATGTAAAACACAGCACACAGCTACGAATCATGAACATTGTTCCAGATCTCGTTACGTTACCGCGTCAAAATTGTGTTACTATTATATACAGGTAACTTAGCAATTGAGACCAAAAACAAACTACAAGTTATTTTATATAAAGGCACTGTGCACTGTTGGTACATTATTATCGCTCTTTCATTCATTAGCTTTTATAGGGCAAAGACTTTTAAGTTTAAATATAACATACATTATTATAAAAGGCAAAGTAAGCGATCTGTTGATTCATGTAAAGGTGGTTACATGTTACTTGTCGTTTTCATTAATGAAGAAACTTAATTAAACTATTACGTAACACCAATTCTAATTTTAATTGTTTAACTTAAAAATGAGCACATGGTTACTATACCAATTTATATTTGATTCTTTTTAAATCAATACACTCATTTTTACGCTTATTTACAGACAAAATCTAAAAATACGCTTTGGGTAGCTTATGTCTAGAGATGGGACGAAGAAATTGAATTCACTTACGGTAACATTTTGCGAAACAATCTATTGTTGTAAATGAATCTTAAAATATATGCATTACATTTGTTTAAGCATAGATCAATTAACTAACGGAAAGCGCTTAACATTGCTGCAACGCGTTTTTAACGGCAACTTTACGACATGCCGCATGTCGTTGCCATCACCTATATTCGCAGTATATGTGTGACGATGTGTGTTATTTCAATTACGTACATATCTCCAGTAAGTGATGAATATAAATCGCCTTGTATAATAAACTGGTAGTTGTTGTTCCATTAAGCACTCGTATATTGATAGTATATTCAATAATAATTACACAATAGGCCGTCAAAGTTACATTTGAATTTATCAAAACTGCCGTGACGTAAGATTTTTACGTTTATGTAGGTGATTTAAAAAATGAGGTTTAAGTGATGAAAAACGTTCTGTGACCCCCTATTATTATTTCTGAATTTGTTTGCTTATACAACTGCGCACACCATGTTAACGTTTTAGCAATATCTAAAATATGTGTGTCAGTGAAAAATCCTGTTGAATATGCGGAAAACGATGATAAAATGCCATTTTTATTTAAAAACTGCTTAATCTCATTTTATTACATTTAACAGTACTAGTGTCATTAACTTTCAAAATTTAAACTTGCTTTGTATCCGCATACATATATGTGATAAAGTAGTATCTGAAAAAATAAGCGAATTCTAAAATATTTCATTTCATCGTCCATCTCTCCGTAAGAGCCTATATATCATTTCAGAGACTTAATTGTAGTCTAGGCTATGTCGTAAGTTATATTCTAGCCATCTTAGACTTCCAGAAAAAGGCGTCTATACTATATAACTATTCATCTCGAGATGATATAATGAAAATAAAACAAACACGTTTAAACAATCGTTTGTAAAAATAACGAAAATGTAAGAATAAAATGGGAAGGTGTTCAGGCATTATAATATTCTATATTCAACTGAAGCCAAGTTTTATGTAACATATGAACATGCACATGGCTGATCTGAGTGAGAGATATTTACAAATTAGTTCAACATTGTTGCAACGTCATACTGAAGAAATGGGCAGCAAGATGAAATCAGAAAACGACAACTATGTTTTAAACAGAAAGATACATTGTTCACGCATTTTGGGTTTTTAAAGTTTGCTAAGCTTGCAAACATCTGAGAGGTGATTTTCATTGAAAGGCTGAATTTACACTGCGACCGATCTTCTCTGCATTGTGTCACTCGTTTCGTCCAAAAAAAGCGCAAGCAGTACTGAAGTACGTGAAGAAAATCTCAAAACTGAAATCACTAGATACAAACAAAATGCAATTTTTATCGATGTTATAATTAAATATGGTAATAAAGGGCAAGTAAAATTATCTTGAGCCAAATTCCATTCTGTCCTGAGAAGAAGGAGCCACTTAATCAGGATAAAAACAGACATTACAGGAAAGGTAAGTTGTTTTCCTTTATCCACACTTACTAGGCCTACAGGTACTTTGTGATTAAATTGGGATATATGCGGTCGAAAAGGGGTATGAAGGTTGACCCTATAATGTCGTAGGTCTTATAATTTTATATGCATATGCAACTTTGTTGAATCTTGCTCATCCTCGATAATTTTGGAAAACACGACTGGTTTAAAAAAAAATTCACGTCCCGCGATCACCAACCTGGTTCCCTGGGCTAGTTACGCTGCGCTATGCTGCGCTACATTGGCATAGGTTGCGCGATCACTTCCTATCCATATGATATTGTTAATCACGTGACTACCATTCCAAATAGAATTATGTGTAACGCTTGATCAAGTCTAAGTGTGGTGGCGAAGCGTCTACATTAGCCTAAATTAAATTTGTGCTGCTATCTTAAAAGTTCATTGTACCAAGGTAATTTTTCAATTTTTCTGTAAGAGATGCACACCAAGAATAGGAGTGGCGACGCGGTTGACGCGAATCGACGTTACCATGGGCACACTTGATTACGAGGGGGAGGCATGGAACAGCCGGAACGTCGTTCAATTTGTTACGTCATCAACAAACTATACTTTTTTTCGTCCGTCTTTTATTGACTAATACCACGTTTACCTCATCGACTGAGGTAGAAAGTATATATTTTCACGAGATGAGATAAATATGCATGTTGTTTGTCAAGAATTGACATATATTCTATTTATTTTTTTATGTTATCCTTGTAATTTACGCCTTCATGTTGAGCGACCGCTTGGAACATCCGGTCACAACAGAAACAATTTGACATCATAAGCCAATTCGCTACATCAAACCATTGTTTTATGACGTATTATATAATATATATAGAGAATAATAAACGACATCCCGTGTAATAACATAATTTTATATTTATGAAAAAAAGGAGTGGTTTGTATTTAACGATCGGGTTTCATAAATGTGTCATTAAACGGGGACGAGTTTAGTATTTTATTTATTACTCATTGATTTAAATGTCACTTAATTCTACAAAATCGTCGATAAATGGGACACACTGTGACAGCAGCGCTAACATTGTGACGTCATATTTATGCTATTATGATGTCATATGTCAATCGGCAGCACGCAATGTTATTACACAATGTGTAATAACATTGTAGATTTATTAAACTGCGATATCTTCAACGGGCGAGTAATACATAATTACATGTATGTCAGTCACTGGTCACAGTAGAATATAAGTTATTTTCACTGTAGCTTGATAGACAGTTTATTTCACTGATAAATCCCTGTATTTCATTGTTCGTCATGTAATAAATAATTTTATTTGATTTATCAGGATTTTATTTGACAACTTGATTTACAAAAATCTATCATTCTTAGATACAATCGAAAATCACTCTAAGGGGGATAACTCTAAGGTAAAGTTTCCGATGGGGGTTACACATTTCACTTCAGGAGCCACGCTGTTTTCGGAGTGTTTTACACAAGACAGCTGGGCATGTTTCAGTGTAGATTGTTCCTTTCAGGTATAGTAAACAACATAAATATCATTTCCACAACCAGATTGTATTCTCAAGATAACATTTACATAATGTCGTTCTGTTGTAGTCATATGTAGATCTACAGTCAAAAGATAAAGTGAACAGGGTGAGTGCTAGCTTGACGGGTTTCACGGACAACGAGACCGATCATGACCTTGTCAGTATTTTTGTTTTATTTCATAAATATAGCAATTACTGTCATCGTATATATGTTTTATACAAATGAAGAAGGTCGTGAAAAATATTCAGTGTAATAAAAGTTTTATCGATTTATTTCTTATTTTGAAAGCAAAATTATTTGGAATTTTAAACCCTAGTTGTCTCCCATGTCCGCTAGGTGTCGTATAATCCAAGATGGCTGCGCCCACGGTTCATGAAGTTACATGTTTACGTTATGGTTCATGGTGTACACCGAGCCTGAGAGTGTTAACCTGTAAATGGCTAACAAAAATATTGTATTTTGGTATGAAACCATGTTTGTTTTTTTCTCAGAACACCGTGAGTCGTGACCTAGAATCAGGATGAACTCCCTGTTGATGAAATTAAGAGACACGCAAGGATCTTGCAAAGCGTGACGTGATGTAAGGCAGTTTTTGGACACATTGTACAAACGTCTGTGGAAAAAACTTTTACTTTTACTGAAGCGGGCTTTAACCTATCGGAGTCGCCACTTTTATATGTTTAATCAGACATTTGTTTGCAACAAAATAAAAAGTTGTTTATGTTTGTTGAGCTTTTTCTCTTCAGTCAGTTTGGTTGGTCATGAACCAGATATGGATTTATCAAAGAAGAAAAGAAAAGAAAACATATATTTAATACAACTATTTTCAGGATACACATACTGTACTGTAATACTGTACATATTTCATATTTTGGCTCTGAGAACAACTTGCAACATCATTAACACCTCTGACATAGAATGATATGAATGTTACATGATTAACATATGTGTAATTGATATGTGAAGAGTATTTGCCGTAATGTCAGGAATTTCAGGAATTAAAAGTTGCAAAAAAATGTTAATTAAATTTAATTCATCAAAATAAAACCCGACCTCTATTGTTTTGTTTCTTCTAGATATAATCCACGTTGACATCATAGGAGTGATGCTAGTTTATCTTAAGACTACGCATAATGGGTAATCAACAGACCAGTTACAATGATACGACTGTAGGCGAATAGAGAACATATCCAATGTAGTATATTATAAAGTTCATTAAGTAACAAATTAATTCCTCCTTTTGATGCTAATTCTAGGATTTCAGTGATATTGATCAAATAAGTTCATTATCTTATCTTAGAAATATGTTCAACAATAAGTTTTAATTAAGTTGCATAAATTAAAATACTGGCAAGTGTTGGATATTGTTTAAATATTTATGTCTATAATGTATACTTCAGATAATTATGGGGATCTGATGGATGCAAGCGGGATCGTGACTACATTTCCATATGATTGCCTAGCATTGTGACTACAGGTCTCTTCACCAAATGAGGGTAATTTAAGTTTGATCCTTGGCTACTGTTTGTCACAGCATGAGGCAAATTTTATCATGTAACATTGACTAGATACATGCTGATGATATATGCTAGATACATGCCTGTACAAACATAATAAAATCATATGTAAAATAACTCATAATAAATAAATCATTTGTTTTGGCAAACAGATTACACTTTATATCATTTTGGAGTAATATTCATCAAAACCATCTGCAATTTCTTACCATTGTTTTAAATTGATTAAATATATTGATTAATATATATATATATATAGGGACCATGACCTAAAAACCTATTTTCATCTTCTTCTCCAGTACAAAAAAAGCTCTAGAAAGCTGAAATTCCTTGGCCAATTGGGATTCAAAATTGTAGATTGCGTGAGTATGACGATGTGACCCAAAATGTGGGTGTCGGGGATCATGACCTAAAACCTTTATATTTCTACAGTGCCAATTTCTAGAATATTTTCAATTTATTTCTTTGATTTACAAGACACATTAACACTAAGGTGATTTGTTTCCAATCATACAATCAGATTTGCAACAACTTCAATTTATATTTCAGTTGCTAGCAGACTTTTAAAGACTTGATTCAAATACAACCACAGGCATTATGGACACACTGTTGATGGATGGCGTCAACAAATATCATGAGGCTATCGCTTGTTTGGCCCAAGTTTCAAGAAAACATCTTTGAAGCAAGTGGACACGGGACAGAAAATGTAAGATTTACACCGACAGTTTAATGGGTGAAATTTAGTGAGCACAAACATGTTTGGAACAGTATATTGTCAATTTAAACATAAATTGAGTCATATGTATTTATTTAATTCCACATATTGCATTTTCTAATTTACATATTAGTCATTTAGATGATACAATCTACTAAGGATGTTTAGCTCATCAGGCAAAATAGACATACATCATGGGTCATCGTCCGCAAACCTTTCACATTTTCGACTTGTCCCCCAGAACAACTGCACCCCCAAAGCTGAAGTTTTGTGGGGAGGTAACTTGCAGTTTGTGGATCAAAGTTTGTCTATTTGGTCTTGACGTCCCGTTAAATATGGGCGGGCAGGCATGTTCACTAAAACCTTTAAACGACTAGTTCGCCGAAAGCTATAAGAAACACACATTTTCTGATTAACAGGTTTATAATTTATATATGTTGAAGACAAATTTATTAATTTTGTCCTGAAACCCTCATATGGGCGTGGCAAGCATTTTGCAGGGCTTCCTACTTGTACACTTTTGGTGTATTTTGTACACTTGACAGTCTTAGAATATGATTTTAAACCAATGTTGCAAATTGTACACCTCTTCTCTGGAAATATGTAAAAAGTTCATTTCATAAATTTATGTATAGAGTAATGAAGTTCCGAACTGTTACAGAGTTGAATTATAACCTAATTCCAGAGTTAACCCAAGTAAACAAAGTCAGACAATGATTATTGTTGTCAAACCAGAGCATGATATCTTGGAACTAATAGTACCATGCTAACTTCATCGAGTTGTACACCTTAACATTACAAAATACTCCAAAATAGCTATATATCTACACTTAACTTGAAAGGAGGGTAGACAGCTCTGATTTTGCCTGAAACCTTTTAACGACTACTCCAAAACAAAAAGATATAGGAAGCTAACATTTCAGGATAATATCATTGTTACATGAAGACTAAAGTTTGTTCAGTTGGTCCTCTAGGCTCTAGGCTCTAGAGAGCTGAAATCATTTTGATGTGAGTTCTTCTAACATGTGCTTTGAGAAATGGTTGTTGAGAAAGAGAAGTCGAGTCTTGAAAACAAAACATTGATGGTCAAACAAAATTTGCCAATATTCTAAATTTAGATTTGGTGACCGTTACCTAAAACATGGGCCACAAGGGTCTTGACCTAAAACTGAAATGTTGTGTACTGAATCATTGATAAATGCGGGTTCTAAATTGCAGATATGGTTACCCTTTGACCCACAATGTAGGTCACAGGGGTCAATGACCTAAAAGCTATTTTCAACTTCTTCTCTCAAGCTCTAGAATGCTGAAATGTTGCGTACAAACGTTTTAGCGAGTGACTCATATAGGATATATGAGGATATATGAGTTTCAAATGTAGAGGGCCTTAATTTCATTAAAGGGTTATGGTAACACGTTTTTGCAAGACAAAAATACAATTTTATCGTTATTTTCAAGCTTTTAACACTTAAAATTGGAATTTTACAAATTTTATTGCTTTCTGTTAAACATAAATATGTATCAGGTCTTTGAAGGGCATTTAGAAATGGTATACATAAGAACAAGAAGATTTTCTGGATAACAACTTCTTAAATGTGAAATTACACGACGTTTCGGAGTACATACTCACTCCTTCATCAGGTGGAATGTAAGGAAATAACAATATATGGTACATTTATATAGCAAACAAAAACATTAGTGAGGAAACTCAATCAGGGAGATTAACATGAATGAGAATGGTATACAATGGGGATTTCTTATACAAACATGATGGGGGTGAAGCATGAGAATGGTATATACAATGAGGATTTGCAATACAAACATGAGGGGGAGTAAGTAGATAAACCTGTAGGCTTTATTGAAGATGTAAATAAACACACATGATGAGACGAGGGAGGCCAGTTGGCTTTATTGAAATTGTTGAACAAATAATAATTACAGTTGATTGGAAGAGAGGCCAATTGTTGATGTGGGTGGCTTTGAAGTTTTTGCATGGTGATTGGAGCTGATAGGTGTTGATTGGTGGGGACTCCTCGGATTATTTGCTCCGACAGGAGTGGATGGAAGGTAGGGATACTTGGATTTGGTTGGTTCGGTTCTCCTCGGATATTTCCTCCGACAGGAGATAGAAGTTCTAGATGAGTGAATCTCAAGCACATGGGCTTTCCTTACATTCCACCTGATGATGGAGTGAGTATGTACTCCGAAACGTCGTGTTTTTTCACATTTAAGAAGTTATTATCCAGAAAATCCTCCTGTTCTCATTAATATGTATGTCAAATAGATTAAGATTTGCTTGGGGAATATATCACTGTTTGATAAAAATATATTTCAACAACAAATTTAAACCAAAAGCATATGTTTCAAGGCTAACTTGAATAATAATTTTTTTAAACCTTGAGAAATTGGCAATTTTAACTTGCAAGGGAGATAACTCTTATAATATATTCACGACCGTTTCCCCTTAAAGAGGTTCCCAACAATAATCAAAATACATGAAAAATTGCTGAAAATTGGCATGATGCAAGCGGAATATGTATTATTCGATATTCAAAAAGAAAATGTGCATGTTACGGACCTTTTTTGGTGCAAAATGATGGGTTTTTTTTTGTGGTAATGTCTAAAAAAAAATGGCAAACTTGTTTTATTTTGTTAAAGTCACTTTTTAAAAATAATGACACTCATTCAGAGCTATATTGTTCTTTTCTTTCATGAATGGAATGTTATTGGAATAGAACAGTGATTTCTAAAATTTTTATGTTTTTTTTTTCATTAACCTTTATATGATAAACTATAATGTCAACAATGGATTCTGTAGAAAAAACTTCAAAAGTCCTGTTCAAGAATCAAAATAAATGAAAAATAATTCAAACATGATATAACTTGTGGAAAACTCGCCACTGAAGAATAACAGAAGATAAAAAATATATGTCACGGACCTACGTTATGAGTAATTTAATGCTGAAAATGAATTTTTATGAAAAGTACTGGCAAAGGGAGGTAACTCTTCGGTGGAAAATTAATCTTTACATTATTAAGTTATATAAGGTTGAATAGCCGAATTTTGTTTTACCATAAAACATAAACTATTTCACACAACCATAATGCCATTACCTTTCTTTATTAGTATTCCAAAGGCAATTTGATTATGTCCCCCGAAAAAAATTTCGGGAGACAAAATGTTTTCGCCTCCGTCCGTCATTCCGTCATTCCGTTATTCCGTCATTCCGAAATGCTTTCTTTTCCGGGCCATATCTCAAAAACCGTTCAATATTTTTTCACGAAACTTGGTATATGGTTAGACCTAGTGGTGGAGTGGTGCCTTTTGCTACTTTGGTTATTCTGAATTTTTGTTGTTCTGGTTTCCATGGAAACAATTTGAACTTAGTGCATTTTGGGGGTAGGGACCTTTTCCGGTCTCTATCTCCAAAACCGTTCAATATTGTTTCACCAAACTTTGTATTTGCAGAGACCTAGTGATAGAGTGGTGCTTTTTGCTACTTTGGTTATTCTGAATTTTTGTTGTTCTGGTTTCCATGGAAACAATTTGAACTTAGTGCATTTTGGGGGTAGGGACCTTTTCCGGTCTCTATCTCCAAAACCGTTCAATATTGTTTCACCAAACTTTGTATTTGCAGAGACCTAGTGATAGAGTGGTGCTTTTTGCTACTTTGGCTATTCTGAATTTTTTATTTCTCGTTATTAATGCAGTATTGAACTTTGTGCTTAGCGTAAGTGAAAAATAAGGGTAATATGGCTAGGTTGGATTGAAAGTTGGAGCGGGGGACATCACAGTGCATCACATGCACATATTTCTAGTTTTCAATGTTTCTTACAACACACTGTTGATGAAACATTGACCAATGCTATTAAGTTCTGAGAGCGAAAATCTGACAATTGAAAATGTACGTGGGCAATTGTTACAAACCACCTAGATTACAGAGTAAAATAACAAAATATATCTCTTTATGATAAAACAAATACTATGTTTCACAATTATAATACAATGATTTTGTTCATGTGCATGTGACTACAAGGTCTATCTTAATCTGACAACTGAGGATGCTCAGAAGCAATGGTAAAGAACCCCCTTAAGTATGCTATATATAACTATGAAATAACTATAGAAATATCACTTATTTTTTTACTATTTTCTGTCATGATATGGGGATTTTAGTCTACACCATTTGAATTAGAAAGATCGAAAGGACCGTGCAGAAAATGTGCAGCAATTGTGCACCTACACTGAAACTCGTGACCTTCCTATGGTATCTGACCTCGCTTTCGCTCGATCAGATACCATCGGAAGGACACTCGTGCACGTCGTATTTACATGCACAGAAGTTATATGACCTATTGAACATTATCAACCAAATTTTGTCTAGTTTTAAAAAGATTCCAAAATTACGTTTGACTCATTGGCGCGCGCCACACGCTGTGCATTGTCCAGTTTTCGATCAGAAATCGATACCTTTACCTTCATATCGTCAATATACTAAGTCGAGTACAATCAAATGGTAGTTTTCGATAACAGTTGGTACTGCTCGATAAAATAAGACTATTTATAACGTTTGGCATGTTTGACCCCCATGGCCAACAACACAATGGATGTACCCTTTGATATCTGAGGCCACGGGCATTATTACACCTTTGTCCTGTGTCAGTACTTCAAATTATATTTTAGATTTAGATTCGCATCACAAATGGTTGATTGCTAATAGATGAAATATTTATATTTCTGTTTTAATTTCAGATATTATGAAGATCCAAATGGTGATTCAACTGTAAACCTTCCAGTCCCGTACTGCTGCTTTGTTTAGTGGAGAAAAGAAGCATGCAGTTAACAAAATTGCGACTTAACATGTCAAGCTTATAAATGAAAAATTAATGTGCACAATATGTATTTACACTGCGATGCAATAAACTTTTGGTTCTGACTTGTCTTGTCTCTTTTGCATGAGTTGGAAGTTAAATTATCCTAGTGCCCATTGTCCTCTTTTCACAAATCACACTTAGGTAATCGTTGAATACTGATGTTATGTTTGAAGAAATTTGAAAATCAAACTTTTGTGAAATAGCCCTAACTGGGTTTGTTTTTCATTTACAAATTGTCTATTAGAAACCGCTGACATTTAATTGATCCTTCAGAGAATCTAATGTTCAAGATTGCTAACTAAACAATTCCTTAAGTAGGATTCTAAGAGGCAATTGTCAATGAAAAATACATGGTCGAATAAGTACCAAAACATGCACTGAATATCGTAGATAAACAAACATGGATGAGGTTACATGTTACAAAAACAAAACTTCAGTAAGCAAACATTTCATACAAGTTTAAAGGTTTCCTGTGTTCAGGGGAGTTAGTTTCTGACATTAATGGGATGTAGGTTTTCTATTTTCAGGGCATGTTCGGTTCGAAAGAAACATTGTTTTCCGATGTTCAGGGGACGTTGGTTTCTGACGTTGTGGCGATGTTGGTTTCCGACATTGAGAAAACGTTGGTTTACAATGTTCAGGGGACGTTGGTTTACAACGTTGAGTGGATGTTGGCTTCCAACGTTCAGGGGACGTTGGTTTCTGATGTTGTGGGGACGTTTGTTTCTAACGTTGTTGGGATGTTGGTTTCCGACGTTGAGAGAACGTTGTTTTACAACGTTCAGGGGACGTTGGTTTACAACGTTGAGAGGACGTTGGTTTTCAACGTTCAGGAAATGTTGGTTCCCAACGTTGTTAGGATGTTGGTTTCCGACGTTGAGAGAACGTTGTTTTACAACGTTGCTAGAACGTTGATTTTGTAACGTTACAAAACTAACGTTAGAATTACGTAAAAAGGAATCTACAAATAACGTCCAAATAACGTTACAAAACTAACGTTGGCAGGACGTTGGTTTTGTAATGTTTCAAAACTAACGTTGCCAGGACGTTGGTTTTGTAACGTTACAAAATAACGTTATAATTACGTAAAAAGGAATCTACAAATAACGTCCAAATAACGTTACAAAACTAACGTTGCCAGGACGTTGGTTTTGTAATGTTTCAAAACTAACGTTGCCAGGACGTTGGTTTTGTAACGTTACAAAATAACGTTATAATTACGTAAAAAGGAATCTACAAATAACGTCCAAATAACGTTACAAAACTAACGTTGCCAGGACGTTGGTTTTTGTAACGTTTCAAAACTAACGTTGCCACGACGTTGGTTTTGTAACGTTACAAAATAACGTTATAATTACGTAAAAAGGAATCTACAAATAACGTCCAAACAACGTTGCAAACAACGTTACTGACACCTTCTGAGAACGTTGTCACAACGTTGTGACAACGTAAAATTGTTTGCTGGGTTGGTCCTGAAATATGCAGTTTGAAGAAAGTTATTAGCCTCGCTGTCACGAAATGTAGTTTGTGGTCTTCTTTGACTTAGAATAATTTCCCTGTTTTTCGGCCAAATTGGCTATGCGACACTCTGTAAGAGTGAATATAGATTAAAAAGTAAGACAGATAGAGGAAATCCGAAATAACCATTCGATAGAACGTATGGTAATGAACATCTCAGCCAAGTTTGGTCCTGAAATATGCAGTTTGAAGAAAGTTATTAGCCTCGCTGTCACGACATGTAGTTTGTTCTCTTCTTTGACTTAGAATAATTTCCGTGTTTTTCGGCCAAATTGGCTATGCGACTGTCTGTAAGAGTGAATATAGATTAAAAGGTAAGACAGATAGATGAAATCCGAAATAACCATTCGATAGAACACAAGGTAATGAACATCTGAGCCAAGTTTGGTCCTGAAATACGCAGTTTGAAGAAAGTTATTAGCCTCGCTGTCACGACATGTAGTTTGTTCTCTTCTTTGACTTAGAATAATTTCCGTGTTTTTCGGCCAAATTGGCTATGCGACTCTCTGTAAGAGTGACTATAGATTAACAAGTAAGACAGATAGAGGAAATCCGAAATAACCATTCGATAGAACGTATGGTGATGAACATCTGAGCCAAGTTTGGTCCTGAAATATGCAGTTTGAAGAAAGTTATTAGCCTCGCTGTCACGACATGTAGTTTGTGGTCCTCTTTGACTTAGAATAATTTCCGTGTTTTTCGGCCAAATTGGCTATGCGACTCTCTGTAAGAGTGAATATAGATTAACAAGTAAGACAGATAGAGGAAATCCGAAATAACCATTCGATAGAACACAAGGTAATGAACATCTCAGCCAAGTTTGGTCCTGAAATATGCAGTTTGAAGAAAGTTATTAGCCTCGCTGTCACGACATGTAGTTTGTTCTCTTCTTTGACTTAGAATAATTTCCGTGTTTTTCGGCCAAATTGGCTATGCGACTCCCTGTAAGAGTGAATATAGATTAAAAAGTAAGACAGATAGAGGAACTCCGAAATAACCATTCGATAGAACACAAGGTAATGAACATCTCAGCCAAGTTTGGTCCTGAAATATGCAGTTTGAAGAAAGTTATTAGCCTCGCTGTCACGAAATGTAGTTTGTGGTCTTCTTTGACTTAGAATAATTTCCCTGTTTTTCGGCCAAATTGGCTATGCGACACTCTGTAAGAGTGAATATAGATTAAAAAGTAAGACAGATAGAGGAAATCCGAAATAACCATTCGATAGAACGTATGGTAATGAACATCTCAGCCAAGTTTGGTCCTGAAATATGCAGTTTGAAGAAAGTTATTAGCCTCGCTGTCACGACATGTAGTTTGTTCTCTTCTTTGACTTAGAATAATTTCCGTGTTTTTCGGCCAAATTGGCTATGCGACTGTCTGTAAGAGTGAATATAGATTAAAAGGTAAGACAGATAGATGAAATCCGAAATAACCATTCGATAGAACACAAGGTAATGAACATCTGAGCCAAGTTTGGTCCTGAAATACGCAGTTTGAAGAAAGTTATTAGCCTCGCTGTCACGACATGTAGTTTGTTCTCTTCTTTGACTTAGAATAATTTCCGTGTTTTTCGGCCAAATTGGCTATGCGACTCTCTGTAAGAGTGACTATAGATTAACAAGTAAGACAGATAGAGGAAATCCGAAATAACCATTCGATAGAACGTATGGTGATGAACATCTCAGCCAAGTTTGGTCCTGAAATATGCAGTTTGAAGAAAGTTATTAGCCTCGCTGTCACGACATGTAGTTTGTGGTCCTCTTTGACTTAGAATAATTTCCGTGTTTTTCGGCCAAATTGGCTATGCGACTCTCTGTAAGAGTGAATATAGATTAACAAGTAAGACAGATAGAGGAAATCCGAAATAACCATTCGATAGAACACAAGGTAATGAACATCTCAGCCAAGTTTGGTCCTGAAATATGCAGTTTGAAGAAAGTTATTAGCCTCGCTGTCACGACATGTAGTTTGTTCTCTTCTTTGACTTAGAATAATTTCCGTGTTTTTCGGCCAAATTGGCTATGCGACTCCCTGTAAGAGTGAATATAGATTAAAAAGTAAGACAGATAGAGGAACTCCGAAATAACCATTCGATAGAACACAAGGTAATGAACATCTCAGCCAAGTTTGGTCCTGAAATATGCAGTTTGAAGAAAGTTATTAGCCTCGCTGTCACGACATGTAGTTTGTTCTCTTCTTTGACTTAGAATAATTTCCGTGTTTTTCGGCCAAATTGGCTATGCGACACTCTGTAAGATTGAATATAGATTAAAAAGTAAGACAGATAGAGGAAATCCGAAATAACCATTCGATAGAACGTATGGTAATGAACATCTCAGCCAAGTTTGGTCCTGAAATATGCAGTTTGAAGAAAGTTATTAGCCTCGCTGTCACGAAATGTAGTTTGTGGTCTTCTTTGACTTAGAATAATTTCCGTGTTTTTCGGCCAAATTGGCTATGCGACTCTCTGTAAGAGTGAATATAGATTAAAAAGTAAGACAGATAGAGGAAATCCGAAATAACCATTCGCTAGAACACAAGGTAATGAACATCTCAGCCAAGTTTGGTCCTGAAATATGCAGTTTGAAGAAAGTTATTAGCCTCGCTGTCACGACATGTAGTTTGTTCTCTTCTTTGACTTAGAATAATTTCCGTGTTTTTCGGCCAAATTGGCTATGCGACTCCCTGTAAGAGTGAATATAGATTAAAAAGTAAGACAGATAGAGGAACTCCGAAATAACCATTCGATAGAACACAAGGTAATGAACATCTCAGCCAAGTTTGATCCTGAAATATGCAGTTTGAAGAAAGTTATTAGCCTCGCTGTCACGACATGTAGTTTGTTCTCTTCTTTGACTTAGAATAATTTCCGTGTTTTTCGGCCAAATTGGCTATGCGACACTCTGTAAGAGTGAATATAGATTAAAAAGTAAGACAGATAGAGGAAATCCGAAATAACCATTCGATAGAACGTATGGTAATGAACATCTCAGCCAAGTTTGGTCCTGAAATATGCAGTTTGAAGAAAGTTATTAGCCTCGCTGTCACGACATGTAGTTTGTTCTCTTCTTTGACTTAGAATAATGTCCGTGTTTTTCGGCCAAATTGGCTATGCGACTGTCTGTAAGAGTGAATATAGATTAAAAGGTAAGACAGATAGATGAAATCCGAAATAACCATTCGATAGAACACAAGGTAATGAACATCTGAGCCAAGTTTGGTCCTGAAAGACGCAGTTTGAAGAAAGTTATTAGCCTCGCTGTCACGACATGTAGTTTGTTCTCTTCTTTGACTTAAAAATAATTTCCGTGTTTTTCGGCCAAATTGGCTATGCGACACTCTGTAAGAGTGAATATAGATTAAAAAGTAAGACAGATAGAGGAAATCCGAAATAACCATTCGATAGAACGTATGGTAATGAACATCTCAGCCAAGTTTGGTCCTGAAATATGCAGTTTGAAGAAAGTTATTAGCCTCGCTGTCACGACATGTAGTTTGTTCTCTTCTTTGACTTAGAATAATGTCCGTGTTTTTCGGCCAAATTGGCTATGCGACTGTCTGTAAGAGTGAATATAGATTAAAAGGTAAGACAGATAGATGAAATCCGAAATAACCATTCGATAGAACACAAGGTAATGAACATCTGAGCCAAGTTTGGTCCTGAAATACGCAGTTTGAAGAAAGTTATTAGCCTCGCTGTCACGAAATGTAGTTTGTTCTCTTCTTTGACTTAGAATAATGTCCGTGTTTTTCGGCCAAATTGGCTATGCGACTGTCTGTAAGAGTGAATATAGATTAAAAGGTAAGACAGATAGATGAAATCCGAAATAACCATTCGATAGAACACAAGGTAATGAACATCTGAGCCAAGTTTGGTCCTGAAATACGCAGTTTGAAGAAAGTTATTAGCCTCGCTGTCACGAAATGTAGTTTGTTCTCTTCTTTGACTTAGAATAATGTCCGTGTTTTTCGGCCAAATTGGCTATGCGACTCTCTGTAAGAGTGACTATAGATTAACAAGTAAGACAGATAGAGGAAATCCGAAATAACCATTCGATAGAACGTATGGTGATGAACATCTCAGCCAAGTTTGGTCCTGAAATATGCAGTTTGAAGAAAGTTATTAGCCTCGCTGTCACGACATGTAGTTTGTTCTCTTCTTTGACTTAGAATAATTTCCGTGTTTTTCGGCCAAATTGGCTATGCGACTCTCTGTAAGAGTGACTATAGATTAACAAGTAAGACAGATAGAGGAAATCCGAAATAACCATTCGATAGAACGTATGGTGATGAACATCTCAGCCAAGTTTGGTCCTGAAATATGCAGTTTGAAGAAAGTTATTAGCCTCGCTGTCACGACATGTAGTTTGTGGTCCTCTTTGACTTAGAATAATTTCCGTGTTTTTCGGCCAAATTGGCTATGCGACTCTCTGTAAGAGTGAATATAGATTAACAAGTAAGACAGATAGAGGAAATCCGAAATAACCATTCGATAGAACACAAGGTAATGAACATCTCAGCCAAGTTTGGTCCTGAAATATGCAGTTTGAAGAAAGTTATTAGCCTCGCTGTCACGACATGTACTTTGTGGTCCTCTTTGACTTAGAATAATTTCCGTGTTTTTCGGCCAAATTGGCTATGCGACTCTCTGTAAGAGTGAATATAGATTAAAAGGTAAGACAGATAGATGAAATCCGAAATAACCATTCGATAGAACACAAGGTAATGAACATCTGAGCCAAGTTTGGTCCTGAAATACGCAGTTTGAAGAAAGTTATTAGCCTCGCTGTCACGAAATGTAGTTTGTTCTCTTCTTTGACTTAGAATAATGTCCGTGTTTTTCGGCCAAATTGGCTATGCGACTGTCTGTAAGAGTGAATATAGATTAAAAGGTAAGACAGATAGATGAAATCCGAAATAACCATTCGATAGAACACAAGGTAATGAACATCTGAGCCAAGTTTGGTCCTGAAATACGCAGTTTGAAGAAAGTTATTAGCCTCGCTGTCACGAAATGTAGTTTGTTCTCTTCTTTGACTTAGAATAATGTCCGTGTTTTTCGGCCAAATTGGCTATGCGACTCTCTGTAAGAGTGACTATAGATTAACAAATAAGACAGATAGAGGAAATCCGAAATAACCATTCGATAGAACGTATGGTGATGAACATCTCAGCCAAGTTTGGTCCTGAAATATGCAGTTTGAAGAAAGTTATTAGCCTCGCTGTCACGACATGTAGTTTGTTCTCTTCTTTGACTTAGAATAATTTCCGTGTTTTTCGGCCAAATTGGCTATGCGACTCTCTGTAAGAGTGACTATAGATTAACAAGTAAGACAGATAGAGGAAATCCGAAATAACCATTCGATAGAACGTATGGTGATGAACATCTCAGCCAAGTTTGGTCCTGAAATACGCAGTTTGAAGAAAGTTATTAGCCTCGCTGTCACGACATGTAGTTTGTGGTCCTCTTTGACTTAGAATAATTTCCGTGTTTTTCGGCCAAATTGGCTATGCGACTCTCTGTAAGAGTGAATATAGATTAACAAGTAAGACAGATAGAGGAAATCCGAAATAACCATTCGATAGAACACAAGGTAATGAACATCTCAGCCAAGTTTGGTCCTGAAATATGCAGTTTGAAGAAAGTTATTAGCCTCGCTGTCACGACATGTACTTTGTGGTCCTCTTTGACTTAGAATAATTTCCGTGTTTTTCGGCCAAATTGGCTATGCGACTCTCTGTAAGAGTGAATATAGATTAAAAAATAAGACAGATAGAGGAACTCCGAAATAACCATTCGATAGAACGTATGGTAATGAACATCTCAGCCAAGTTTGGTCCTGAAATATGCAGTTTGAAGAAAGTTATTAGCCTCGCTGTCACGACATGTAGTTTGTTCTCTTCTTTGACTTAGAATAATGTCCGTGTTTTTCGGCCAAATTGGCTATGCGACTGTCTGTAAGAGTGAATATAGATTAAAAGGTAAGACAGATAGATGAAATCCGAAATAACCATTCGATAGAACACAAGGTAATGAACATCTCAGCCAAGTTTGGTCCTGAAATATGCAGTTTGAAGAAAGTTATTAGCCTCGCTGTCACGACATGTAGTTTGTTCTCTTCTTTGACTTAGAATAATGTCCGTGTTTTTCGGCCAAATTGGCTATGCGACTCTCTGTAAGAGTGACTATAGATTAACAAGTAAGACAGATAGAGGAAATCCGAAATAACCATTCGATAGAACGTATGGTGATGAACATCTCAGCCAAGTTTGGTCCTGAAATATGCAGTTTGAAGAAAGTTATTAGCCTCGCTGTCACGACATGTAGTTTGTTCTCTTCTTTGACTTAGAATAATTTCCGTGTTTTTCGGCCAAATTGGCTATGCGACTCTCTGTAAGAGTGACTATAGATTAACAAGTAAGACAGATAGAGGAAATCCGAAATAACCATTCGATAGAACGTATGGTGATGAACATCTCAGCCAAGTTTGGTCCTGAAATATGCAGTTTGAAGAAAGTTATTAGCCTCGCTGTCACGACATGTAGTTTGTTCTCATCTTTGACTTAGAATAATTTCCGTGTTTTTCGGCCAAATTGGCTATGCGACTCTCTGTAAGAGTGACTATAGATTAACAAGTAAGACAGATAGAGGAAATCCGAAATAACCATTCGATAGAACGTATGGTGATGAACATCTCAGCCAAGTTTGGTCCTGAAATATGCAGTTTGAAGAAAGTTATTAGCCTCGCTGTCACGACATGTAGTTTGTGGTCCTCTTTGACTTAGAATAATTTCCGTGTTTTTCGGCCAAATTGGCTATGCGACTCTCTGTAAGAGTGAATATAGATTAACAAGTAAGACAGATAGAGGAAATCCGAAATAACCATTCGATAGAACACAAGGTAATGAACATCTCAGCCAAGTTTGGTCCTGAAATATGCAGTTTGAAGAAAGTTATTAGCCTCGCTGTC
The DNA here is from genome assembly GCA_936450465.1 of Gibbula magus. Taxonomy (NCBI): domain Eukaryota; kingdom Metazoa; phylum Mollusca; class Gastropoda; order Trochida; family Trochidae; genus Gibbula; species Gibbula magus. The sequence continues at coordinate 66,035,447 of OW388297.1, read as the reverse complement.
ACGACATGTACTTTGTGGTCCTCTTTGACTTAGAATAATTTCCGTGTTTTTCGGCCAAATTGGCTATGCGACTCTCTGTAAGAGTGAATATAGATTAAAAAATAAGACAGATAGAGGAACTCCGAAATAACCATTCGATAGAACGTATGGTAATGAACATCTCAGCCAAGTTTGGTCCTGAAATATGCAGTTTGAAGAAAGTTATTAGCCTCGCTGTCACGACATGTAGTTTGTTCTCTTCTTTGACTTAGAATAATGTCCGTGTTTTTCGGCCAAATTGGCTATGCGACTGTCTGTAAGAGTGAATATAGATTAAAAGGTAAGACAGATAGATGAAATCCGAAATAACCATTCGATAGAACACAAGGTAATGAACATCTCAGCCAAGTTTGGTCCTGAAATATGCAGTTTGAAGAAAGTTATTAGCCTCGCTGTCACGACATGTAGTTTGTTCTCTTCTTTGACTTAGAATAATTTCCGTGTTTTTCGGCCAAATTGGCTATGCGACTCCCTGTAAGAGTGAATATAGATTAAAAAGTAAGACAGATAGAGGAACTCCGAAATAACCATTCGATAGAACACAAGGTAATGAACATCTCAGCCAAGTTTGGTCCTGAAATATGCAGTTTGAAGAAAGTTATTAGCCTCGCTGTCACGACATGTAGTTTGTTCTCTTCTTTGACTTAGAATAATTTCCGTGTTTTTCGGCCAAATTGGCTATGCGACACTCTGTAAGAGTGAATATAGATTAAAAAGTAAGACAGATAGAGGAAATCCGAAATAACCATTCGATAGAACGTATGGTAATGAACATCTCAGCCAAGTTTGGTCCTGAAATATGCAGTTTGAAGAAAGTTATTAGCCTCGCTGTCACGACATGTAGTTTGTTCTCTTCTTTGACTTAGAATAATGTCCGTGTTTTTCGGCCAAATTGGCTATGCGACTGTCTGTAAGAGTGAATATAGATTAAAAGGTAAGACAGATAGATGAAATCCGAAATAACCATTCGATAGAACACAAGGTAATGAACATCTGAGCCAAGTTTGGTCCTGAAATACGCAGTTTGAAGAAAGTTATTAGCCTCGCTGTCACGAAATGTAGTTTGTTCTCTTCTTTGACTTAGAATAATTTCCGTGTTTTTCGGCCAAATTGGCTATGCGACTCTCTGTAAGAGTGACTATAGATTAACAAGTAAGACAGATAGAGGAAATCCGAAATAACCATTCGATAGAACGTATGGTAATGAACATCTCAGCCAAGTTTGGTCCTGAAATATGCAGTTTGAAGAAAGTTATTAGCCTCGCTGTCACGACATGTAGTTTGTTCTCTTCTTTGACTTAGAATAATTTCCGTGTTTTTCGGCCAAATTGGCTATGCGACTCTCTGTAAGAGTGAATATAGATTAACAAGTAAGACAGATAGAGGAAATCCGAAATAACCATTCGATAGAACACAAGGTAATGAACATCTCAGCCAAGTTTGGTCCTGAAATATGCAGTTTGAAGAAAGTTATTAGCCTCGCTGTCACGACATGTAGTTTGTTCTCTTCTTTGACTTAGAATAATTTCCGTGTTTTTCGGCCAAATTGGCTATGCGACTCCCTGTAAGAGTGAATATAGATTAAAAAGTAAGACAGATAGAGGAACTCCGAAATAACCATTCGATAGAACACAAGGTAATGAACATCTCAGCCAAGTTTGGTCCTGAAATATGCAGTTTGAAGAAAGTTATTAGCCTCGCTGTCACGACATGTAGTTTGTTCTCTTCTTTGACTTAGAATAATTTCCGTGTTTTTCGGCCAAATTGGCTATGCGACACTCTGTAAGAGTGAATATAGATTAAAAAGTAAGACAGATAGAGGAAATCCGAAATAACCATTCGATAGAACGTATGGTAATGAACATCTCAGCCAAGTTTGGTCCTGAAATATGCAGTTTGAAGAAAGTTATTAGCCTCGCTGTCACGACATGTAGTTTGTTCTCTTCTTTGACTTAGAATAATGTCCGTGTTTTTCGGCCAAATTGGCTATGCGACTGTCTGTAAGAGTGAATATAGATTAAAAGGTAAGACAGATAGATGAAATCCGAAATAACCATTCGATAGAACACAAGGTAATGAACATCTGAGCCAAGTTTGGTCCTGAAATACGCAGTTTGAAGAAAGTTATTAGCCTCGCTGTCACGAAATGTAGTTTGTTCTCTTCTTTGACTTAGAATAATTTCCGTGTTTTTCGGCCAAATTGGCTATGCGACTCTCTGTAAGAGTGACTATAGATTAACAAGTAAGACAGATAGAGGAAATCCGAAATAACCATTCGATAGAACGTATGGTAATGAACATCTCAGCCAAGTTTGGTCCTGAAATATGCAGTTTGAAGAAAGTTATTAGCCTCGCTGTCACGACATGTAGTTTGTTCTCTTCTTTGACTTAGAATAATTTCCGTGTTTTTCGGCCAAATTGGCTATGCGACTGTCTGTAAGAGTGAATATAGATTAACAAGTAAGACAGATAGAGGAAATCCGAAATAACCATTCGATAGAACACAAGGTAATGAACATCTCAGCCAAGTTTGGTCCTGAAATATGCAGTTTGAAGAAAGTTATTAGCCTCGCTGTCACGACATGTAGTTTGTGGTCCTCTTTGACTTAGAATAATTTCCGTGTTTTTCGGCCAAATTGGCTATGCGACTCTCTGTAAGAGTGAATATAGATTAAAAAATAAGACAGATAGAGGAACTCCGAAATAACCATTCGATAGAACGTATGGTAATGAACATCTCAGCCAAGTTTGGTCCTGAAATATGCAGTTTGAAGAAAGTTATTAGCCTCGCTGTCACGACATGTAGTTTGTTCTCTTCTTTGACTTATAAACATTTCTGTGATTTTCGGCCAAATTGGCTATGCGACTCTCTGTAAGAGTGATAAAAGATTAAAAAGTAAGAAAGATAGAGGAAATCAGAAATAACCATTCGCTAGAACACAAGGTAATGAACATCTCAGCCAAGTTTGGTCCTGAAATATGCAGTTTGAAGAAAGTTATTAGCCTCGCTGTCACGACATGTAGTTTGTTCTCTTCTTTGACTTAGAATAATGTCCGTGTTTTTCGGCCAAATTGGCTATGCGACTGTCTGTAAGAGTGAATATAGATTAAAAGGTAAGACAGATAGATGAAATCCGAAATAACCATTCGATAGAACACAAGGTAATGAACATCTGAGCCAAGTTTGGTCCTGAAATACGCAGTTTGAAGAAAGTTATTAGCCTCGCTGTCACGAAATGTAGTTTGTTCTCTTCTTTGACTTAGAATAATTTCCGTGTTTTTCGGCCAAATTGGCTATGCGACTCTCTGTAAGAGTGACTATAGATTAACAAGTAAGACAGATAGAGGAAATCCGAAATAACCATTCGATAGAACGTATGGTAATGAACATCTCAGCCAAGTTTGGTCCTGAAATATGCAGTTTGAAGAAAGTTATTAGCCTCGCTGTCACGACATGTAGTTTGTTCTCTTCTTTGACTTAGAATAATTTCCGTGTTTTTCGGCCAAATTGGCTATGCGACTCTCTGTAAGAGTGACTATAGATTAACAAGTAAGACAGATAGAGGAAATCCGAAATAACCATTCGATAGAACGTATGGTAATGAACATCTCAGCCAAGTTTGGTCCTGAAATATGCAGTTTGAAGAAAGTTATTAGCCTCGCTGTCACGACATGTAGTTTGTTCTCTTCTTTGACTTAGAATAATTTCCGTGTTTTTCGGCCAAATTGGCTATGCGACTCTCTGTAAGAGTGAATATAGATTAACAAGTAAGACAGATAGAGGAAATCCGAAATAACCATTCGATAGAACACAAGGTAATGAACATCTCAGCCAAGTTTGGTCCTGAAATATGCAGTTTGAAGAAAGTTATTAGCCTCGCTGTCACGACATGTAGTTTGTGGTCCTCTTTGACTTAGAATAATTTCCGTGTTTTTCGGCCAAATTGGCTATGCGACTCTCTGTAAGAGTGAATATAGATTAAAAAATAAGACAGATAGAGGAACTCCGAAATAACCATTCGATAGAACGTATGGTAATGAACATCTCAGCCAAGTTTGGTCCTGAAATATGCAGTTTGAAGAAAGTTATTAGCCTCGCTGTCACGACATGTAGTTTGTTCTCTTCTTTGACTTATAAACATTTCTGTGATTTTCGGCCAAATTGGCTATGCGACTCTCTGTAAGAGTGATAAAAGATTAAAAAGTAAGAAAGATAGAGGAAATCAGAAATAACCATTCGCTAGAACACAAGGTAATGAACATCTCAGCCAAGTTTGGTCCTGAAATATGCAGTTTGAAGAAAGTTATTAGCCTCGCTGTCACGACATGTAGTTTGTTCTCTTCTTTGACTTAGAATAATTTCCGTGTTTTTCGGCCAAATTGGCTATGCGACTCCCTGTAAGAGTGAATATAGATTAAAGAGTAAGACAGATAGAGGAACTCCGAAATAACCATTCGATAGAACACAAGGTAATGAACATCTCAGCCAAGTTTGGTCCTGAAATATGCAGTTTGAAGAAAGTTATTAGCCTCGCTGTCACGACATGTAGTTTGTTCTCTTCTTTGACTTAGAATAATTTCCGTGTTTTTCGGCCAAATTGGCTATGCGACACTCTGTAAGAGTGAATATAGATTAAAAAGTAAGACAGATAGAGGAAATCCGAAATAACCATTCGATAGAACGTATGGTAATGAACATCTCAGCCAAGTTTGGTCCTGAAATATGCAGTTTGAAGAAAGTTATTAGCCTCGCTGTCACGAAATGTAGTTTGTTCTCTTCTTTGACTTAGAATAATTTCCGTGTTTTTCGGCCAAATTGGCTATGCGACTCTCTGTAAGAGTGACTATAGATTAACAAGTAAGACAGATAGAGGAAATCCGAAATAACCATTCGATAGAACGTATGGTAATGAACATCTCAGCCAAGTTTGGTCCTGAAATATGCAGTTTGAAGAAAGTTATTAGCCTCGCTGTCACGACATGTAGTTTGTTCTCTTCTTTGACTTAGAATAATTTCCGTGTTTTTCGGTCAAATTGGCTATGCGACTCTCTGTAAGAGTGACTATAGATTAAAAAGTAAGACAGATAGAGGAAATCCGAAATAACCATTCGATAGAACGTATGGTGATGAACATCTCAGCCAAGTTTGGTCCTGAAATATGCAATTTGAAGAAAGTTATTAGCCTCGCTGTCACGACATGTAGTTTGTGGTCCTCTTTGACTTAGAATAATTTCCGTGTTTTTCGGCCAAATTGGCTATGCGACTCTCTGTAAGAGTGAATATAGATTAACAAGTAAGACAGATAGAGGAAATCCGAAATAACCATTCGATAGAACACAAGGTAATGAACATCTCAGCCAAGTTTGGTCCTGAAATATGCAGTTTGAAGAAAGTTATTAGCCTCGCTGTCACGACATGTAGTTTGTGGTCCTCTTTGACTTAGAATAATTTCCGTGTTTTTCGGCCAAATTGGCTATGCGACTCTCTGTAAGAGTGAATATAGATTAAAAAATAAGACAGATAGAGGAACTCCGAAATAACCATTCGATAGAACGTATGGTAATGAACATCTCAGCCAAGTTTGGTCCTGAAATATGCAGTTTGAAGAAAGTTATTAGCCTCGCTGTCACGACATGTAGTTTGTTCTCTTCTTTGACTTAGAATAATTTCCGTGTTTTTCGGCCAAATTGGCTATGCGACTGTCTGTAAGAGTGAATATAGATTAAAAAGTAAGACAGATAGATGAAATCCGAAATAACCATTCGATAGAACACAAGGTAATGAACATCTGAGCCAAGTTTGGTCCTGAAATACGCAGTTTGAAGAAAGTTATTAGCCTCGCTGTCACGAAATGTAGTTTGTTCTCTTCTTTGACTTAGAATAATTTCCGTGTTTTTCGGCCAAATTGGCTATGCGACTCTCTGTAAGAGTGACTATAGATTAACAAGTAAGACAGATAGAGGAAATCCGAAATAACCATTCGATAGAACGTATGGTGATGAACATCTCAGCCAAGTTTGGTCCTGAAATATGCAATTTGAAGAAAGTTATTAGCCTCGCTGTCACGACATGTAGTTTGTGGTCCTCTTTGACTTAGAATAATTTCCGTGTTTTTCGGCCAAATTGGCTATGCGACTCTCTGTAAGAGTGAATATAGATTAACAAGTAAGACAGATAGAGGAAATCCGAAATAACCATTCGATAGAACACAAGGTAATGAACATCTCAGCCAAGTTTGGTCCTGAAATATGCAGTTTGAAGAAAGTTATTAGCCTCGCTGTCACGACATGTAGTTTGTGGTCCTCTTTGACTTAGAATAATTTCCGTGTTTTTCGGCCAAATTGGCTATGCGACTCTCTGTAAGAGTGAATATAGATTAAAAAATAAGACAGATAGAGGAACTCCGAAATAACCATTCGATAGAACGTATGGTAATGAACATCTCAGCCAAGTTTGGTCCTGAAATATGCAGTTTGAAGAAAGTTATTAGCCTCGCTGTCACGACATGTAGTTTGTTCTCTTCTTTGACTTATAAACATTTCTGTGATTTTCGGCCAAATTGGCTATGCGACTCTCTGTAAGAGTGATAAAAGATTAAAAAGTAAGAAAGATAGAGGAAATCAGAAATAACCATTCGCTAGAACACAAGGTAATGAACATCTCAGCCAAGTTTGGTCCTGAAATATGCAGTTTGAAGAAAGTTATTAGCCTCGCTGTCACGACATGTAGTTTGTTCTCTTCTTTGACTTAGAATAATTTCCGTGTTTTTCGGCCAAATTGGCTATGCGACTCCCTGTAAGAGTGAATATAGATTAAAAAGTAAGACAGAGAGAAAAAGGAACTCCGAAATAACCATTCGATAGAACACAAGGTAATGAACATCTCAGCCAAGTTTGGTCCTGAAATATGCAGTTTGAAGAAAGTTATTAGCCTCGCTGTCACGACATGTAGTTTGTTCTCTTCTTTGACTTAGAATAATTTCCGTGTTTTTCGGCCAAATTGGCTATGCGACTCCCTGTAAGAGTGAATATAGATTAAAAAGTAAGACAGATAGAGGAACTCCGAAATAACCATTCGATAGAACGTATGGTAATGAACATCTCAGCCAAGTTTGGTCCTGAAATATGCAGTTTGAAGAAAGTTATTAGCCTCGCTGTCACGAAATGTAGTTTGTGGTCTTCTTTGACTTAGAATAATTTCCCTGTTTTTCGGCCAAATTGGCTATGCGACACTCTGTAAGAGTGAATATAGATTAAAAAGTAAGACAGATAGAGGAAATCCGAAATAACCATTCGATAGAACGTATGGTAATGAACATCTCAGCCAAGTTTGGTCCTGAAATATGCAGTTTGAAGAAAGTTATTAGCCTCGCTGTCACGACATGTAGTTTGTTCTCTTCTTTGACTTAGAATAATTTCCGTGTTTTTCGGCCAAATTGGCTATGCGACTCCCTGTAAGAGTGAATATAGATTAAAAAGTAAGACAGATAGAGGAACTCCGAAATAACCATTCGATAGAACACAAGGTAATGAACATCTCAGCCATGTTTGGTCCTGAAATATGCAGTTTGAAGAAAGTTATTAGCCTCGCTGTCACGACATGTAGTTTGTTCTCTTCTTTGACTTAGAATAATTTCCGTGTTTTTCGGCCAAATTGGCTATGCGACTCCCTGTAAGAGTGAATATAGATTAAAAAGTAAGACAGATAGAGGAACTCCGAAATAACCATTCGATAGAACGTATGGTAATGAACATCTCAGCCAAGTTTGGTCCTGAAATATGCAGTTTGAAGAAAGTTATTAGCCTCGCTGTCACGAAATGTAGTTTGTTCTCTTCTTTGACTTATAAACATTTCTGTGATTTTCGGCCAAATTGGCTATGCGACTCTCTGTAAGAGTGAAAAACGATTAAAAAGTAAGAAAGATAGAGGAAATCAGAAATAACCATTCGCTAGAACACAAGGTAATGAACATCTCAGCCATGTTTGGTCCTGAAATATGCAGTTTGAAGAAAGTTATTAGCCTCGCTGTCACGACATGTAGTTTGTTCTCTTCTTTGACTTAGAATAATTTCCGTGTTTTTCGGCCAAATTGGCTATGCGACTCCCTGTAAGAGTGAATATAGATTAAAAAGTAAGACAGATAGAGGAACTCCGAAATAACCATTCGATAGAACGTATGGTAATGAACATCTCAGCCAAGTTTGGTCCTGAAATATGCAGTTTGAAGAAAGTTATTAGCCTCGCTGTCACGAAATGTAGTTTGTGGTCTTCTTTGACTTAGAATAATTTCCCTGTTTTTCGGCCAAATTGGCTATGCGACACTCTGTAAGAGTGAATATAGATTAAAAAGTAAGACAGATAGAGGAACTCCGAAATAACCATTCGATAGAACGTATGGTAATGAACATCTCAGCCAAGTTTGGTCCTGAAATATGCAGTTTGAAGAAAGTTATTAGCCTCGCTGTCACGACATGTAGTTTGTTCTCTTCTTTGACTTAGAATAATTTCCGTGTTTTTCGGCCAAATTGGCTATGCGACTCTCTGTAAGAGTGAATATAGATTAACAAGTAAGACAGATAGAGGAAATCCGAAATAACCATTCGATAGAACGTATGGTAATGAACATCTCAGCCAAGTTTGGTCCTGAAATATGCAGTTTGAAGAACGTTATTAGCCTCGCTGTCACGACATGTAGTTTGTTCTCTTCTTTGACTTAGAATAATTTCCGTGTTTTTCGGCCAAATTGGCTATGCGACTCCCTGTAAGAGTGAATATAGATTAAAAAGTAAGACAGATAGAGGAACTCCGAAATAACCATTCGATAGAACGTATGGTAATGAACATCTCAGCCAAGTTTGGTCCTGAAATATGCAGTTTGAAGAAAGTTATTAGCCTCGCTTTCACGACATGTAGTTTGTGGTCCTCTTTGACTTAGAATAATTTCCGTGTTTTTCGGCCAAATTGGCTATGCGACTCTCTGTAAGAGTGAATATAGATTAAAAAATAAGACAGATAGAGGAACTCCGAAATAACCATTCGATAGAACGTATGGTAATGAACATCTCAGCCAAGTTTGGTCCTGAAATATGCAGTTTGAAGAAAGTTATTAGCCTCGCTGTCACGACATGTAGTTTGTTCTCTTCTTTGACTTATAAACATTTCTGTGATTTTCGGCCAAATTGGCTATGCGACTCTCTGTAAGAGTGATAAAAGATTAAAAAGTAAGAAAGATAGAGGAAATCAGAAATAACCATTCGCTAGAACACAAGGTAATGAACATCTCAGCCATGTTTGGTCCTGAAATATGCAGTTTGAAGAAAGTTATTAGCCTCGCTGTCACGACATGTAGTTTGTTCTCTTCTTTGACTTAGAATAATGTCCGTGTTTTTCGGCCAAATTGGCTATGCGACTCTCTGTAAGAGTGACTATAGATTAAAAAGTAAGACAGATAGAGGAAATCCGAAATAACCATTCGATAGAACGTATGGTGATGAACATCTCAGCCAAGTTTGGTCCTGAAATATGCAGTTTGAAGAAAGTTATTAGCCTCGCTGTCACGACATGTAGTTTGTTCTCTTCTTTGACTTAGAATAATTTCCGTGTTTTTCGGCCAAATTGGCTATGCGACTCTCTGTAAGAGTGAATATAGATTAACAAGTAAGACAGATAGAGGAAATCCGAAATAACCATTCGATAGAACACAAGGTAATGAACATCTCAGCCAAGTTTGGTCCTGAAATATGCAGTTTGAAGAAAGTTATTAGCCTCGCTGTCACGACATGTAGTTTGTGGTCCTCTTTGACTTAGAATAATTTCCGTGTTTTTCGGCCAAATTGGCTATGCGACACTCTGTAAGATTGAATATAGATTAAAAAGTAAGACAGATAGATGAAATCCGAAATAACCATTCGATAGAACACAAGGTAATGAACATCTCAGCCAAGTTTGGTCCTGAAATATGCAGTTTGAAGAAAGTTATTAGCCTCGCTGTCACGACATGTAGTTTGTGGTCCTCTTTGACTTAGAATAATTTCCGTGTTTTTCGGCCAAATTGGCTATGCGACTCCCTGTAAGAGTGAATATAGATTAAAAAGTAAGACAGATAGAGGAACTCCGAAATAACCATTCGATAGAACGTATGGTAATGAACATTTCAGCCTAGTTTGGTCCTGAAATATGCAGTTTGAAGAAAGTTATTAGCCTCGCTGTCACGACATGTAGTTTGTTCTCTTCTTTGACTTAGAATAATTTCCGTGTTTTTCGGCCAAATTGGCTATGCGACTCTCTGTAAGAGTGAATATAGATTAAAAAATAAGACAGATAGAGGAACTCCGAAATAACCATTTGATAGAACGTATGGTAATGAACATCTCAGCCTAGTTTGGTCCTGAAATATGCAGTTTGAAGAAAGTTATTAGCCTCGCTGTCACGACATGTAGTTTGTTCTCTTCTTTGACTAAGAATTTTCTTTGTGATTTTTGGCCAAATTGGTTATGCGACTCTCTGTAAGAGTGAATATAGATTAACAAGTAAGACAGATAGAGGAAATCCGAAATAACCATTCGATAGAACGTATGGTAATGAACATCTCAGCCAAGTTTGGTCCTGAAATATGCAGTTTGAAGAAAGTTATTAGCTTCGCTGTCACGAAATGTAGTTTGTGGTCTTCTTTGACTTAGAATAATTTCCGTGTTTTTCGGCCAAATTGGCTATGCGACTCTCTGTAAGAGTGAAAAACGATTAAAAAGTAAGAAAGATAGAGGAAATCCGAAATAACCATTCGATAGAACGTATGGTAATGAACATCTCAGCCAAGTTTGGTCCTGAAATATGCAGTTTGAAGAAAGTTATTAGCTTCGCTGTCACGAAATGTAGTTTGTGGTCTTCTTTGACTTAGAATAATTTCCGTGTTTTTCGGCCAAATTGGCTATGCGAATCTCTGTAAGAGTGATTATAGATTAACAAGTAAGACAGATAGAGGAAATCCGAAATAACCATTCGATAGAACGTATGGTAATGAACATCTCAGCCAAGTTTGGTCCTGAAATATGCAGTTTGAAGAAAGTTATTAGCCTCGCTGTTACGACATGTAGTTTGTGGTCTTCTTTGACTTAGAATAATTTCCGTGTTTTTCGGCCAAATTGGCTATGCGACTCTCTGTAAGAGTGACTATAGATTAAAAAGTAAGACAGATAGAGGAAATCCGAAATAACCATTCGATAGAACGTATGGTGATGAACATCTCAGCCAAGTTTGGTCCTGAAATATGCAGTTTGAAGAAAGTTATTAGCCTCGCTGTCACGACATGTAGTTTGTTCTCTTCTTTGACTTAGAATAATTTCCGTGTTTTTCGGCCAAATTGGCTATGCGACACTCTGTAAGATTGAATATAGATTAAAAAGTAAGACAGATGGATGAAATCCGAAATAACCATTCGATAGAACACAAGGTAATGAACATCTCAGCCAAGTTTGGTCCTGAAATATGCAGTTTGAAGAAAGTTATTAGCCTCGCTGTCACGACATGTAGTTTGTGGTCCTCTTTGACTTAGAATAATTTCCGTGTTTTTCGGCCAAATTGGCTATGCGACTCCCTGTAAGAGTGAATATAGATTAAAAAGTAAGACAGATAGAGGAACTCCGAAATAACCATTCGATAGAACGTATGGTAATGAACATTTCAGCCTAGTTTGGTCCTGAAATATGCAGTTTGAAGAAAGTTATTAGCCTCGCTGTCACGACATGTAGTTTGTTCTCTTCTTTGACTTAGAATAATTTCCGTGTTTTTCGGCCAAATTGGCTATGCGACTCTCTGTAAGAGTGAATATAGATTAAAAATTAAGACAGATAGAGGAACTCCGAAATAACCATTTGATAGAACGTATGGTAATGAACATCTCAGCCAAGTTTGGTCCTGAAATATGCAGTTTGAAGAAAGTTATTAGCCTCGCTGTCACGACATGTAGTTTGTTCTCTTCTTTGACTTATAAACATTTCTGTGATTTTCGGCCAAATTGGCTATGCGACTCTCTGTAAGAGTGAAAAACGATTAAAAAGTAAGAAAGATAGAGGAAATCCGAAATAACCATTCGATAGAACGTATGGTAATGAACATCTCAGCCAAGTTTGGTCCTGAAATATGCAGTTTGAAGAAAGTTATTAGCTTCGCTGTCACGAAATGTAGTTTGTGGTCTTCTTTGACTTAGAATAATTTCCGTGTTTTTCGGCCAAATTGGCTATGCGAATCTCTGTAAGAGTGATTATAGATTAACAAGTAAGACAGATAGAGGAAATCCGAAATAACCATTCGATAGAACGTATGGTAATGAACATCTCAGCCAAGTTTGGTCCTGAAATATGCAGTTTGAAGAAAGTTATTAGCCTCGCTGTTACGACATGTAGTTTGTGGTCTTCTTTGACTTAGAATAATTTCCGTGTTTTTCGGCCAAATTGGCTATGCGACTCCCTGTAAGAGTGAATACAGATTAAAAAGTTAGACAGATAGAGGAACTCCGAAATAACCATTCGATAGAACGTATGGTAATGAACATCTCAGCCAAGTTTGGTCCTGAAATATGCAGTTTGAAGAAAGTTATTAGCCTCGCTGTCACGAAATGTAGTTTGTGGTCTTCTTTGACTTAGAATAATTTCCGTGTTTTTCGGCCAAATTGGCTATGCGACTCCCTGTAAGAGTGAATACAGATTAAAAAGTAAGACAGATAGAGGAAATCCGAAATAACCATTCGATAGAACGTATGGTAATGAACATCTCAGCCAAGTTTGGTCCTGAAATATGCAGTTTGAAGAGAGTTATTAGCCTCGCTGTCACGACATGTAGTTTGTGGTCTTCTTTGACTTATAAACATTTCTCTGATTTTCGGCCAAATTGGCTATGCGACTCTCTGTAAGAGTGAAAAACGATTAAAAAGTAAGAAAGATAGAGGAAATCAGAAATAACCATTCGCTAGAACACAAGGTAATGAACATCTCAGCCAAGTTTGGTCCTGAAATATGCAGTTTGAAGAAAGTTATTAGCCTCGCTGTCACGAAATGTAGTTTGTGGTCTTCTTTGACTTAGAATAATTTCCGTGTTTTTCGGCCAAATTGGCTATGCGACTCCCTGTAAGAGTGAATATAGATTAAAAAGTAAGACAGATAGAGGAACTCCGAAATAACCATTCGATAGAACGTATGGTAATGAACATTTCAGCCTAGTTTGGTCCTGAAATATGCAGTTTGAAGAAAGTTATTAGCCTCGCTGTCACGACATGTAGTTTGTTCTCTTCTTTGACTTAGAATAATTTCCGTGTTTTTCGGCCAAATTGGCTATGCGACTCTCTGTAAGAGTGAATATAGATTAAAAAATAAGACAGATAGAGGAACTCCGAAATAACCATTTGATAGAACGTATGGTAATGAACATCTCAGCCAAGTTTGGTCCTGAAATATGCAGTTTGAAGAAAGTTATTAGCCTCGCTGTCACGACATGTAGTTTGTTCTCTTCTTTGACTTATAAACATTTCTGTGATTTTCGGCCAAATTGGCTATGCGACTCTCTGTAAGAGTGAAAAACGATTAAAAAGTAAGAAAGATAGAGGAAATCCGAAATAACCATTCGCTAGAACACAAGGTAATGAACATCTCAGCCAAGTTTGGTCCTGAAATATGCAGTTTGAAGAAAGTTATTAGCCTCGCTGTCACGAAATGTAGTTTGTGGTCTTCTTTGACTTAGAATAATTTCCGTGTTTTTCGGCCAAATTGGCTATGCGAATCTCTGTAAGAGTGATTATAGATTAACAAGTAAGACAGATAGAGGAAATCCGAAATAACCATTCGATAGAACGTATGGTAATGAACATCTCAGCCAAGTTTGGTCCTGAAATATGCAGTTTGAAGAAAGTTATTAGCCTCGCTGTTACGACATGTAGTTTGTGGTCTTCTTTGACTTAGAATAATTTCCGTGTTTTTCGGCCAAATTGGCTATGCGACTCCCTGTAAGAGTGAATATAGATTAAAAAGTTAGACAGATAGAGGAACTCCGAAATAACCATTCGATAGAACGTATGGTAATGAACATCTCAGCCAAGTTTGGTCCTGAAATATGCAGTTTGAAGAAAGTTATTAGCCTCGCTGTCACGAAATGTAGTTTGTGGTCTTCTTTGACTTAGAATAATTTCCCTGTTTTTCGGCCAAATTGGCTATGCGACACTCTGTAAGATTGAATATAGATTAAAAAGTAAGACAGATAGAGGAACTCCGAAATAACCATTCGATAGAACGTATGGTAATGAACATCTCAGCCAAGTTTGGTCCTGAAATATGCAGTTTGAAGAAAGTTATTAGCCTCGCTGTCACGACATGTAGTTTGTTCTCTTCTTTGATTTAGAATAATTTCCGTGTTTTTGGCCAAATTGGCTATGCGACTCTCTGTAAGAGTGAATATAGATTAAAAAGTAAGACAGATAGAGGAAATCCGAAATAACCATTCGATAGAACGTATGGTAATGAACATCTCAGCCAAGTTTGGTCCTGAAATATGCAGTTTGAAGAGAGTTATTAGCCTCGCTGTCACGACATGTAGTTTGTGGTCTTCTTTGACTTATAAACATTTCTCTGATTTTCGGCCAAATTGGCTATGCGACTCTCTGTAAGAGTGAAAAACGATTAAAAAGTAAGAAAGATAGAGGAAATCCGAAATAACCATTCGCTAGAACACAAGGTAATGAACATCTCAGCCAAGTTTGGTCCTGAAATATGCAGTTTGAAGAAAGTTATTAGCCTCGCTGTCACGAAATGTAGTTTGTGGTCTTCTTTGACTTAGAATAATTTCCGTGTTTTTCGGCCAAATTGGCTATGCGACTCCCTGTAAGAGTGAATATAGATTAAAAAGTAAGACAGATAGAGGAACTCCGAAATAACCATTCGATAGAACGTATGGTAATGAACATTTCAGCCTAGTTTGGTCCTGAAATATGCAGTTTGAAGAAAGTTATTAGCCTCGCTGTCACGACATGTAGTTTGTTCTCTTCTTTGACTTAGAATAATTTCCGTGTTTTTCGGCCAAATTGGCTATGCGACTCTCTGTAAGAGTGAATATAGATTAAAAAATAAGACAGATAGAGGAACTCCGAAATAACCATTTGATAGAACGTATGGTAATGAACATCTCAGCCAAGTTTGGTCCTGAAATATGCAGTTTGAAGAAAGTTATTAGCCTCGCTGTCACGACATGTAGTTTGTTCTCTTCTTTGACTTATAAACATTTCTGTGATTTTCGGCCAAATTGGCTATGCGACTCTCTGTAAGAGTGAAAAACGATTAAAAAGTAAGAAAGATAGAGGAAATCCGAAATAACCATTCGCTAGAACACAAGGTAATGAACATCTCAGCCAAGTTTGGTCCTGAAATATGCAGTTTGAAGAAAGTTATTAGCCTCGCTGTCACGAAATGTAGTTTGTGGTCTTCTTTGACTTAGAATAATTTCCGTGTTTTTCGGCCAAATTGGCTATGCGACTCCCTGTAAGAGTGAATATAGATTAAAAAGTAAGACAGATAGAGGAACTCCGAAATAACCATTCGATAGAACGTATGGTAATGAACATTTCAGCCTAGTTTGGTCCTGAAATATGCAGTTTGAAGAAAGTTATTAGCCTCGCTGTCACGACATGTAGTTTGTTCTCTTCTTTGACTTAGAATAATTTCCGTGTTTTTCGGCCAAATTGGCTATGCGACTCTCTGTAAGAGTGAATATAGATTAAAAAATAAGACAGATAGAGGAACTCCGAAATAACCATTTGATAGAACGTATGGTAATGAACATCTCAGCCAAGTTTGGTCCTGAAATATGCAGTTTGAAGAAAGTTATTCGCCTCGCTGTCACGACATGTAGTTTGTTCTCTTCTTTGACTTATAAACATTTCTGTGATTTTCGGCCAAATTGGCTATGCGACTCTCTGTAAGAGTGAAAAACGATTAAAAAGTAAGAAAGATAGAGGAAATCCGAAATAACCATTCGATAGAACGTATGGTAATGAACATCTCAGCCAAGTTTGGTCCTGAAATATGCAGTTTGAAGAAAGTTATTAGCTTCGCTGTCACGAAATGTAGTTTGTGGTCTTCTTTGACTTAGAATAATTTCCGTGTTTTTCGGCCAAATTGGCTATGCGAATCTCTGTAAGAGTGATTATAGATTAACAAGTAAGACAGATAGAGGAAATCCGAAATAACCATTCGATAGAACGTATGGTAATGAACATCTCAGCCAAGTTTGGTCCTGAAATATGCAGTTTGAAGAAAGTTATTAGCCTCGCTGTCACGACATGTAGTTTGTGGTCTTCTTTGACTTAGAATAATTTCCGTGTTTTTCGGCCAAATTGGCTATGCGACTCCCTGTAAGAGTGAATATAGATTAAAAAGTTAGACAGATAGAGGAACTCCGAAATAACCATTCGATAGAACGTATGGTAATGAACATCTCAGCCAAGTTTGGTCCTGAAATATGCAGTTTGAAGAAAGTTATTAGCCTCGCTGTCACGAAATGTAGTTTGTGGTCTTCTTTGACTTAGAATAATTTCCCTGTTTTTCGGCCAAATTGGCTATGCGACACTCTGTAAGATTGAATATAGATTAAAAAGTAAGACAGATAGAGGAACTCCGAAATAACCATTCGATAGAACGTATGGTAATGAACATCTCAGCCAAGTTTGGTCCTGAAATATGCAGTTTGAAGAAAGTTATTAGCCTCGCTGTCACGACATGTAGTTTGTTCTCTTCTTTGATTTAGAATAATTTCCGTGTTTTTGGCCAAATTGGCTATGCGACTCTCTGTAAGAGTGAATATAGATTAAAAAGTAAGACAGATAGAGGAAATCCGAAATAACCATTCGATAGAACGTATGGTAATGAACATCTCAGCCAAGTTTGGTCCTGAAATATGCAGTTTGAAGAGAGTTATTAGCCTCGCTGTCACGACATGTAGTTTGTGGTCTTCTTTGACTTATAAACATTTCTCTGATTTTCGGCCAAATTGGCTATGCGACTCTCTGTAAGAGTGAAAAACGATTAAAAAGTAAGAAAGATAGAGGAAATCAGAAATAACCATTCGCTAGAACACAAGGTAATGAACATCTCAGCCAAGTTTGGTCCTGAAATATGCAGTTTGAAGAAAGTTATTAGCCTCGCTGTCACGAAATGTAGTTTGTGGTCTTCTTTGACTTAGAATAATTTCCCTGTTTTTCGGCCAAATTGGCTATGCGACACTCTGTAAGAGTGAATATAGATTAAAAAGTAAGACAGATAGAGGAAATCCGAAATAACCATTCGATAGAACGTATGGTAATGAACATCTCAGCCAAGTTTGGTCCTGAAATATGCAGTTTGAAGAAAGTTATTAGCCTCGCTGTCACGACATGTAGTTTGTTCTCTTCTTTGATTTAGAATAATTTCCGTGTTTTTCGGCCAAATTGGCTATGCGACTCTCTGTAAGAGTGAATATAGATTAAAAAGTAAGACAGAGAGAGGAAATCCGAAATAACCATTCGATAGAACGTATGGTAATGAACATCTCAGCCAAGTTTGGTCCTGAAATATGCAGTTTGAAGAAAGTTATTAGCCTCGCTGTCACGACATGTAGTTTGTTCTCTTCTTTGACTTAGAATAATTTCCGTGTTTTTCGGCCAAATTGGCTATGCGACTCTCTGTAAGAGTGAATATAGATTAACAAGTAAGACAGATAGAGGAACTCCGAAATAACCATTCGATAGAACGTATGGTAATGAACATCTCAGCCAAGTTTGGTCCTGAAATATGCAGTTTGAAGAAAGTTATTAGCCTCGCTGTCACGACATGTAGTTTGTTCTCTTCTTTGACTTAGAATAATTTCCGTGTTTTTCGGCCAAATTGGCTATGCGACTCTCTGTAAGAGTGAATATAGATTAACAAGTAGGACAGATAGAGGAAATCCGAAATAACCATTCGATAGAACGTATGGTAATGAACATCTCAGCCAAGTTTGGTCCTGAAATATGCAGTTTGAAGAAAGTTATTAGCCTCGCTGTCACGAAATGTAGTTTGTGGTCTTCTTTGACTTAGAATAATTTCCGTGTTTTTCGGCCAAATTGGCTATGCGACACTCTGTAAGAGGGAATATAGATTAAAAAGTAAGACAGATAGAGGAAATCCGAAATAACCATTCGATAGAACGTATGGTAATGAACATCTCAGCCAAGTTTGGTCCTGAAATATGCAGTTTGAAGAAAGTTATTAGCCTCGCTGTCACGACATGTAGTTTGTTCTCTTCTTTGATTTAGAATAATTTCCGTGTTTTTGGCCAAATTGGCTATGCGACTCTCTGTAAGAGTGAATATAGATTAAAAAGTAAGACAGATAGAGGAAATCCGAAATAACCATTCGATAGAACGTATGGTAATGAACATCTCAGCCAAGTTTGGTCCTGAAATATGCAGTTTGAAGAGAGTTATTAGCCTCGCTGTCACGACATGTAGTTTGTGGTCTTCTTTGACTTATAAACATTTCTCTGATTTTCGGCCAAATTGGCTATGCGACTCTCTGTAAGAGTGAAAAACGATTAAAAAGTAAGAAAGATAGAGGAAATCAGAAATAACCATTCGCTAGAACACAAGGTAATGAACATCTCAGCCAAGTTTGGTCCTGAAATATGCAGTTTGAAGAAAGTTATTAGCCTCGCTGTCACGAAATGTAGTTTGTGGTCTTCTTTGACTTAGAATAATTTCCCTGTTTTTCGGCCAAATTGGCTATGCGACACTCTGTAAGAGTGAATATAGATTAAAAAGTAAGACAGATAGAGGAAATCCGAAATAACCATTCGATAGAACGTATGGTAATGAACATCTCAGCCAAGTTTGGTCCTGAAATATGCAGTTTGAAGAAAGTTATTAGCCTCGCTGTCACGACATGTAGTTTGTTCTCTTCTTTGATTTAGAATAATTTCCGTGTTTTTCGGCCAAATTGGCTATGCGACTCTCTGTAAGAGTGAATATAGATTAAAAAGTAAGACAGAGAGAGGAAATCCGAAATAACCATTCGATAGAACGTATGGTAATGAACATCTCAGCCAAGTTTGGTCCTGAAATATGCAGTTTGAAGAAAGTTATTAGCCTCGCTGTCACGACATGTAGTTTGTTCTCTTCTTTGACTTAGAATAATTTCCGTGTTTTTCGGCCAAATTGGCTATGCGACTCTCTGTAAGAGTGAATATAGATTAACAAGTAAGACAGATAGAGGAACTCCGAAATAACCATTCGATAGAACGTATGGTAATGAACATCTCAGCCAAGTTTGGTCCTGAAATATGCAGTTTGAAGAAAGTTATTAGCCTCGCTGTCACGACATGTAGTTTGTTCTCTTCTTTGACTTAGAATAATTTCCGTGTTTTTCGGCCAAATTGGCTATGCGACTCTCTGTAAGAGTGAATATAGATTAACAAGTAGGACAGATAGAGGAAATCCGAAATAACCATTCGATAGAACGTATGGTAATGAACATCTCAGCCAAGTTTGGTCCTGAAATATGCAGTTTGAAGAAAGTTATTAGCCTCGCTGTCACGAAATGTAGTTTGTGGTCTTCTTTGACTTAGAATAATTTCCGTGTTTTTCGGCCAAATTGGCTATGCGACACTCTGTAAGAGGGAATATAGATTAAAAAGTAAGACAGATAGAGGAAATCCGAAATAACCATTCGATAGAACGTATGGTAATGAACATCTCAGCCAAGTTTGGTCCTGAAATATGCAGTTTGAAGAAAGTTATTAGCCTCGCTGTCACGACATGTAGTTTGTTCTCTTCTTTGACTTAGAATAATTTCCGTGTTTTTCGGCCAAATTGGCTATGCGACTGTCTGTAAGAGTGAATATAGATTAAAAGGTAAGACAGATAGATGAAATCCGAAATAACCATTCGATAGAACGTAAGGTAATGAACATCTCAGCCAAGTTTGGTCCTGAAATATGCAGTTTGAAGAAAGTTATTAGCCTCGCTGTCACGACATGTAGTTTGTTCTCTTCTTTGACTTAGAAAAATTTCTGTGATTGTTGGCCAAATTGGCTATGCGACTCTCTGTAAGAGTGAATATAGATTAAAAAGTAAGACAGATAGAGGAAATCCGAAATAACCATTCGCTAGAACACAAGGTTATGAACATCTCAGCCAAGTTTGGTCCTGAAATATGCAGTTTGAAGAAAGTTATTAGCCTCGCTGTCACGACATGTAGTTTGTTCTCTTCTTTGACTTAGAAAAATTTCCGTGTTTTTCGTCCAAATTGGCTATGCGACTCTCTGTAAGAGTGAATATAGATTAAAAAGTAAGACAGATAGAGGAAATCCGAAATAACCATTCGCTAGAACACAAGGTTATGAACATCTCAGCCAAGTTTGGTCCTGAAATATGCAGTTTGAAGAAAGTTATTAGCCTCGCTGTCACGACATGTAGTTTGTTCTCTTCTTTGACTTAGAATAATTTCCGTGTTTTTCGGCCAAATTGGCTATGCGACTGTCTGTAAGAGTGAATATAGATTAAAAGGTAAGACAGATAGATGAAATCCGAAATAACCATTCGATAGAACGTAAGGTAATGAACATCTCAGCCAAGTTTGGTCCTGAAATATGCAGTTTGAAGAAAGTTATTAGCCTCGCTGTCACGACATGTAGTTTGTTCTCTTCTTTGACTTAGAAAAATTTCTGTGATTTTTGGCCAAATTGGCTATGCGACTCTCTGTAAGAGTGAATATAGATTAAAAAGTAGGACAGATAGAGGAAATCCGAAATAACCATTCGATAGAACGTATGGTAATGAACATCTCAGCCAAGTTTGGTCCTGAAATATGCAGTTTGAAGAAAGTTATTAGCCTCGCTGTCACGACATGTAGTTTGTTCTCTTCTTTGACTTAGAATAATTTCCGTGTTTTTCGTCCAAATTGGCTATGCGACTCTCTGTAAGAGTGAATATAGATTAAAAAGTAAGACAGATAGAGGAAATCCGAAATAACCATTCGCTAGAACACAAGGTTATGAACATCTCAGCCAAGTTTGGTCCTGAAATATGCAGTTTGAAGAAAGTTATTAGCCTCGCTGTCACGACATGTAGTTTGTTCTCTTCTTTGACTTAGAATAATTTCCGTGTTTTTCGGCCAAATTGGCTATGCGACTGTCTGTAAGAGTGAATATAGATTAAAAGGTAAGACAGATAGATGAAATCCGAAATAACCATTCGATAGAACGTAAGGTAATGAACATCTCAGCCAAGTTTGGTCCTGAAATATGCAGTTTGAAGAAAGTTATTAGCCTCGCTGTCACGACATGTAGTTTGTTCTCTTCTTTGACTTAGAAAAATTTCTGTGATTTTTGGCCAAATTGGCTATGCGACTCTCTGTAAGAGTGAATATAGATTAAAAAGTAAGACAGATAGAGGAAATCCGAAATAACCATTCGCTAGAACACAAAGTTATGAACATCTCAGCCAAGTTTGGTCCTGAAATATGCAGTTTGAAGAAAGTTATTAGCCTCGCTGTCACGACATGTAGTTTGTTCTCTTCTTTGACTTAGAAAAATTTCCGTGTTTTTCGTCCAAATTGGCTATGCGACTCTCTGTAAGAGTGAATATAGATTAAAAAGTAAGACAGATAGAAGAAATCCGAAATAACCATTCGCTAGAACACAAGGTTATGAACATCTCAGCCAAGTTTGGTCCTGAAATATGCAGTTTGAAGAAAGTTATTAGCCTCGCTGTCCCGACATGTAGTTTGTGGTCTTCTTTGACTTAGAAAAATTTCCGTGTTTTTCGGCCAAATTGGCTATGCGACTCTCTGTAAGAGTGAATATAGATTAAAAAGTAAGACAGATAGAGGAAATCCGAAATAACCATTCGCTAGAACACAAGGTAATGAACATCTCAGCCAAGTTTGGTCCTGAAATATGCAGTTTGAAGAAAGTTATTAGCCTCGCTGTCACGACATGTAGTTTGTTCTCTTCTTTGACTTAGAATAATGTCCGTGTTTTTCGGCCAAATTGGCTATGCGACTCTCTGTAAGAGTGAATATAGATTAACAAGTAAGACAGATAGAGGAACTCCGAAATAACCATTCGATAGAACGTATGGTAATGAACATCTGAGCCAAGTTTGGTCCTGAAATATGCAGTTTGAAGAAAGTTATTAGCCTCGCTGTCACGACATGTAGTTTGTTCTCTTCTTTGACTTAGAATAATGTCCGTGTTTTTCGGCCAAATTGGTTATGCGACTCTCTGTAAGAGTGAATATAGATTAACAAGTAAGACAGATAGAGGAACTCCGAAATAACCATTCGATAGAACGTATGGTAATGAACATCTCAGCCAAGTTTGGTCCTGAAATATGCAGTTTGAAGAAAGTTATTAGCCTCGCTGTCACGAAATGTAGTTTGTGGTCTTCTTTGACTTAGAATAATTTCCCTGTTTTTCGGCCAAATTGGCTATGCGACTCCCTGTAAGAGTGAATATAGATTAAAAAGTAAGACAGATAGAGGAAATCCGAAATAACCATTCGCTAGAACACAAGGTTATGAACATCTCAGCCAAGTTTGGTCCTGAAATATGCAGTTTGAAGAAAGTTATTAGCCTCGCTGTCACGACATGTAGTTTGTGGTCTTCTTTGACTTAGAAAAATTTCCGTGTTTTTCGTCCAAATTGGCTATGCGACTCTCTGTAAGAGTGAATATAGATTAAAAAGTAAGACAGATAGAGGAAATCCGAAATAACCATTCGCTAGAACACAAGGTTATGAACATCTCAGCCAAGTTTGGTCCTGAAATATGCAGTTTGAAGAAAGTTATTAGCCTCGCTGTCACGACATGTAGTTTGTGGTCTTCTTTGACTTAGAAAAATTTCCGTGTTTTTCGGCCAAATTGGCTATGCGACACTCTGTAAGAGTGAATATAGATTAAAAAGTAAGACAGATAGAGGAAATCCGAAATAACCATTCGCTAGAACACAAGGTAATGAACATCTCAGCCAAGTTTGGTCCTGAAATATGCAGTTTGAAGAAAGTTATTAGCCTCGCTGTCACGACATGTAGTTTGTTCTCTTCTTTGACTTAGAATAATTTCCGTGTTTTTCGGCCAAATTGGCTATGCGACTGTCTGTAAGAGTGAATATAGATTAACAAGTAAGACAGATAGAGGAACTCCGAAATAACCATTCGATAGAACGTATGGTAATGAACATCTCAGCCAAGTTTGGTCCTGAAATATGCAGTTTGAAGAAAGTTATTAGCCTCGCTGTCACGACATGTAGTTTGTTCTCTTCTTTGACTTAGAATAATTTCCGTGTTTTTTGGCCAAATTGGCTATGCGACTCTCTGTAAGAGTGAATATAGATTAACAAGTAAGACAGATAGAGGAAATCCGAAATAACCATTCGATAGAACGTATGGTAATGAACATCTCAGCCAAGTTTGGTCCTGAAATATGCAGTTTGAAGAAAGTTATTAGCCTCGCTGTCATGACATGTAGTTTGTTCTCTTCTTTGACTTAGAATAATTTCCGTGTTTTTCGGCCAAATTGGCTATGCGACTCTCTGTAAGAGTGAATATAGATTAACAAGTAAGACAGATAGAGGAAATCCGAAATAACCATTCGATAGAACGTATGGTAATGAACATCTCAGCCAAGTTTGGTCCTGAAATATGCAGTTTGAAGAAAGTTATTAGCCTCGCTGTCACGACATGTAGTTTGTTCTCTTCTTTGACTTAAAATAATTTCCGTGTTTTTCGGCCAAATTGGCTATGCGACTCTCTGTAAGAGTGAATATAGATTAACAAGTAAGACAGATAGAGGAAATCCGAAATAACCATTCGATAGAACGTATGGTAATGAACATCTCAGCCAAGTTTGGTCCTGAAATATGCAGTTTGAAGAAAGTTATTAGCCTCGCTGTCACGACATGTAGTTTGTTCTCTTCTTTGACTTAGAATAATTTCCGTGTTTTTCGGCCAAATTGGCTATGCGACTGTCTGTAAGAGTGAATATAGATTAACAAGTAAGACAGATAGAGGAAATCCGAAATAACCATTCGATAGAACGTATGGTAATGAACATCTCAGCCAAGTTTGGTCCTGAAATATGCAGTTTGAAGAAAGTTATTAGCCTCGCTGTCACGACATGTAGTTTGTTCTCTTCTTTGACTTAGAATAATTTCCGTGTTTTTCGGCCAAATTGGCTATGCGACTGTCTGTAAGAGTGAATATAGATTAAAAGGTAAGACAGATAGATGAAATCCGAAATAACCATTCGATAGAACACAAGGTAATGAACATCTCAGCCAAGTTTGGTCCTGAAATATGCAGTTTGAAGAAAGTTATTAGCCTCGCTGTCACGACATGTAGTTTGTGGTCTTCTTTGACTTAGAATAATTTCCGTGTTTTTCGGCCAAATTGGCTATGCGACTGTCTGTAAGAGTGAATATAGATTAAAAGGTAAGACAGATAGATGAAATCCGAAATAACCATTCGATAGAACGTATGGTAATGAACATCTCAGCCAAGTTTGGTCCTGAAATATGCAGTTTGAAGAAAGTTATTAGCCTCGCTGTCACGACATGTAGTTTGTTCTCTTCTTTGACTTAAAATAATTTCCGTGTTTTTCGGCCAAATTGGCTATGCGACTCTCTGTAAGAGTGAATATAGATTAACAAGTAAGACAGATAGAGGAAATCCGAAATAACCATTCGATAGAACGTATGGTAATGAACATCTCAGCCAAGTTTGGTCCTGAAATATGCAGTTTGAAGAAAGTTATTAGCCTCGCTGTCACGACATGTAGTTTGTTCTCTTCTTTGACTTAGAATAATTTCCGTGTTTTTCGGCCAAATTGGCTATGCGACTCTCTGTAAGAGTGAATATAGATTAACAAGTAAGACAGATAGAGGAAATCCGAAATAACCATTCGATAGAACGTATGGTAATGAACATCTCAGCCAAGTTTGGTCCTGAAATATGCAGTTTGAAGAAAGTTATTAGCCTCGCTGTCACGAAATGTAGTTTGTGGTCTTCTTTGACTTAGAATAATTTCCCTGTTTTTCGGCCAAATTGGCTATGCGACACTCTGTAAGAGTGAATATAGATTAAAAAGTAAGACAGATAGAGGAAATCCGAAATAACCATTCGATAGAACGTATGGTAATGAACATCTCAGCCAAGTTTGGTCCTGAAATATGCAGTTTGAAGAAAGTTATTAGCCTCGCTGTCACGACATGTAGTTTGTTCTCTTCTTTGACTTAGAATAATTTCCGTGTTTTTCGGCCAAATTGGCTATGCGACTGTCTGTAAGAGTGAATATAGATTAAAAGGTAAGACAGATAGATGAAATCCGAAATAACCATTCGATAGAACACAAGGTAATGAACATCTCAGCCAAGTTTGGTCCTGAAATATGCAGTTTGAAGAAAGTTATTAGCCTCGCTGTCACGACATGTAGTTTGTTCTCTTCTTTGACTTAGAATAATTTCCGTGTTTTTCGGCCAAATTGGCTATGCGACTGTCTGTAAGAGTGAATATAGATTAAAAGGTAAGACAGATAGATGAAATCCGAAATAACCATTCGATAGAACGTATGGTAATGAACATCTCAGCCAAGTTTGGTCCTGAAATATGCAGTTTGAAGAAAGTTATTAGCCTCGCTGTCACGACATGTAGTTTGTTCTCTTCTTTGACTTAGAATAATTTCCGTGTTTTTCGGCCAAATTGGCTATGCGACTCTCTGTAAGAGTGAATATAGATTAAAAGGTAAGACAGATAGATGAAATCCGAAATAACCATTCGATAGAACGTATGGTAATGAACATCTCAGCCAAGTTTGGTCCTGAAATATGCAGTTTGAAGAAAGTTATTAGCCTCGCTGTCACGACATGTAGTTTGTTCTCTTCTTTGACTTAAAATAATGTCCGTGTTTTTCGGCCAAATTGGCTATGCGACTCTCTGTAAGAGTGAATATAGATTAACAAGTAAGACAGATAGAGGAAATCCGAAATAACCATTCGATAGAACGTATGGTAATGAACATCTCAGCCAAGTTTGGTCCTGAAATATGCAGTTTGAAGAAAGTTATTAGCCTCGCTGTCACGACATGTAGTTTGTTCTCTTCTTTGACTTAGAATAATTTCCGTGTTTTTCGGCCAAATTGGCTATGCGACTCTCTGTAAGAGTGAATATAGATTAACAAGTAAGACAGATAGAGGAAATCCGAAATAACCATTCGATAGAACGTATGGTAATGAACATCTCAGCCAAGTTTGGTCCTGAAATATGCAGTTTGAAGAAAGTTATTAGCCTCGCTGTCACGAAATGTAGTTTGTGGTCTTCTTTGACTTAGAATAATTTCCCTGTTTTTCGGCCAAATTGGCTATGCGACACTCTGTAAGAGTGAATATAGATTAAAAAGTAAGACAGATAGAGGAAATCCGAAATAACCATTCGATAGAACGTATGGTAATGAACATCTCAGCCAAGTTTGGTCCTGAAATATGCAGTTTGAAGAAAGTTATTAGCCTCGCTGTCACGAAATGTAGTTTGTGGTCTTCTTTGACTTAGAATAATTTCCATGTTTTTCGGCCAAATTGGCTATGCGACACTCTGTAAGAGTGAATATAGATTAAAAAGTAAGACAGATAGAGGAAATCCGACATAACCATTCGATAGAACGTATGGTAATGAACATCTCAGCCAAGTTTGGTCCTGAAATATGCAGTTTTAAGAAAGTTATTAGCCTCGCTGTCACGACATGTAGTTTGTTCTCTTCTTTGACTTAGAATAATTTCCATGTTTTTCGGCCAAATTGGCTATGCGACTGTCTGTAAGAGTGAATATAGATTAAAAGGTAAGACAGATAGATGAAATCCGAAATAACCATTCGATAGAACGTATGGTAATGAACATCTCAGCCAAGTTTGGTCCTGAAATATGCAGTTTGAAGAAAGTTATTAGCCTCGCTGTCACGACATGTAGTTTGTTCTCTTCTTTGACTTAGAATAATTTCCGTGTTTTTCGGCCAAATTGGCTATGCGACTGTCTGTAAGAGTGAATATAGATTAAAAGGTAAGACAGATAGATGAAATCCGAAATAACCATTCGATAGAACGTATGGTAATGAACATCTCAGCCAAGTTTGGTCCTGAAATATGCAGTTTGAAGAAAGTTATTAGCCTCGCTGTCACGACATGTAGTTTGTTCTCTTCTTTGACTTAGAATAATTTCCGTGTTTTTCGGCCAAATTGGCTATGCGACTCTCTGTAAGAGTGAATATAGATTAACAAGTAAGACAGATAGAGGAAATCCGAAATAACCATTCGATAGAACGTATGGTAATGAACATCTCAGCCAAGTTTGGTCCTGAAATATGCAGTTTGAAGAAAGTTATTAGTCACGACATGTAGTTTGTGGTCTTCTTTGACTTAGAAAACTTTCTGTGATTTTTGGCCAAATTGGCTATGCGACTTTCTGTAAGAGTGAATATAGATTAAAAAGTAAGACAGATAGAGGAAATTCGAAATAACCATTCGATAGAACGTAAGGTAATGAACATCTCAGCCTAGTTTGGTCCTGAAATATGCAGTTTGAAGAAAGTTATTAGCCTCGCTGTCACGACATGTAGTTTATTCTCTTCTTTGACTTAGAAACAATTCTGTGATTTTTGGCCAAATTGGCTATGCGACTCTCTGTAAGAGTGAAAAACGATTAAAAAGTAAGACAGATAGAGGAAATCCGAAATAACCATTCGCTAGAAGACAAGGTAATGAACATCTCAGCCATGTTTGGTCCTGAAAGATGCAGTTTGAAGAAAGTTATTAGCCTCGCTGTCACGACATGTAGTTTGTTCTCTTCTTTGACTTAGAAAAAATTCTGTGATTTTTGGCCAAATTGGCTATGCGACTCTCTGTAAGAGTGAATATAGATTAAAAAGTAAGACAGATAGAGGAAATCCGAAATAACCATTCGCTAGAAGACAAGGTAATGAACATCTCAGCCATGTTTGGTCCTGAAAGATGCAGTTTGAAGAAAGTTATTAGCCTCGCTGTCACGACATGTAGTTTGTTCTCTTCTTTGACTTAGAAAAATTTCTGTGATTTTTGGCCAAATTGGCTATGCGACTCTCTGTAAGAGTGAATACAGATTAAAAAGTAAGACAGATAGAGGAAATTCGAAATAACCATTCGATAGAACGTAAGGTAATGAACATCTCAGCCAAGTTTGGTCCTGAAACATGCAGTTTGAAGAAAGTTATTAACCTCGCTCAAAAGATATGTAGTTTGTTCTCTTCTTTGACTTAGAATTTTTATTTGTGATTTTTGGCCAAATTGGCTATGCGAATCTCTGTAAGAGTGAAAAACGATTAAAAAGTAAGACAGATAGAGGAAATTCGAATTAACCATTCGAAAGAACGTAAGGTAATGAACATCTCAGCCAAGTTTGGTCCTGAAATATGCAGTTTGCAGAAAGTTATTAGCCTCGCTGTCACGACATGTAGTTTGTTCTCTTCTTTGACGTAGAAAAATTTCTGTGATTTTTGGCCAAATTGGCTATGCGACATTCTGTAAGAGTGAATATAGATTAAAAAGTAAGACAGATAGAGGAAATCCGAAATAACCATTCGCTAGAACACAAGGTAATGAACATCTCAGCCAAGTTTGGTCCTGAAAGATGCAGTTTGAAGAAAGTTATTAGCCTCGCTGTCACGACATTTAGTTTGTGGTCTTCTTTGACTTAGAAAAATTTCTGTGATTTTTGGCCAAATTGGCTATGCGACTCTCTGTAAGAGTGATTATAGATTAAAAAGTAAGACAGATAGAGGAAATTCGAAACAACCATTCGATAGAACGTAATGTAATGAACATCTCAGCCTAGTTTAGTCCTGAAATATGCAGTTTGAAGAAAGTTATTAGCCTCGCTGTCACGACATGTAGTTTGTGGTCTTCTTTGACTTAGAAAAATTTCTGTGATTTTTGGCCAAATTGGCTATGCGACTCTCTGTAAGAGTGAAAAACGATTAAAAAGTAAGACAGATAGAGGAAATTCGAAATAACCATTCGATAGAACGTAATGTAATGAACATCTCAGCCAAGTTTGGTCCTGAAAGATGCAGTTTGAAGAAAGTTATTAGCCTCGCTGTCACGACATGTAGTTTGTTCTCTTCTTTGACTTAGAATTTGTTTTGTGATTTTTGGCTAAATTGGCTATGCGAATCTCTGTAAGAGTGAAAAACGATTAAAAAGTAAGACAGATAGAGGAAATTCGAAATAACCATTCGATAGAACGTAAGGTAATGGACATCTCAGCCACGTTTAGTCCTGAAATATGCAGTTTGCAGAAAGTTATTAGCCTCGCTGTCACGACATGGAGTTTGTTCTCTTTTTTGTCTTAGAAAAAATTCTGTGATTTTTGGCCAAATTGGCTATGCGACTCTCTGTAAGAGTAAATAGAGATTAAAAAGTAAGACAGATAGAGGAAATCCGAAACAACCATTCGATAGAACGTAAGGTAATGAACATCTTAGCCATGTTTGGTCCTGAAAGATGCAGTTTGAAGAAAGTTATTAGCCTCGCTGTCACGACATGTAGTTTGTTCTCTTCTTTGACTTAGAATTTGTTTTGTGATTTTTGGCTAAATTGGCTATGCGAATCTCTGTAAGAGTGAAAAACGATTAAAAAGTAAGACAGATAGAGGAAATTCGAAATAACCATTCGATAGAACGTAAGGTAATGAACATCTCAGCCAAGTTTGGTCCTGAAATATGCAGTTTGCAGAAAGTTATTAGCCTCGCTGTCACGACATGTAGTTTGTTCTCTTCTTTGACTTAGAATTTGTTTTGTGATTTTTGGCTAAATTGGCTATGCGAATCTCTGTAAGAGTGAAAAACGATTAAAAAGTAAGACAGATAGAGGAAATTCGAAATAACCATTCGATAGAACGTAAGGTAATGGACATCTCAGCCACGTTTAGTCCTGAAATATGCAGTTTGCAGAAAGTTATTAGCCTCGCTGTCACGACATGTAGTTTGTTCTCTTCTTTGACTTAGAAAATTGTTTGTGATTTTTGGCCAAATTGGCTATGCGACTCTCTGTAAGAGTGAAAAACGATTAAAAAGTAAGACAGATAGAGGAAATCCGAAACAACCATTCGATAGAACGTAAGGTAATGAACATCTTAGCCATGTTTGGTCCTGAAAGATGCAGTTTGAAGAAAGTTATTAGCCTCGCTGTCACGACATGTAGTTTGTTCTCTTCTTTGACTTAGAATTTGTTTTGTGATTTTTGGCTAAATTGGCTAAATTGGCTATGCGAATCTCTGTAAGAGTGAAAAACGATTAAAAAGTAAGACAGATAGAGGAAATTCGAAATAACCATTCGATAGAACGTAAGGTAATGAACATCTCTGCCAAGTTTGGTCCTGAAATATGCAGTTTGCAGAAAGTTATTAGCCTCGCTGTCACGACATGTAGTTTGTTCTCTTCTTTGACTTAGAAAATTGTTTGTGATTTTTGGCCAAATTGGCTATGCGAATCTCTGTAAGAGTGAAAAACGATTAAAAAGTAAGACAGATAGAGGAAATTCGAAATAACCATTCGATAGAACGTAAGGTAATGAACATCTCAGCCAAGTTTGGTCCTGAAATATGCAGTTTGCAGAAAGTTATTAGCCTCGCTGTCACGACATGTAGTTTGTTCTCTTCTTTGACTTAGAACAATTTCTGTGATTTTTGGCCAAATTGGCTATGCGACTCTCTGTAAGAGTGAATATAGATTAAAAAGTAAGACAGATAGAGGAAATCCGAAACAACCATTCGATAGAACGTAAGGTAATGAACATCTTAGCCATGTTTGGTCCTGAAAGATGCAGTTTGAAGAAAGTTATTAGCCTCGCTGTCACGACATGTAGTTTGTTCTCTTCTTTGACTTAGAATTTGTTTTGTGATTTTTGGCCAAATTGGCTATGCGAATCTCTGTAAGAGTGAAAAACGATTAAAAAGTAAGACAGATAGAGGAAATTCGAAATAACCATTCGATAGAACGTAAGGTAATGGACATCTCAGCAACGTTTAGTCCTGAAATATGCAGTTTGCAGAAAGTTATTAGCCTCGCTGTCACGACATGTAGTTTGTTCTCTTCTTTGACTTAGAAAAAATTCTGTGATTTTTGGCCAAATTGGCTATGCGACTCTCTGCAAGAGTGAATATAGATTAAAAAGTAAGACAGATAGAGGAAATTCGAAATAACCATTCGATAGAACGTAAGGTAATGAACATCTCAGCCTAGTTTGGTCCTGAAATATGCAGTTTGAAGAAAGTTATTAGCCTCGCTGTCACGACATGTAGTTTGTTCTCTTCTTTGACTTATAATTTTTTTGTTGATTTTTGGCCAAATTGGCTATGCGACTCTCTGTAAGAGTGAATATAGATTAAAAAGTAAGACAGATAGAGGAAATCCGAAATAACCATTCGATAGAACGTAAGGTAATGAACATCTTAGCCAAGTTCGGTCCTGAAATATGCAGTTTGCAGAAAGTTATTAGCCTCGCTGTCACGACATGTAGTTTGTTCTCTTCTTTGACTTAGAAAAATTTCTGTGATTTTTGGCCAAATTGGCTATGCGACTCTCTGTAAGAGTGAATATAGATTAAAAAGTAAGACAGATAGAGGACATTCGAAATAACCATTCGATAGAACGTAAGGTAATGAACATCTCAGCCTAGTTTGGTCCTGAAATATGCAGTTTGAAGAAAGTTATTAGCCTCGCTGTCACGACATGTAGTTTGTTCTCTTCTTTGACTTAGAATTTGTTTTGTGATTTTTGGCCAAATTGGCTATGCGACTCTCTGTAAGAGTGATTACAGATTAAAAAGTAAGACAGATAGAGGAAATCCGAAATAACCATTCGCTAGAACACAAGGTAATGAACATCTCAGCCAAGTTTGGTCCTGAAATATGCAGTTTGAAGAAAGTTATTAGCCTCGCTGTCACGACATGTAGTTTGTGGTCTTCTTTGACTTAGAAAAATTTCTGTGATTTTTGGCCAAATTGGCTATGCGACTCTCTGTAAGAGTGAATTTAGATTAAAAAGTAAGACAGATAGAGGAAATTCGAAATAACCATTCGATAGAACGTAAGGTAATGAACATCTCAGCCTAGTTTGGTCCTGAAATATGCAGTTTGAAGAAAGTTATTAGCCTCGCTGTCACGACATGTAGTTTGTTCTCTTCTTTGACTTAGAATTTATTTTGTGATTTTTGGCCAAATTGGCTATGCGAATCTCTGTAAGAGTGAAAAACGATTAAAAAGTAAGACAGATAGAGGAAATTCGAAATAACCATTCGATAGAACGTAAAGTAATGAACATCTCAGCCTAGTTTGATCCTGAAATATGCAGTTTGAAGAAAGTTATTAGCCTCGCTGTCACGACATGTAGTTTGTTGTCTTCTTTGACATAGAAACATTTCTGTGATTTTTGGCCAAATTGGCTATGCGACTCTCTGTAAGAGTGATTACAGATTAAAAAGTAAGACAGATAGAGGAAATCCGAAATAACCATTCGCTAGAACACAAGGTAATGAACATCTCAGCCAAGTTTGGTCCTGAAATATGCAGTTTGCAGAAAGTTATTAGCCTCGCTGTCACGACATGTAGTTTGTGGTCTTCTTTGACTTAGAAAAATTTCTGTGATTTTTGGCCAAATTGGCTATGCGACTCTCTGTAAGAGTGAATTTAGATTGAAAAGTAAGACAGATAGAGGAAATTTGAAATAACCATTCGATAGAACGTAAGGTAATGAACATCTCAGCCTAGTTTGGTCCTGAAATATGCAGTTTGAAGAAAGTTATTAGCCTCGCTGTCACGACATGTAGTTTGTTCTCTTCTTTGACTTAGAATTTATTTTGTGATTTTTGGCCAAATTGGCTATGCGAATCTCTGTAAGAGTGAAAAACGATTAAAAAGTAAGACAGATAGAGGAAATTCGAAATAACCATTCGATAGAACGTAAAGTAATGAACATCTCAGCCTAGTTTGATCCTGAAATATGCAGTTTGAAGAAAGTTATTAGCCTCGCTGTCACGACATGTAGTTTGTTGTCTTCTTTGACATAGAAACATTTCTGTGATTTTTGGCCAAATTGGCTATGCGACTCTCTGTACGAGTGAAGAACGATTAAAAAATAAGACAGATAGAGGAAATTCGAAATAACCATTCGATAGAACGTAAGGTAATGAACATCTCAGCCTAGTTTGGTCCTGAAATATGCAGTTTGAAGAAAGTTATTAGCCTCGCTGTCACGACATGTAGTTTGTTCTCTTCTTTGACTTAGAATTTATTTTGTAATTTTTGGCCAAATTGGCTATGCGAATCTCTGTAAGAGTGAAAAACGGTTAAAAAGTAAGACAGATAGAGGAAATTCGAAATAACCATTCGATAGAACGTAAAGTAATGAACATCTCAGCCTAGTTTGATCCTGAAATATGCAGTTTGAAGAAAGTTATTAGCCTCGCTGTCACGACATGTAGTTTGTTGTCTTCTTTGACATAGAAACATTTCTGTGATTTTTGGCCAAATTGGCTATGCGACTCTCTGTACGAGTGAAAAACGATTAAAAAGTAAGACAGATAGAGGAAATTCGAAATAACCATTCGATAGAACGTAAGGTAATGAACATCTCAGCCTAGTTTGGTCCTGAAATATGCAGTTTGAAGAAAGTTATTAGCCTCGCTGTCACGACATGTAGTTTGTTCTCTTCTTTGACTTAGAATTTATTTTGTGATTTTTGGCCAAATTGGCTATGCGAATCTCTGTAAGAGTGAAAAACGGTTAAAAAGTAAGACAGATAGAGGAAATTTGAAATAACCATTCGATAGAACGTAAGGTAATGAACATCTCAGCCACGTTTAGTCCTGAAATATGCAGTTTGCAGAAAGTTATTAGCCTCGCTGTCACGACATGTAGTTTGTTCTCTTCTTTGACATAGAAACATTTCTGTGATTTTTGGCCACATTGGCTATGCGACTCTCTGTAAGAGTGAATATAGATTAAAAAGTAAGACAGATAGAGGAAATCCGAAATAACCATTCGCTAGAACGTAAGGTAATGAACATCGCAGCCTAGTTTGGTCCTGAAATATGCAGTTTGAAGAAAGTTATTAGCCTCGCTGTCACAACATGTAGTTTGTTCTCTTCTTTGACTTAGAATTTATTTTGTGATTTTTGGCCAAATTGGCTATGCGAATCTCTGTAAGAGTGAAAAACGATTAAAAAGTAAGACAGATAGAGGAAATTCGAAATAACCATTCGATAGAACGTAAAGTAATGAACATCTCAGCCTAGTTTGATCCTGAAATATGCAGTTTGAAGAAAGTTATTAGCCTCGCTGTCACGACATGTAGTTTGTTGTCTTCTTTGACATAGAAACATTTCTGTGATTTTTGGCCAAATTGGCTATGCGACTCTCTGTACGAGTGAAAAACGATTAAAAAGTAAGACAGATAGAGGAAATTCGAAATAACCATTCGATAGAACGTAAGGTAATGAACATCTCAGCCTAGTTTGGTCCTGAAATATGCAGTTTGAAGAAAGTTATTAGCCTCGCTGTCACGACATGTAGTTTGTTCTCTTCTTTGACTTAGAATTTA
This sequence comes from Gibbula magus, assembly GCA_936450465.1. NCBI lineage: Eukaryota > Metazoa > Mollusca > Gastropoda > Trochida > Trochidae > Gibbula > Gibbula magus. The sequence goes on along the minus strand of OW388297.1, from coordinate 66,000,743 downwards.
TTTTGTGATTTTTGGCCAAATTGGCTATGCGAATCTCTGTAAGAGTGAAAAACGGTTAAAAAGTAAGACAGATAGAGGTAATTTGAAATAACCATTCGATAGAACGTAAGGTAATGAACATCTCAGCCACGTTTAGTCCTGAAATATGCAGTTTGCAGAAAGTTATTAGCCTCGCTGTCACGACATGTAGTTTGTTCTCTTCTTTGACATAGAAACATTTCTGTGATTTTTGGCCAAATTGGCTATGCGACTCTCTGTAAGAGTGAATATAGATTAAAAAGTAAGACAGATAGAGGAAATCCGAAATAACCATTCGATAGAACACAAGGTAATGAACATCTCAGCCAAGTTTGGTCCTGAAATATGCAGTTTGAAGAAAGTTATTAGCCTCGCTGTCACGACATGTAGTTTGTGGTCTTCTTTGACTTAGAATTTTTTTGGTGATTTTTGGCCAAATTGGCTATGCGACTCTCTGTAAGAGTGAATATAGATTAAAAAGTAAGACAGATAGAGGAAATTCGAAATAACCATTCGATAGAACGTAAGGTAATGAACATCTCAGCCTAGTTTGGTCCTGAAATATGCAGTTTGAAGAAAGTTATTAGCCTCGCTGTCACGACATGTAGTTTGTTCTCTTCTTTGACTTAGAAAAATTTCTGTGATTTTTGGCCAAATTGGCTATGCGACTCTCTGTAAGAGTGAATATAGATTAAAAAGTAAGACAGATAGAGGAAATCCGAAATAACCATTCGCTAGAACACAAGGTAATGAACATCTCAGCCAAGTTTGGTCCTGAAATATGCAGTTTGAAGAAAGTTATTAGCCTCGCTGTCACGACATGTAGTTTGTTCTCTTCTTTGACTTAGAAAAATGTCTGTGATTTTTGGCCAAATTGGCTATGCGACTCTCTGTAAGAGTGAATATAGATTAAAAAGTAAGACAGATAGAGGAAATTTGAAATAACCATTCGATAGAACGTAAGGTAATGAACATCTCAGCCACGTTTAGTCCTGAAATATGCAGTTTGCAGAAAGTTATTAGCCTCGCTGTCACGACATGTAGTTTGTTCTCTTCTTTGACATAGAAACATTTCTGTGATTTTTGGCCAAATTGGCTATGCGACTCTCTGTAAGAGTGAATATAGATTAAAAAGTAAGACAGATAGAGGAAATCCGAAATAACCATTCGCTAGAACACAAGGTAATGAACATCTCAGCCAAGTTTGGTCCTGAAATATGCAGTTTGAAGAAGGTTATTAGCCTCGCTGTCACGACATGTAGTTTGTGGTCTTCTTTGACTTAGAATTTTTTTGGTGATTTTTGGCTCAAATTGGCTATGTGACTCTCTGTAAGAGTGAATATAGATTAAAAAGTAAGACAGATAGAGGAAATTCGAAATAACCATTCGATAGAACGAAAGGTAATGAACATCTCAGCCTAGTTTGGTCCTGAAATATGCAGTTTGAAGAAAGTTATTAGCCTCACTGTCACGACATGTAGTTTGTTCTCTTCTTTGACTTAGAATTTATTTTGTGATTTTTGGCCAAATTGGCTATGCGAATCTCTGTAAGAGTGAAAAACGATTAAAAAGTAAGACAGATAGAGGAAATTCGAAATAACCATTCGATAGAACGTAAGGTAATGAACATCTCAGCCTAGTTTGATCCTGAAATATGCAGTTTGAAGAAAGTTATTAGCCTCGCTGTCACGACATGTAGTTTGTTGTCTTCTTTGACTTAGAATTTTTTTTGTGATTTTTGGCCAAATTGGCTATGCGAATCTCTGTAAGAGTGAAAAACGGTTAAAAAGTAAGACAGATAGAGGAAATTCGAAATAACCATTCGATAGAACGTAAGGTAATGAACATCTCAGCCACGTTTAGTCCTGAAATATGCAGTTTGCAGAAAGTTATTAGCCTCGCTGTCACGACATGTAGTTTGTTCTCTTCTTTGACATAGAAACATTTCTGTGATTTTTGGCCAAATTGGCTATGCGACATTCTGTAAGAGTGAATATAGATTAAAAAGTAAGACAGATAGAGGAAATCCGAAATAACCATTCGCTAGAACACAAGGTAATGAACATCTCAGCCAAGTGTGGTCCTGAAATATGCAGTTTGAAGAAAGTTATTAGCCTCGCTGTCACGACATGTAGTTTGTGGTCTTCTTTGACTTAGAATTTTTTTGGTGATTTTTGGCCAAATTGGCTATGCGAATCTCTGTAAGAGTGAATATAGATTAAAAAGTAAGACAGATAGAGGAAATTCGAAATAACCATTCGATAGACCGTAAGGTAATGAACATCTCAGCCTAGTTTGATCCTGAAATATGCAGTTTGAAGAAAGTTATTAGCCTCGCTGTCACGACATGTAGTTTGTTCTCTTCTTTGACTTAGAAAAATTTCTGTGATTTTTGGCCAAATTGGCTATGCGACTCTCTGTAAGAGTGAAAAACGATTAAAAAGTAAGACAGATAGAGGAAATCCGAAATAACTATTCGCTAGAACACAAGGTAATGAACATCTCAGCCAAGTTTGGGCCTGAAAGATGCAGTTTGAAGAAAGTTATTAGCCTCGCTGTGACGACATGTAGTTTGTTCTCTTCTTTGACTTATAATTTATTTTGTGATTTTTGGCCAAATTGGCTATGCGACTCTCTGTAAGAGTGAATATAGATTAAAAAGTAAGACAGATAGAGGAAATTCGAAATAACCATTCGATAGAACGTAAGGTAATGAACATCTCAGCCTAGTTTGGTCCTGAAATATGCAGTTTGAAGAAAGTTATTAGCCTCGCTGTCACGACATGTAGTTTGTTCTCTTCTTTGACTTAGAAAAATTTCTGTGATTTTTGGCCAAATTGGCTATGCGACTCTCTGTAAGAGTGAATATAGATGAAAAAGTAAGACAGATAGAGGAAATCCGAAATAACCATTCGCTAGAAGACAAGGTAATGAACATCTCAGCCATGTTTGGTCCTGAAAGATGCAGTTTGAAGAAAGTTATTAGCCTCGCTGTCACGACATGTAGTTTGTTCTCTTCTTTGACTTACACAAAATTCTGTGATTTTTGGCCAAATTGGCTATGCGACTCTCTGTAAGAGTGAATATAGATTAAAAAGTAAGACAGATAGAGGAAATCCGAAATAACCATTCGCTAGAACACAAGGTAATGAACAACTCAGCCAAGTTTGGTCCTGAAAGATGCAGTTTGAAGAAAGTTATTAGCCTCGCTGTCACGACATGTAGTTTGTGGTCTTCTTTGACTCAGAATTTTGTTGGTGATTTTTGGCCAAATTGGCTATGCGACTCTCTGTAAGAGTGAATATAGATTAAAAAGTAAGACAGATAGAGGAAATTCGAAATAAACATTCGATAGAACGTAAGGTAATGAACATCTCAGCCAAGTTTAGTCCTGAAATATGCAGTTTGCAGAAAGTTATTAGCCTCGCTGTCACGACATGTAGTTTGTTCTCTTCTTTGACTTAGAAAAAATTCTGTGATTTTTGGCCAAATTGGCTATGCGACTCTCTGTAAGAGTGAATATAGATTAAAAAGTAAGACAGATAGAGGAAATTCGAAATAACCATTCGATAGAACGTAAGGTAATGAACATCTCAGCCAAGTTTAGTCCTGAAATATGCAGTTTGCAGAAAGTTATTAGCCTCGCTGTCACGACATGTAGTTTGTTCTCTTCTTTGACTTAGAAAAAATTCTGTGATTTTTGGCCAAATTGGCTATGCGACTCTCTGTAAGAGTGAATATAGATTAAAAAGTAAGACAGATAGAGGAAATTCGAAATAACCATTCGATAGAACGTAAGGTAATGAACATCTCAGCCTAGTTTGGTCCTGAAATATGCAGTTTGAAGAAAGTTATTAGCCTCGCTGTCACGACATGTAGTTTGTGGTCTTCTTTGACTTAGAATTTTTTTGGTGATTTTTGGCCAAATTGGCTATGCGACTCTCTGTAAGAGTGAATATAGATTAAAAAGTAAGACAGATAGAGGACATTCGAAATAACCATTCGATAGAACGTAATGTAATGAACATCTCAGCCTAGTTTGGTCCTGAAATATGCAGTTTGAAGAAAGTTATTAGCCTCGCTGTCACGACATGTAGTTTGTTCTCTTCTTTGACTTAGAAACAATTCTGTGATTTTTGGCCAAATTGGCTATGCGACTCTCTGTAAGAGTGAATATAGATTAAAAAGTAAGACAGATAGAGGAAATCCGAAATAACCATTCGCTAGAAGACAAGGTAATGAACATCTCAGCCATGTTTGGTCCTGAAAGATGCAGTTTGAAGAAAGTTATTAGCCTCGCTGTCACGACATGTAGTTTGTTCTCTTCTTTGACTTAGAAAAATTTCTGTGATTTTTGGCCAAATTGGCTATGCGACTCTCTGTAAGAGTGAATATAGATGAAAAAGTAAGACAGATAGAGGAAATCCGAAATAACCATTCGCTAGAAGACAAGGTAATGAACATCTCAGCCATGTTTGGTCCTGAAAGATGCAGTTTGAAGAAAGTTATTAGCCTCGCTGTCACGACATGTAGTTTGTTCTCTTCTTTGACTTAGAAAAAATTCTGTGATTTTTGGCCAAATTGGCTATGCGACTCTCTGTAAGAGTGAATATAGATTAAAAAGTAAGACAGATAGAGGAAATTCGAAATAACCATTCGATAGAACGTAAGGTAATGAACATCTCAGCCAAGTTTAGTCCTGAAATATGCAGTTTGCAGAAAGTTATTAGCCTCGCTGTCACGACATGTAGTTTGTTCTCTTCTTTGACTTAGAAAAAATTCTGTGATTTTTGGCCAAATTGGCTATGCGACTCTCTGTAAGAGTGAATATAGATTAAAAAGTAAGACAGATAGAGGAAATTCGAAATAACCATTCGATAGAACGTAAGGTAATGAACATCTCAGCCTAGTTTGGTCCTGAAATATGCAGTTTGAAGAAAGTTATTAGCCTCGCTGTCACGACATGTAGTTTGTGGTCTTCTTTGACTTAGAATTTTTTTGGTGATTTTTGGCCAAATTGGCTATGCGACTCTCTGTAAGAGTGAATATAGATTAAAAAGTAAGACAGATAGAGGACATTCGAAATAACCATTCGATAGAACGTAATGTAATGAACATCTCAGCCTAGTTTGGTCCTGAAATATGCAGTTTGAAGAAAGTTATTAGCCTCGCTGTCACGACATGTAGTTTGTTCTCTTCTTTGACTTAGAAACAATTCTGTGATTTTTGGCCAAATTGGCTATGCGACTCTCTGTAAGAGTGAATATAGATTAAAAAGTAAGACAGATAGAGGAAATCCGAAATAACCATTCGCTAGAAGACAAGGTAATGAACATCTCAGCCATGTTTGGTCCTGAAAGATGCAGTTTGAAGAAAGTTATTAGCCTCGCTGTCACGACATGTAGTTTGTTCTCTTCTTTGACTTAGAAAAAATTCTGTGATTTTTGGCCAAATTGGCTATGCGACTCTCTGTAAGAGTGAAAAACGATTAAAAAGTAAGACAGATAGAGGAAATTCGAAATAACCATTCGATAGAACGTAAGGTAATGAACATCTCAGCCAAGTTTAGTCCTGAAATATGCAGTTTGCAGAAAGTTATTAGCCTCGCTGTCACGACATGTAGTTTGTTCTCTTCTTTGACTTAGAAAAAATTCTGTGATTTTTGGCCAAATTGGCTATGCGACTCTCTGTAAGAGTGAAAAACGATTAAAAAGTAAGACAGATAGAGGAAATTCGAAATAACCATTCGATAGAACGTAAGGTAATGAACATCTCAACCAAGTTTAGTCCTGAAATATGCAGTTTGCAGAAAGTTATTAGCCTCGCTGTCACGACATGTAGTTTGTTCTCTTCTTTGACTTAGAAAAAATTCTGTGATTTTTGGCCAAATTGGCTATGCGACTCTCTGTAAGAGTGAAAAACGATTAAAAAGTAAGACAGATAGAGGAAATTCGAAATAACCATTCGATAGAACGTAAGGTAATGAACATCTCAGCCAAGTTTAGTCCTGAAATATGCAGTTTGCAGAAAGTTATTAGCCTCGCTGTCACGACATGTAGTTTGTTCTCTTCTTTGACTTAGAAAAAATTCTGTGATTTTTGGCCAAATTGGCTATGCGACTCTCTGTAAGAGTGAAAAACGATTAAAAAGTAAGACAGATAGAGGAAATTCGAAATAACCATTCGATAGAACGTAAGGTAATGAACATCTCAGCCTAGTTTAGTCCTGAAATATGCAGTTTGAAGAAAGTTATTAGCCTCGCTGTCACGACATGTAGTTTGTGGTCTTCTTTGACTTAGAATTTTTTTGGTGATTTTTGGCCAAATTGGCTATGCGAATCTCTGTAAGAGTGAATATAGATTAAAAAGTAAGACAGATAGAGGAAATTCGAAATAACCATTCGATAGAACGTAAGGTAATGAACATCTCAGCCTAGTTTGGTCCTGAAATATGCAGTTTGAAGAAAGTTATTAGCCTCGCTGTCACGACATGTAGTTTGTTCTCTTCTTTGACTTAGAAAAAATTCTGTGATTTTTGGCCAAATTGGCTATGCGACTCTCTGTAAGAGTGAAAAACGATTAAAAAGTAAGACAGATAGAGGAAATTCGAAATAACCATTCGATAGAACGTAAGGTAATGAACATCTCAGCCTAGTTTGGTCCTGAAATATGCAGTTTGAAGAAAGTTATTAGCCTCGCTGTCACGACATGTAGTTTGTTCTCTTCTTTGACTTAGAATTTTTTTGGTGATTTTTGGCCAAATTGGCTATGCGACTCTCTGTAAGAGTGAATATAGATTAAAAAGTAAGACAGATAGAGGAAATTCGAAATAACCATTCGATAGAACGTAAGGTAATGAACATCTCAGCCTAGTTTGGTCCTGAAATATGCAGTTTGAAGAAAGTTATTAGCCTCGCTGTCACGACATGTAGTTTGTTCTCCTCTTTGACTTAGAAAAAATTCTGTGATTTTTGGCCAAATTGGCTATGCGACTCTCTGTAAGAGTGAAAAACGATTAAAAAGTAAGACAGATAGAGGAAATTCGAAATAACCATTCGATAGAACGTAAGGTAATGAACATCTCAGCCTAGTTTGGTCCTGAAATATGCAGTTTGAAGAAAGTTATTAGCCTCGCTGTCACGACATGTAGTTTGTTCTCTTCTTTGACTTAGAAAAATTTCTGTGATTTTTGGCCAAATTGGCTTTGCGAATCTCTGTAAGAGTGAATATAGATTAAAAAGTAAGACAGATAGAGGAAATCCGAAATAACCATTCGCTAGAACACAAGGTAATGAACATCTCAGCCAAGTTTGGTCCTGAAATATGCAGTTTGAAGAAAGTTATTAGCCTCGCTGTCACGACATGTAGTTTGTGGTCTTCTTTGACTTAGAAAATTGTTTGTGATTTTTGGCCAAATTGGCTATGCGAATCTCTGTAAGAGTGAAAAACGATTAAAAAGTAAGACAGATAGAGGAAATTCGAAATAACCATTCGATAGAACGTAAGGTAATTTATATCTCAGCCACGTTTAGTCCTGAAATATGCAGTTTGCAGAAAGTTATTAGCCTCGCTGTCACGACATGTAGTTTGTTCTCTTCTTTGACTTAGAATTTTTTTGGTGATTTTTGGCCAAATTGGCTATGCGACTCTCTGTAAGAGTGAATATAGATTAAAAAGTAAGACAGATAGAGGAAATTCGAAATAACCATTCGATAGAACGTAAGGTAATGAACATCTCAGCCTAGTTTGGTCCTGAAATATGCAGTTTGAAGAAAGTTATTAGCCTCGCTGTCACGACATGTAGTTTGTTCTCTTCTTTGACTTAGAAAAATTTCTGTGATTTTTGGCCAAATTGGCTATGCGAATCTCTGTAAGAGTGAATATAGATTACAAAGTAAGACAGATAGAGGAAATCCGAAATAACCATTCGCTAGAACACAAGGTAATGAACATCTCAGCCAAGTGTGGTCCTGAAATATGCAGTTTGAAGAAAGTTATTAGCCTCGCTGTCACGACATGTAGTTTGTGGTCTTCTTTGACTTAGAAAATTGTTTGTGATTTTTGGCCAAATTGGCTATGCGAATCTCTGTAAGAGTGAAAAACGATTAAAAAGTAAGACAGATAGAGGAGATTCGAAATAACCATTCGATAGAACGTAAGGTAATTTATACCTCAGCCACGTTTAGTCCTGAAATATGCAGTTTGCAGAAAGTTATTAGCCTCGCTGTCACGACATGTAGTTTGTTCTCTTCTTTGACTTAGAAAAAATTCTGTGATTTTTGGCCAAATTGGCTATGCGAATCTCTGTAAGAGTGAAAAACGATTAAAAAGTAAGACAGATAGAGGAAATTCGAAATAACCATTCGATAGAACGTAAGGTAATGAACAACTCAGCCAAGTTTGGTCCTGTAAGATGCAGTTTGAAGAAAGTTATTAGCCTCGCTGTCACGACATGTAGTTTGTGGTCTTCTTTGACTTAGAATTTTTTTTGTGATTTTTGGCCAAATTGGCTATGCGACTCTCTGTAAGAGTGAATATAGATTAAAAAGTAAGACAGATAGAGGCAATCCGAAATAACCATTCGATAGAACGTAAGGTAATGAACATCTTAGCCAAGTTCGGTCCTGAAATATGCAGTTTGCAGAAAGTTATTAGCCTCGCTGTCACGACATGTAGTTTGTTCTCTTCTTTGACTTAGAAAAATGTGTGTGATTTTTGGCCAAATTGGCTATGCGAATCTCTGTAAGAGTGAAAAACGATTAAAAAGTAAGACAGATAGAGGAAATTCGAAATAACCATTCGATAGAACGTAAGGTAATGGATGTCTCAGCCACGTTTGGTCCTGAAATATGCAGTTTGAAGAAAGTTATTAGCCTCGCTGTCACGACATGTAGTTTGTTCTCTTCTTTGACTTAGAAAATTGTTTGTGATTTTTGGCCAAATTGGCTATGCGAATCTCTGTAAGAGTGAAAAACGATTAAAAAGTAAGACAGATAGAGGAAATTCGAAATAACCATTCGATAGAACGTAAGGTAATGAACATCTCAGCCTAGTTTGGTCCTGAAATATGCAGTTTGAAGAAAGTTATTAGCCTCGCTGTCACGACATGTAGTTTGTGGTCTTCTTTGACTTAGAATTTTTTTGGTGATTTTTGGCCAAATTGGCTATGCGACTCTCTGTAAGAGTGAATATAGATTAAAAAGTAAGACAGATAGAGGAAATTCGAAATAACCATTCGATAGAACGTAAGGTAATGAACATCTCAGCCTAGTTTGGTCCTGAAATATGCAGTTTGAAGAAAGTTATTAGCCTCGCTGTCACGACATGTAGTTTGTTCTCTTCTTTGACTTAGAAAAATTTCTGTGATTTTTGGCCAAATTGGCTATGCGAATCTCTGTAAGAGTGAATATAGATTACAAAGTAAGACAGATAGAGGAAATCCGAAATAACCATTCGCTAGAACACAAGGTAATGAACATCTCAGCCAAGTGTGGTCCTGAAATATGCATTTTGAAGAAAGTTATTAGCCTCGCTGTCACGACATGTAGTTTGTGGTCTTCTTTGACTTAGAAAATTGTTTGTGATTTTTGGCCAAATTGGCTATGCGAATCTCTGTAAGAGTGAAAAACGATTAAAAAGTAAGACAGATAGAGGAGATTCGAAATAACCATTCGATAGAACGTAAGGTAATTTATACCTCAGCCACGTTTAGTCCTGAAATATGCAGTTTGCAGAAAGTTATTAGCCTCGCTGTCACGACATGTAGTTTGTTCTCTTCTTTGACTTAGAAAAAATTCTGTGATTTTTGGGCAAATTGGCTATGCGAATCTCTGTAAGAGTGAAAAACGATTAAAAAGTAAGACAGATAGAGGAAATTCGAAATAACCATTCGATAGAACGTAAGGTAATGGATGTCTCAGCCACGTTTGGTCCTGAAATATGCAGTTTGAAGAAAGTTATTAGCCTCGCTGTCACGACATGTAGTTTGTTCTCTTCTTTGACTTAGAAAATTGTTTGTGATTTTTGGCCAAATTGGCTATGCGAATCTCTGTAAGAGTGAAAATAGATTAAAAAGTAAGACAGATAGAGGAAATTCGAAATAACCATTCGATAGAACGTAAGGTAATGAACATCTCAGCCTAGTTTGGTCCTGAAATATGCAGTTTGAAGAAAGTTATTAGCCTCGCTGTCACGACATGTAGTTTGTGGTCTTCTTTGACTTAGAATTTTTTTGGTGATTTTTGGCCAAATTGGCTATGCGACTCTCTGTAAGAGTGAATATAGATTAAAAAGTAAGACAGATAGAGGAAATTCGAAATAACCATTCGATAGAACGTAAGGTAATGAACATCTCAGCCTAGTTTGGTCCTGAAATATGCAGTTTGAAGAAAGTTATTAGCCTCGCTGTCACGACATGTAGTTTGTTCTCTTCTTTGACTTAGAAAAATTTCTGTGATTTTTGGCCAAATTGGCTATGCGAATCTCTGTAAGAGTGAATATAGATTAAAAAGTAAGACAGATAGAGGAAATCCGAAATAACCATTCACTAGAACACAAGGTAATGAACATCTCAGCCAAGTTTGGTCCTGAAATATGCAGTTTGAAGAAAGTTATTAGCCTCGCTGTCACGACATGTAGTTTGTGGTCTTCTTTGACTTAGAAAATTGTTTGTGATTTTTGGCCAAATTGGCTATGCGAATCTCTGTAAGAGTGAAAAACGATTAAAAAGTAAGACAGATAGAGGAAATTCGAAATAACCATTCGATAGAACCTAAGGTAATTTATATCTCAGCCACGTTTAGTCCTGAAATATGCAGTTTGCAGAAAGTTATTAGCCTCGCTGTCACGACATGTAGTTTGTTCTCTTCTTTGACTTAGAAAAAATTCTGTGATTTTTGGCCAAATTGGCTATGCGAATCTCTGTAAGAGTGAAAAACGATTAAAAAGTAAGACAGATAGAGGAAATTCGAAATAACCATTCGATAGAACGTAAGGTAATGAACATCTCAGCCAAGTTTGGTCCTGAAATATGCAGTTTGAAGAAAGTTATTAGCCTCGCTGTCACGACATGTAGTTTGTGGTCTTCTTTGACTTAGAAACATTTCTGTGATTTTTGGCCAAATTGGCTATGCGAATCTCTGTAAGAGTGAAACACGATTAAAAAGTAAGACAGATAGAGGAAATTCGAAATAACCATTCGATAGAACGTAAGGTAATGGATGTCTCAGCCACGTTTGGTCCTGAAATATGCAGTTTGAAGAAAGTTATTAGCCTCGCTGTCACGACATGTAGTTTGTTCTCTTCTTTGACTTAGAAAATTGTTTGTGATTTTTGGCCAAATTGGCTATGCGAATCTCTGTAAGAGTGAAAATAGATTAAAAAGTAAGACAGATAGAGGAAATTCGAAATAACCATTCGATAGAACGTAAGGTAATGAACATCTCAGCCTAGTTTGGTCCTGAAATATGCAGTTTGAAGAAAGTTATTAGCCTCGCTGTCACGACATGTAGTTTGTGGTCTTCTTTGACTTAGAATTTTTTTGGTGATTTTTGGCCAAATTGGCTATGCGACTCTCTGTAAGAGTGAATATAGATTAAAAAGTAAGACAGATAGAGGAAATTCGAAATAACCATTCGATAGAACGTAAGGTAATGAACATCTCAGCCAAGTTTGGTCCTGAAATATGCAGTTTGAAGAAAGTTATTAGCCTCGCTGTCACGACATGTAGTTTGTTCTCTTCTTTGACTTAGAAAAATTTCTGTGATTTTTGGCCAAATTGGCTATGCGAATCTCTGTAAGAGTGAATATAGATTAAAAAGTAAGACAGATAGAGGAAATCCGAAATAACCATTCGCTAGAACACAAGGTAATGAACATCTCAGCCAAGTTTGGTCCTGAAATATGCAGTTTGAAGAAAGTTATTAGCCTCGCTGTCACGACATGTAGTTTGTGGTCTTCTTTGACTTAGAAAATTGTTTGTGATTTTTGGCCAAATTGGCTATGCGAATCTCTGTAAGAGTGAAAAACGATTAAAAAGTAAGACAGATAGAGGAAATTCGAAATAACCATTCGATAGAACCTAAGGTAATTTATATCTCAGCCACGTTTAGTCCTGAAATATGCAGTTTGCAGAAAGTTATTAGCCTCGCTGTCACGACATGTAGTTTGTTCTCTTCTTTGACTTAGAAAAAATTCTGTGATTTGTGGCCAAATTGGCTATGCGAATCTCTGTAAGAGTGAAAAACGATTAAAAAGTAAGACAGATAGAGGAAATTCGAAATAACCATTCGATAGAACGTAAGGTAATGAACATCTCAGCCAAGTTTGGTCCTGAAATATGCAGTTTGAAGAAAGTTATTAGCCTCGCTGTCACGACATGTAGTTTGTGGTCTTCTTTGACTTAGAAACATTTCTGTGATTTTTGGCCAAATTGGCTATGCGAATCTCTGTAAGAGTGAAACACGATTAAAAAGTAAGACAGATAGAGGAAATTCGAAATAACCATTCGATAGAACGTAAGGTAATGGATGTCTCAGCCACGTTTGCTCCTGAAATATGCAGTTTGAAGAAAGTTATTAGCCTCGCTGTCACGACATGGAGTTTGTTCTCTTCTTTGACTTAGAAAATTGTTTGTGATTTTTGGCCAAATTGGCTATGCGAATCTCTGTAAGAGTGAAAATAGATTAAAAAGTAAGACAGATAGAGGAAATTCGAAATAACCATTCGATAGAACGTAAGGTAATGAACATCTCAGCCTAGTTTGGTCCTGAAATATGCAGTTTGAAGAAAGTTATTAGCCTCGCTGTCACGACATGTAGTTTGTGGTCTTCTTTGACTTAGAATTTTTTTGGTGATTTTTGGCCAAATTGGCTATGCGACTCTCTGTAAGAGTGAATATAGATTAAAAAGTAAGACAGATAGAGGAAATTCGAAATAACCATTCGATAGAACGTAAGGTAATGAACATCTCAGCCTAGTTTGGTCCTGAAATATGCAGTTTGAAGAAAGTTATTAGCCTCGCTGTCACGACATGTAGTTTGTTCTCTTCTTTGACTTAGAAAAATTTCTGTGATTTTTGGCCAAATTGGCTATGCGAATCTCTGTAAGAGTGAATATAGATTAAAAAGTAAGACAGATAGAGGAAATCCGAAATAACCATTCGCTAGAACACAAGGTAATGAACATCTCAGCCAAGTTTGGTCCTGAAATATGCAGTTTGAAGAAAGTTATTAGCCTCGCTGTCACGACATGTAGTTTGTGGTCTTCTTTGACTTAGAAAATTGTTTGTGATTTTTGGCCAAATTGGCTATGCGAATCTCTGTAAGAGTGAAAAACGATTAAAAAGTAAGACAGATAGAGGAAATTCGAAATAACCATTCGATAGAACCTAAGGTAATTTACATCTCAGCCACGTTTAGTCCTGAAATATGCAGTTTGCAGAAAGTTATTAGCCTCGCTGTCACGACATGTAGTTTGTTCTCTTCTTTGACTTAGAAAAAATTCTGTGATTTTTGGCCAAATTGGCTATGCGAATCTCTGTAAGAGTGAAAAACGATTAAAAAGTAAGACAGATAGAGGAAATTCGAAATAACCATTCGATAGAACGTAAGGTAATGAACATCTCAGCCAAGTTTGGTCTTGAAATATGCAGTTTGAAGAAAGTTATTAGCCTCGCTGTCACGACATGTAGTTTGTGGTCTTCTTTGACTTAGAAACATTGCTGTGATTTTTGGCCAAATTGGCTATGCGAATCTCTGTAAGAGTGAAACACGATTAAAAAGTAAGACAGATAGAGGAAATTCGAAATAACCATTCGATAGAACGTAAGGTAATGGATGTCTCAGCCACGTTTGGTCCTGAAATATGCAGTTTGAAGAAAGTTATTAGCCTCGCTGTCACGACATGTAGTTTGTTCTCTTCTTTGACTTAGAAAATTGTTTGTGATTTTTGGCCAAATTGGCTATGCGAATCTCTGTAAGAGTGAAAATAGATTAAAAAGTAAGACAGATAGAGGAAATTCGAAATAACCATTCGATAGAACGTAAGGTAATGAACATCTCAGCCTAGTTTGGTCCTGAAATATGCAGTTTGAAGAAAGTTATTAGCCTCGCTGTCACGACATGTAGTTTGTGGTCTTCTTTGACTTAGACTTTTTTTGGTGATTTTTGGCCAAATTGGCTATGCGACTCTCTGTAAGAGTGAATATAGATTAAAAAGTAAGACAGATAGAGGAAATTCGAAATAACCATTCGATAGAACGTAAGGTAATGAACATCTCAGCCTAGTTTGGTCCTGAAATATGCAGTTTGAAGAAAGTTATTAGCCTCGCTGTCACGACATGTAGTTTGTTCTCTTCTTTGACTTAGAAAAATTTCTGTGATTTTTGGCCAAATTGGCTATGCGAATCTCTGTAAGAGTGAATATAGATTAAAAAGTAAGACAGATAGAGGAAATCCGAAATAACCATTCGCTAGAACACAAGGTAATGAACATCTCAGCCAAGTTTGGTCCTGAAATATGCAGTTTGAAGAAAGTTATTAGCCTCGCTGTCACGACATGTAGTTTGTGGTCTTCTTTGACTTAGAAAATTGTTTGTGATTTTTGGCCAAATTGGCTATGCGAATCTCTGTAAGAGTGAAAAACGATTAAAAAGTAAGACAGATAGAGGAAATTCGAAATAACCATTCGATAGAACCTAAGGTAATTTATATCTCAGCCACGTTTAGTCCTGAAATATGCAGTTTGCAGAAAGTTATTAGCCTCGCTGTCACGACATGTAGTTTGTTCTCTTCTTTGACTTAGAAAAAATTCTGTGATTTTTGGCCAAATTGGCTATGCGAATCTCTGTAAGAGTGAAAAACGATTAAAAAGTAAGACAGATAGAGGAAATTCGAAATAACCATTCGATAGAACGTAAGGTAATGAACATCTCAGCCAAGTTTGGTCCTGAAATATGCAGTTTGAAGAAAGTTATTAGCCTCGCTGTCACGACATGTAGTTTGTGGTCTTCTTTGACTTAGAATTTTTTTTGTGATTTTTGGCCAAATTGGCTATGCGACTCTCTGTAAGAGTGAATATAGATTAAAAAGTAAGACAGATAGAGGAAATCCGAAATAACCATTCGATAGAACGTAAGGTAATGAACATCTTAGACAAGTTCGGTCCTGAAATATGCAGTTTGCAGAAAGTTATTAGCCTCGCTGTCACGACATGTAGTTTGTTCTCTTCTTTGACTTAGAAAAATTTCTGTGATTTTTGGCCAAATTGGCTATGCGAATCTCTGTAAGAGTGAAAAACGATTAAAAAGTAAGACAGATAGAGGAAATTCGAAATAACCATTCGATAGAACGTAAGGTAATGGATGTCTCAGCCACGTTTGGTCCTGAAATATGCAGTTTGAAGAAAGTTATTAGCCTCGCTGTCACGACATGTAGTTTGTTCTCTTCTTTGACTTAGAAAATTGTTTGTGATTTTTGGCCAAATTGGCTATGCGACTCTCTGTAAGAGTGAAAAACGATTAAAAAGTAAGACAGATAGAGGAAATTCGAAATAACCATTCGATAGAACGTAAGGTAATTTATATCTCAGGCACGTTTAGTCCTGAAATATGCAGTTTGCAGAAAGTTATTAGCCTCGCTGTCACGACATGTAGTTTGTTCTCTTCTTTGACTTAGAAAAAATTCTGTGATTTTTGGCCAAATTGGCTATGCGAATCTCTGTAAGAGTGAAAAACGATTAAAAAGTAAGACAGATAGAGGAAATTCGATATAACCATTCGCTAGAACACAAGGTAATGAACATCTCAGCCAAGTTTGGTCCTGAAAGATGCAGTTTGAAGAAAGTTATTAGCCTCGCTGTCACGACATGTAGTTTGTGGTCTTCTTTGACTTAGAATTTATTTTGTGATTTTTGGCCAAATTGGCTATGCGACTCTCTGTAAGAGTGAATATAGATTAAAAAGTAAGACAGATAGAGGAAATCCGAAATAACCATTCGCTAGAACACAAGGTAATGAACATCTCAGCCAAGTTTGGTCCTGAAAGATGCAGTTTGAAGAAAGTTATTAGCCTCGCTGTCACGACATGTAGTTTGTGGTCTTCTTTGACTTAGAATTTTTTTTGTGATTTTTGGCCAAATTGGCTATGCAAATCTCTGTAAGAGTGAAAAACGATTAAAAAGTAAGACAGATAGAGGAAATTCGAAATAACCATTCGATAGAACGTAAGGTAATGAACATCTCAGCCAAGTTTAGTCCTGAAATATGCAGTTTGCAGAAATTTATTAGCCTCGCTGTAACGACATGTAGTTTGTTCTCTTCTTTGACTTAGAAAAATTTCTGTGATTTTTGGCCAAATTGGCTATGCGACTCTCTGTAAGAGTGAATATAGATTAAAAAGTAAGACAGATAGAGGAAATCCGAAATAACCATTCGCTAGAACGTAAGGTAATGAACATCTTAGCCAAGTTCGGTCCTGAAATATGCAGTTTGCAGAAAGTTATTAGCCTCGCTGTCACGACATGTAGTTTGTTCTCTTCTTTGACTTAGAAAATTGTTTGTGATTTTTGGCCAAATTGGCTATGCGAATCTCTGTAAGAGTGAAAAACGATTAAAAAGTAAGACAGATAGAGGAAATTCGAAATAACCATTCGATAGAACGTAAGGTAATTTATATCTCAGCCACGTTTAGTCCTGAAATATGCAGTTTGCAGAAAGTTATTAGCCTCGCTGTCACGACATGTAGTTTGTTCTCTTCTTTGACTTAGAAAAAATTCTGTGATTTTTGGCCAAATTGGCTATGCGACTCTCTGTAAGAGTGAAAAACGATTAAAAAGTAAGACAGATAGAGGAAATTCGAAATAACCATTCGATAGAACGTAAGGTAATGAACATCTCAGCCTAGTTTGGTCCTGAAATATGCAGTTTGAAGAAAGTTATTAGCCTCGCTGTCACGACATGTAGTTTGTTCTCTTCTTTGACTTAGAATTTTTTTGGTGATTTTTGGCCAAATTGGCTATGCGACTCTCTGTAAGAGTGAATATAGATTAAAAAGTAAGACAGATAGAGGAAATTCGAAATAACCATTCGATAGAACGTAAGGTAATGAACATCTCAGCCTAGTTTGGTCCTGAAATATGCAGTTTGAAGAAAGTTATTAGCCTCGCTGTCACGACATGTAGTTTGTTCTCTTCTTTGACTTAGAAAAAATTCTGTGATTTTTGGCCAAATTGGCTATGCGACTCTCTGTAAGAGTGAAAAACGATTAAAAAGTAAGACAGATAGAGGAAATTCGAAATAACCATTCGATAGAACGTAAGGTAATGAACATCTCAGCCTAGTTTGGTCCTGAAATATGCAGTTTGAAGAAAGTTATTAGCCTCGCTGTCACGACATGTAGTTTGTTCTCTTCTTTGACTTAGAAAAATTTCTGTGATTTTTGGCCAAATTGGCTTTGCGAATCTCTGTAAGAGTGAATATAGATTAAAAAGTAAGACAGATAGAGGAAATCCGAAATAACCATTCGCTAGAACACAAGGTAATGAACATCTCAGCCAAGTTTGGTCCTGAAATATGCAGTTTGAAGAAAGTTATTAGCCTCGCTGTCACGACATGTAGTTTGTGGTCTTCTTTGACTTAGAAAATTGTTTGTGATTTTTGGCCAAATTGGCTATGCGAATCTCTGTAAGAGTGAAAAACGATTAAAAAGTAAGACAGATAGAGGAAATTCGAAATAACCATTCGATAGAACGTAAGGTAATTTATATCTCAGCCACGTTTAGTCCTGAAATATGCAGTTTGCAGAAAGTTATTAGCCTCGCTGTCACGACATGTAGTTTGTTCTCTTCTTTGACTTAGAATTTTTTTGGTGATTTTTGGCCAAATTGGCTATGCGACTCTCTGTAAGAGTGAATATAGATTAAAAAGTAAGACAGATAGAGGAAATTCGAAATAACCATTCGATAGAACGTAAGGTAATGAACATCTCAGCCTAGTTTGGTCCTGAAATATGCAGTTTGAAGAAAGTTATTAGCCTCGCTGTCACGACATGTAGTTTGTTCTCTTCTTTGACTTAGAAAAATTTCTGTGATTTTTGGCCAAATTGGCTATGCGAATCTCTGTAAGAGTGAATATAGATTACAAAGTAAGACAGATAGAGGAAATCCGAAATAACCATTCGCTAGAACACAAGGTAATGAACATCTCAGCCAAGTGTGGTCCTGAAATATGCAGTTTGAAGAAAGTTATTAGCCTCGCTGTCACGACATGTAGTTTGTGGTCTTCTTTGACTTAGAAAATTGTTTGTGATTTTTGGCCAAATTGGCTATGCGAATCTCTGTAAGAGTGAAAAACGATTAAAAAGTAAGACAGATAGAGGAGATTCGAAATAACCATTCGATAGAACGTAAGGTAATTTATACCTCAGCCACGTTTAGTCCTGAAATATGCAGTTTGCAGAAAGTTATTAGCCTCGCTGTCACGACATGTAGTTTGTTCTCTTCTTTGACTTAGAAAAAATTCTGTGATTTTTGGCCAAATTGGCTATGCGAATCTCTGTAAGAGTGAAAAACGATTAAAAAGTAAGACAGATAGAGGAAATTCGAAATAACCATTCGATAGAACGTAAGGTAATGAACAACTCAGCCAAGTTTGGTCCTGTAAGATGCAGTTTGAAGAAAGTTATTAGCCTCGCTGTCACGACATGTAGTTTGTGGTCTTCTTTGACTTAGAATTTTTTTTGTGATTTTTGGCCAAATTGGCTATACGACTCTCTGTAAGAGTGAATATAGATTAAAAAGTAAGACAGATAGAGGCAATCCGAAATAACCATTCGATAGAACGTAAGGTAATGAACATCTTAGCCAAGTTTGGTCCTGAAATATGCAGTTTGCAGAAAGTTATTAGCCTCGCTGTCACGACATGTAGTTTGTTCTCTTCTTTGACTTAGAAAAATGTGTGTGATTTTTGGCCAAATTGGCTATGCGAATCTCTGTAAGAGTGAAAAACGATTAAAAAGTAAGACAGATAGAGGAAATTCGAAATAACCATTCGATAGAACGTAAGGTAATGGATGTCTCAGCCACGTTTGGTCCTGAAATATGCAGTTTGAAGAAAGTTATTAGCCTCGCTGTCACGACATGTAGTTTGTTCTCTTCTTTGACTTAGAAAATTGTTTGTGATTTTTGGCCAAATTGGCTATGCGAATCTCTGTAAGAGTGAAAAACGATTAAAAAGTAAGACAGATAGAGGAAATTCGAAATAACCATTCGATAGAACGTAAGGTAATGAACATCTCAGCCTAGTTTGGTCCTGAAATATGCAGTTTGAAGAAAGTTATTAGCCTCGCTGTCACGACATGTAGTTTGTGGTCTTCTTTGACTTAGAATTTTTTTGGTGATTTTTGGCCAAATTGGCTATGCGACTCTCTGTAAGAGTGAATATAGATTAAAAAGTAAGACAGATAGAGGAAATTCGAAATAACCATTCGATAGAACGTAAGGTAATGAACATCTCAGCCTAGTTTGGTCCTGAAATATGCAGTTTGAAGAAAGTTATTAGCCTCGCTGTCACGACATGTAGTTTGTTCTCTTCTTTGACTTAGAAAAATTTCTGTGATTTTTGGCCAAATTGGCTATGCGAATCTCTGTAAGAGTGAATATAGATTTCAAAGTAAGACAGATAGAGGAAATCCGAAATAACCATTCTCTAGAACACAAGGTAATGAACATCTCAGCCAAGTGTGGTCCTGAAATATGCAGTTTGAAGAAAGTTATTAGCCTCGCTGTCACGACATGTAGTTTGTGGTCTTCTTTGACTTAGAAAATTGTTTGTGATTTTTGGCCAAATTGGCTATGCGAATCTCTGTAAGAGTGAAAAACGATTAAAAAGTAAGACAGATAGAGGAGATTCGAAATAACCATTCGATAGAACGTAAGGTAATTTATACCTCAGCCACGTTTAGTCCTGAAATATGCAGTTTGCAGAAAGTTATTAGCCTCGCTGTCACGACATGTAGTTTGTTCTCTTCTTTGACTTAGAAAAAATTCTGTGATTTTTGGGCAAATTGGCTATGCGAATCTCTGTAAGAGTGAAAAACGATTAAAAAGTAAGACAGATAGAGGAAATTCGAAATAACCATTCGATAGAACGTAAGGTAATGAACATCTCAGCCAAGTTTGGTCCTGAAATATGCAGTTTGCAGAAAGTTATTAGCCTCGCTGTCACGACATGTAGTTTGTTCTCTTCTTTGACTTAGAAAAATTTCTGTGATTTTTGGCCAAATTGGCTATGCGAATCTCTGTAAGAGTGAAAAACGATTAAAAAGTAAGACAGATAGAGGAAATTCGAAATAACCATTCGATAGAACGTAAGGTAATGGATGTCTCAGCCACGTTTGGTCCTGAAATATGCAGTTTGAAGAAAGTTATTAGCCTCGCTGTCACGACATGTAGTTTGTTCTCTTCTTTGACTTAGAAAATTGTTTGTGATTTTTGGCCAAATTGGCTATGCGAATCTCTGTAAGAGTGAAAATAGATTAAAAAGTAAGACAGATAGAGGAAATTCGAAATAACCATTCGATAGAACGTAAGGTAATGAACATCTCAGCCTAGTTTGGTCCTGAAATATGCAGTTTGAAGAAAGTTATTAGCCTCGCTGTCACGACATGTAGTTTGTGGTCTTCTTTGACTTAGAATTTTTTTGGTGATTTTTGGCCAAATTGGCTATGCGACTCTCTGTAAGAGTGAATATAGATTAAAAAGTAAGACAGATAGAGGAAATTCGAAATAACCATTCGATAGAACGTAAGGTAATGAACATCTCAGCCTAGTTTGGTCCTGAAATATGCAGTTTGAAGAAAGTTATTAGCCTCGCTGTCACGACATGTAGTTTGTTCTCTTCTTTGACTTAGAAAAATTTCTGTGATTTTTGGCCAAATTGGCTATGCGAATCTCTGTAAGAGTGAATATAGATTAAAAAGTAAGACAGATAGAGGAAATCCGAAATAACCATTCGCTAGAACACAAGGTAATGAACATCTCAGCCAAGTTTGGTCCTGAAATATGCAGTTTGAAGAAAGTTATTAGCCTCGCTGTCACGACATGTAGTTTGTGGTCTTCTTTGACTTAGAAAATTGTTTGTGATTTTTGGCCAAATTGGCTATGCGAATCTCTGTAAGAGTGAAAAACGATTAAAAAGTAAGACAGATAGAGGAGATTCGAAATAACCATTCGATAGAACGTAAGGTAATTTATACCTCAGCCACGTTTAGTCCTGAAATATGCAGTTTGCAGAAAGTTATTAGCCTCGCTGTCACGACATGTAGTTTGTTCTCTTCTTTGACTTAGAAAAAATTCTGTGATTTTTGGGCAAATTGGCTATGCGAATCTCTGTAAGAGTGAAAAACGATTAAAAAGTAAGACAGATAGAGGAAATTCGAAATAACCATTCGATAGAACGTAAGGTAATGAACATCTCAGCCAAGTTTGGTCCTGAAATATGCAGTTTGCAGAAAGTTATTAGCCTCGCTGTCACGACATGTAGTTTGTTCTCTTCTTTGACTTAGAAAATTGTTTGTGATTTTTGGCCAAATTGGCTATGCGAATCTCTGTAAGAGTGAAAATAGATTAAAAAGTAAGACAGATAGAGGAAATTCGAAATAACCATTCGATAGAACGTAAGGTAATGAACATCTCAGCCTAGTTTGGTCCTGAAATATGCAGTTTGAAGAAAGTTATTAGCCTCGCTGTCACGACATGTAGTTTGTGGTCTTCTTTGACTTAGAATTTTTTTGGTGATTTTTGGCCAAATTGGCTATGCGACTCTCTGTAAGAGTGAATATAGATTAAAAAGTAAGACAGATAGAGGAAATTCGAAATAACCATTCGATAGAACGTAAGGCAATGAACATCTCAGCCTAGTTTGGTCCTGAAATATGCAGTTTGAAGAAAGTTATTAGCCTCGCTGTCACGACATGTAGTTTGTTCTCTTCTTTGACTTAGAAAAATTTCTGTGATTTTTGGCCAAATTGGCTATGCGAATCTCTGTAAGAGTGAATATAGATTAAAAAGTAAGACAGATAGAGGAAATCCGAAATAACCATTCGCTAGAACACAAGGTAATGAACATCTCAGCCAAGTTTGGTCCTGAAATATGCAGTTTGAAGAAAGTTATTAGCCTCGCTGTCACGACATGTAGTTTGTGGTCTTCTTTGACTTAGAAAATTGTTTGTGATTTTTGGCCAAATTGGCTATGCGAATCTCTGTAAGAGTGAAAAACGATTAAAAAGTAAGACAGATAGAGGAAATTCGAAATAACCATTCGATAGAACCTAAGGTAATTTATATCTCAGCCACGTTTAGTCCTGAAATATGCAGTTTGCAGAAAGTTATTAGCCTCGCTGTCACGACATGTAGTTTGTTCTCTTCTTTGACTTAGAAAAAATTCTGTGATTTTTGGCCAAATTGGCTATGCGAATCTCTGTAAGAGTGAAAAACGATTAAAAAGTAAGACAGATAGAGGAAATTCGAAATAACCATTCGATAGAACGTAAGGTAATGAACATCTCAGCCAAGTTTGGTCCTGAAATATGCAGTTTGAAGAAAGTTATTA
The DNA here is from genome assembly GCA_936450465.1 of Gibbula magus. Classification (NCBI taxonomy): domain Eukaryota; kingdom Metazoa; phylum Mollusca; class Gastropoda; order Trochida; family Trochidae; genus Gibbula; species Gibbula magus. Next base: position 65,978,120 of record OW388297.1, on the reverse strand, counting down.
GCCTCGCTGTCACGACATGTAGTTTGTGGTCTTCTTTGACTTAGAATTTTTTTTGTGATTTTTGGCCAAATTGGCTATGCGACTCTCTGTAAGAGTGAATATAGATTAAAAAGTAAGACAGATAGAGGAAATCCGAAATAACCATTCGATAGAACGTAAGGTAATGAACATCTTAGACAAGTTCGGTCCTGAAATATGCAGTTTGCAGAAAGTTATTAGCCTCGCTGTCACGACATGTAGTTTGTTCTCTTCTTTGACTTAGAAAAATTTCTGTGATTTTTGGCCAAATTGGCTATGCGAATCTCTGTAAGAGTGAAAAACGATTAAAAAGTAAGACAGATAGAGGAAATTCGAAATAACCATTCGATAGAACGTAAGGTAATGGATGTCTCAGCCACGTTTGGTCCTGAAATATGCAGTTTGAAGAAAGTTATTAGCCTCGCTGTCACGACATGTAGTTTGTTCTCTTCTTTGACTTAGAAAATTGTTTGTGATTTTTGGCCAAATTGGCTATGCGACTCTCTGTAAGAGTGAAAAACGATTAAAAAGTAAGACAGATAGAGGAAATTCGAAATAACCATTCGATAGAACGTAAGGTAATTTATATCTCAGCCACGTTTAGTCCTGAAATATGCAGTTTGCAGAAAGTTATTAGCCTCGCTGTCACGACATGTAGTTTGTTCTCTTCTTTGACTTAGAAAAAATTCTGTGATTTTTGGCCAAATTGGCTATGCGAATCTCTGTAAGAGTGAAAAACGATTAAAAAGTAAGACAGATAGAGGAAATTCGATATAACCATTCGCTAGAACACAAGGTAATGAACATCTCAGCCAAGTTTGGTCCTGAAATATGCAGTTTGAAGAAAGTTATTAGCCTCGCTGTCACGACATGTAGTTTGTGGTCTTCTTTGACTTAGAATTTATTTTGTGATTTTTGGCCAAATTGGCTATGCGACTCTCTGTAAGAGTGAATATAGATTAAAAAGTAAGACAGATAGAGGAAATCCGAAATAACCATTCGATAGAACGTAAGGTAATGAACATCTTAGTCAAGTTCGGTCCTGAAATATGCAGTTTGAAGAAAGTTATTAGCCTCGCTGTCACGACATGTAGTTTGTGGTCTTTTTTGACTTAGAAAAATTTCTGTGATTTTTGGCCAAATTGGCTATGCGACTCTCTGTAAGAGTGAATATAGATTAAAAAGTAAGACAGATAGAGGAAATCCGAAATAACCATTCGCTAGAACGTAAGGTAATGAACATCTTAGCCAAGTTCGGTCCTGAAATATGCAGTTTGCAGAAAGTTATTAGCCTCGCTGTCACGACATGTAGTTTGTTCTCTTCTTTGACTTAGAAAATTGTTTGTGATTTTTGGCCAAATTGGCTATGCGAATCTCTGTAAGAGTGAAAAACGATTAAAAAGTAAGACAGATAGAGGAAATTCGAAATAACCATTCGATAGAACGTAAGGTAATTTATATCTCAGCCACGTTTAGTCCTGAAATATGCAGTTTGCAGAAAGTTATTAGCCTCGCTGTCACGACATGTAGTTTGTTCTCTTCTTTGACTTAGAAAAAATTCTGTGATTTTTGGCCAAATTGGCTATGCGAATCTCTGTAAGAGTGAAAAACGATTAAAAAGTAAGACAGATAGAGGAAATCCGAAATAACCATTCGCTAGAACACAAGGTAATGAACATCTCAGCCAAGTTTGGTCCCGAAAGATGCAGTTTGAAGAAAGTTATTAGCCTCGCTGTCACGACATGTAGTTTGTGGTCTTCTTTGACTTAGAATTTTTTTTGTGATTTTTGGCCAAATTGGCTATGCGAATCTCTGTAAGAGTGAAAAACGATTAAAAAGTAAGACAGATAGAGGAAATTCGAAATAACCATTCGATAGAACGTAAGGTAATGAACATCTCAGCCAAGTTTAGTCCTGAAATATGCAGTTTGCAGAAATTTATTAGCCTCGCTGTCACGACATGTAGTTTGTTCTCTTCTTTGACTTAGACAAATTTCTGTGATTTTTGGCCAAATTGGCTATGCGAATCTCTGTAAGAGTGAAAAACGATTAAAAAGTAAGACAGATAGAGGAAATTCGAAATAACCATTCGATAGAACGTAAGGTAATGGATGTCTCAGCCACGTTTGGTCCTGAAATATGCAGTTTGAAGAAAGTTATTAGCCTCGCTGTCACGACATGTAGTTTGTTCTCTTCTTTGACTTAGAAAATTGTTTGTGATTTTTGGCCAAATTGGCTATGCGACTCTCTGTAAGAGTGAAAAACGATTAAAAAGTAAGACAGATAGAGGAAATTCGAAATAACCATTCGATAGAACGTAAGGTAATTTATATCTCAGCCACGTTTAGTCCTGAAATATGCAGTTTGCAGAAAGTTATTAGCCTCGCTGTCACGACATGTAGTTTGTTCTCTTCTTTGACTTAGAAAACATTCTGTGATTTTTGGCCAAATTGGCTATGCGAATCTCTGTAAGAGTGAAAAACGATTAAAAAGTAAGACAGATAGAGGAAATTCGATATAACCATTCGCTAGAACACAAGGTAATGAACATCTCAGCCAAGTTTGGTCCTGAAATATGCAGTTTGAAGAAAGTTATTAGCCTCGCTGTCACGACATGTAGTTTGTGGTCTTCTTTGACTTAGAATTTATTTTGTGATTTTTGGCCAAATTGGCTATGCGACTCTCTGTAAGAGTGAATATAGATTAAAAAGTAAGACAGATAGAGGAAATCCGAAATAACCATTCGATAGAACGTAAGGTAATGAACATCTTAGTCAAGTTCGGTCCTGAAATATGCAGTTTGAAGAAAGTTATTAGCCTCGCTTTCACGACATGTAGTTTGTGGTCTTTTTTGACTTAGAAAAATTTCTGTGATTTTTGGCCAAATTGGCTATGCGACTCTCTGTAAGAGTGAATATAGATTAAAAAGTAAGACAGATAGAGGAAATCCGAAATAACCATTCGCTAGAACACAAGGTAATGAACATCTCAGCCAAGTTTGGTCCTGAAAGATGCAGTTTGAAGAAAGTTATTAGCCTCGCTGTCACGACATGTAGTTTGTGGTCTTCTTTGACTTAGAATTTTTTTTGTGATTTTTGGCCAAATTGGCTATGCAAATCTCTGTAAGAGTGAAAAACGATTAAAAAGTAAGACAGATAGAGGAAATTCGAAATAACCATTCGATAGAACGTAAGGTAATGAACATCTCAGCCAAGTTTAGTCCTGAAATATGCAGTTTGCAGAAATTTATTAGCCTCGCTGTAACGACATGTAGTTTGTTCTCTTCTTTGACTTAGAAAAATTTCTGTGATTTTTGGCCAAATTGGCTATGCGACTCTCTGTAAGAGTGAATATAGATTAAAAAGTAAGACAGATAGAGGAAATCCGAAATAACCATTCGCTAGAACGTAAGGTAATGAACATCTTAGCCAAGTTCGGTCCTGAAATATGCAGTTTGCAGAAAGTTATTAGCCTCGCTGTCACGACATGTAGTTTGTTCTCTTCTTTGACTTAGAAAATTGTTTGTGATTTTTGGCCAAATTGGCTATGCGAATCTCTGTAAGAGTGAAAAACGATTAAAAAGTAAGACAGATAGAGGAAATTCGAAATAACCATTCGATAGAACGTAAGGTAATTTATATCTCAGGCACGTTTAGTCCTGAAATATGCAGTTTGCAGAAAGTTATTAGCCTCGCTGTCACGACATGTAGTTTGTTCTCTTCTTTGACTTAGAATTTTTTTTGTGATTTTTGGCCAAATTGGCTATGCGAATCTCTGTAAGAGTGAAAAACGATTAAAAAGTAAGACAGATAGAGGAAATCCGAAATAACCATTCGATAGAACGTAAGGTTATGAACATCTTAGTCAAGTTCGGTCCTGAAATATGCAGTTTGAAGAAAGTTATTAGCCTCGCTGTCACGACATGTAGTTTGTGGTCTTTTTTGACTTAGAAAAATTTCTGTGATTTTTGGCCAAATTGGCTATGCGACTCTCTGTAAGAGTGAATATAGATTAAAAAGTAAGACAGATAGAGGAAATCCGAAATAACCATTCGCTAGAACACAAGGTAATGAACATCTCAGCCAAGTTTGGTCCCGAAAGATGCAGTTTGAAGAAAGTTATTAGCCTCGCTGTCACGACATGTAGTTTGTGGTCTTCTTTGACTTAGATTTTTTTTTGTGATTTTTGGCCAAATTGGCTATGCGAATCTCTGTAAGAGTGAAAAACGATTAAAAAGTAAGACAGATAGAGGAAATTCGAAATAACCATTCGATAGAACGTAAGGTAATGAACATCTCAGCCAAGTTTAGTCCTGAAATATGCAGTTTGCAGAAATTTATTAGCCTCGCTGTCACGACATGTAGTTTGTTCTCTTCTTTGACTTAGAATTTTTTTTGTGATTTTTGGCCAAATTGGCTATGCGACTCTCTGTAAGAGTGAATATAGATTAAAAAGTAAGACAGATAGAGGAAATCCGAAATAACCATTCGATAGAACGTAAGGTAATGAACATCTTAGTCAAGTTCGGTCCTGAAATATGCAGTTTGAAGAAAGTTATTAGCCTCGCTGTCACGACATGTAGTTTGTGGTCTTTTTTGACTTAGAAAAATTTCTGTGATTTTTGGCCAAATTGGCTATGCGACTCTCTGTAAGAGTGAATATAGATTAAAAAGTAAGACAGATAGAGGAAATCCGAAATAACCATTCGCTAGAACACAAGGTAATGAACATCTCAGCCAAGTTTGGTCCTGAAAGATGCAGTTTGAAGAAAGTTATTAGCCTCGCTGTCACGACATTTAGTTTGTGGTCTTCTTTGACTTAGAAAAATTTCTGTGATTTTTGGCCAAATTGGCTATGCGACTCTCTGTAAGAGTGAATATAGATTAAAAAGTAAGACAGATAGAGGAAATCCGAAATAACCATTCGCTAGAACACAAGGTAATGAACATCTCAGCCAAGTTTGGTCCTGAAAGATGCAGTTTGAAGAAAGTTATTAGCCTCGCTGTCACGACATGTAGTTTGTGGTCTTCTTTGACTTAGAATTTTTTTTGTGATTTTTGGCCAAATTGGCTATGCGAATCTCTGTAAGAGTGAAAAACGATTAAAAAGTAAGACAGATAGAGGAAATTCGAAATAACCATTCGATAGAACGTAAGGTAATGAACATCTCAGCCAAGTTTAGTCCTGAAATATGCAGTTTGCAGACATTTATTAGCCTCGCTGTCACGACATGTAGTTTGTTCTCTTCTTTGACTTAGACTTTTTTTTGTGATTTTTGGCCAAATTGGCTATGCGACTCTCTGTAAGAGTGAATATAGATTAAAAAGTAAGACAGATAGAGGAAATCCGAAATAACCATTCGCTAGAACACAAGGTAATGAACATCTCAGCCAAGTTTGGTCCTGAAAGATGCAGTTTGAAGAAAGTTATTAGCCTCGCTGTCACGACATGTAGTTTGTGGTCTTCTTTGACTTAGAATTTTTTTTGTGATTTTTGGCCAAATTGGCTATGCGAATCTCTGTAAGAGTGAAAAACGATTAAAAAGTAAGACAGATAGAGGAAATTCGAAATAACCATTCGATAGAACGTAAGGTAATGAACATCTCAGCCAAGTTTAGTCCTGAAATATGCAGTTTGCAGAAATTTATTAGCCTCGCTGTCACGACATGTAGTTTGTTCTCTTCTTTGACTTAGACTTTTTTTTGTGATTTTTGGCCAAATTGGCTATGCGACTCTCTGTAAGAGTGAATATAGATTAAAAAGTAAGACAGATAGAGGAAATCCGAAATAACCATTCGCTAGAACACAAGGTAATGAACATCTCAGCCAAGTTTGGTCCCGAAAGATGCAGTTTGAAGAAAGTTATTAGCCTCGCTGTCACGACATGTAGTTTGTGGTCTTCTTTGACTTAGAATTTTTTTTGTGATTTTTGGCCAAATTGGCTATGCGAATCTCTGTAAGAGTGAAAAACGATTAAAAAGTAAGACAGATAGAGGAAATTCGAAATAACCATTCGATAGAACGTAAGGTAATGAACATCTCAGCCAAGTTTAGTCCTGAAATATGCAGTTTGCAGAAATTTATTAGCCTCGCTGTCACGACATGTAGTTTGTTCTCTTCTTTGACTTAGACTTTTTTTGTGATTTTTGGCCAAATTGGCTATGCGACTCTCTGTAAGAGTGAATATAGATTAAAAAGTAAGACAGATAGAGGAAATCCGAAATAACCATTCGATAGAACGTAAGGTAATGAACATCTTAGTCAAGTTCGGTCCTGAAATATGCAGTTTGAAGAAAGTTATTAGCCTCGCTGTCACGACATGTAGTTTGTGGTCTTTTTTGACTTAGACAAATTTCTGTGATTTTTGGCCAAATTGGCTATGCGACTCTCTGTAAGAGTGAATATAGATTAAAAAGTAAGACAGATAGAGGAAATTCGAAATAACCATTCGATAGAACGTAAGGTAATGAACATCTCAGCCAAGTTTGGTCCTGAAATATGCAGTTTGAAGAAATTTATTAGCCTCGCTGTCACGACATGTAGTTTGTTCTCTTCTTTGACTTAGAAAAATTTCTGTGATTTTTGGCCAAATTGGCTATGCGACTCTCTGTAAGAGTGAATATAGATTAAAAAGTAAGACAGATAGAGGAAATCCGAAATAACCATTCGCTAGAACACAAGGTAATGAACATATCAGCCAAGTTTGGTCCTGAAAGATGCAGTTTGAAGAAAGTTATTAGCCTCGCTGTCACGACATGTAGTTTGTGGTCTTTTTTGACTTAGACAAATTTCTGTGATTTTTGGCCAAATTGGCTATGCGACTCTCTGTAAGAGTGAATATAGATTAAAAAGTAAGACAGATAGAGGAAATTCGAAATAACCATTCGATAGAACGTAAGGTAATGAACATCTCAGCCAAGTTTGGTCCTGAAATATGCAGTTTGAAGAAATTTATTAGCCTCGCTGTCACGACATGTAGTTTGTTCTCTTCTTTGACTTAGAAAAATTTCTGTGATTTTTGGCCAAATTGGCTATGCGACTCTCTGTAAGAGTGAATATAGATTAAAAAGTAAGACAGATAGAGGAAATCCGAAATAACCATTCGCTAGAACACAAGGTAATGAACATCTCAGCCAAGTTTGGTCCTGAAAGATGCAGTTTGAAGAAAGTTATTAGCCTCGCTGTCACGACATGTAGTTTGTTCTCTTCTTTGACTTAGAATTTTTTTTGTGATTTTTGGCCAAATTGGCTATGCGAATCTCTGTAAGAGTGAAAAACGATTAAAAAGTAAGACAGATAGAGGAAATTCGAAATAACCATTCGATAGAACGTAAGGTAATGAACATCTCAGCCAAGTTTAGTCCTGAAATATGCAGTTTGCAGAAAGTTATTAGCCTCGCTGTCACGACATGTAGTTTGTTCTCTTCTTTGACTTAGAAAAAATTCTGTGATTTTTGGCCAAATTGGCTATGCGACTCTCTGTAAGAGTGAATATAGATTAAAAAGTAAGACAGATAGAGGCAATCCGAAATAGCCATTCGATAGAACGTAAGGTAATGAACATCTTAGTCAAGTTCGGTCCTGAAATATGCAGTTTGAAGAAAGTTATTAGCCTCGCTGTCACGACATGTAGTTTGTTCTCTTCTTTGACTTAGAATTTTTTTTGTGATTTTTGGCCAAATTGGCTATGCGAATCTCTGTAAGAGTGAAAAACGATTAAAAAGTAAGACAGATAGAGGAAATTCGAAATAACCATTCGATAGAACGTAAGGTAATGAACATCTCAGCCAAGTTTAGTCCTGAAATATGCAGTTTGCAGAAAGTTATTAGCCTCGCTGTCACGACATGTAGTTTGTTCTCTTCTTTGACTTAGAATTTTTTGTGTGATTTTTGGCCAAATTGGCTATGCGAATCTCTGTAAGAGTGAAAAACGATTAAAAAGTAAGACAGATAGAGGAAATTCCAAATAACCATTCGATAGAACGTAAGGTAATTAACATCTCAGCCAAGTTTAGTCCTGAAATATGCAGTTTGCAGAAATTTATTAGCCTCGCTGTCACGACATGTAGTTTGTTCTCTTCTTTGACTTAGAATTTTTTTGGTGATTTTTGGCCAAATTGGCTATGCGACTCTCTGTAAGAGTGAATATAGATTAAAAAGTAAGACAGATAGAGGAAATCCGAAATAACCATTCGCTAGAACACAAGGTAATGAACATCTCAGCCAAGTTTGGTCCTGAAAGATGCAGTTTGAAGAAAGTTATTAGCCTCGCTGTCACGACATGTAGTTTGTTCTCTTCTTTGACTTAGAATTGTTTTTGTGATTTTTGGCCAAATTGGCTATGCGAATCTCTGTAAGAGTGAAAAACGATTAAAAAGTAAGACAGATAGAGGAAATTCGAAATAACCATTCGATAGAACGTAAGGTAATGAACATCTCAGCCAAGTTTAGTCCTGAAATATGCAGTTTGCAGAAATTTATTAGCCTCGCTGTCACGACATGTAGTTTGTTCTCTTCTTTGACTTAGAAAAATTTCTGTGATTTTTGGCCAAATTGGCTATGCGACTCTCTGTAAGGGTGAATATAGATTAAAAAGTAAGACAGATAGAGGAAATTCGAAATAACCATTCGATAGAACGTGAGGTAATGAACATCTCAGCCAAGTTTGGTCCTGAAATATGCAGTTTGAAGAAAGTTATTAGCCTCGCTGTCACGACATGTAGTTTGTTCTCTTCTTTGACTTAGAATAATTTCCGTGTTTTTCGGCCAAATTGGCTATGCGACTCTCTGTAAGAGTGAATATAGATTAACAAGTAAGACAGATAGAGGAACTCCGAAATAACCATTTGATAGAACGTATGGTAATGAACATCTCAGCCAAGTTTGGTCCTGAAATATGCAGTTTGAAGAAAGTTATTAGCCTCGCTGTCACGACATGTAGTTTGTTCTCCTCTTTGACTTAGAACAATTTCTGTGATTTTTGGCCAAATTGGCTATGCGACTCTCTGTAAGAGTGAATATAGATTAAAAAGTAGACAGATAGAGGAAAGTCGAAATAACCATTCGATAGAACGTAAGGTAATGAACATCTCAGCCAAGTTTAGTCCTGAAATATGCAGTTTGCAGAAAGTTATTAGCCTCGCTGTCACGACATGTAGTTTGTGGTCTTCTTTGACTTAGAATTTATTTTGTGATTTTTGGCCAAATTGGCTATGCGAATCTCTGTAAGAGTGAAAAACGGTTAAAAAGTAAGACAGATAGAGGAAATTCGAAATAACCATTCGATAGAACGTAAGGTAATGAACATCTCAGCCAAGTTTGGTCCTGAAATATGCAGTTTGAAGAAAGTTATTAGCCTCGCTGTCACGACATGTAGTTTGTTCTCTTCTTTGACTTAGAAAAATTTCTGTGATTGTTGGCCAAATTGGCTATGCGACTCTCTGTAAGAGTGAATATAGATTAACAAGTAAGACAGATAGAGGAACTCCGAAATAACCATTCGATAGAACGTATGGTAATGAACATCTCAGCCAAGTTTGGTCCTGAAATATGCAGTTTGAAGAAAGTTATTAGCCTCGCTGTCACGACATGTAGTTTGTGGTCTTCTTTGACTTAGAAAAATTTCTGTGATTGTTGGCCAAATTGGCTATGCGACTCTCTGTAAGAGTGAATATAGATTAAAAAGTAAGACAGATAGAGGAAATTCGAAATAACCATTCGATAGAACGTAAGGTAATGAACATCTCATCCAAGCTTAGTCCTGAAATATGCAGTTTGCAGAAAGTTATTAGCCTCGCTGTCACGACATGTAGTTTGTTCTCTTCTTTGACTTAGAATTTTTTTTGTTATTTTTGGCCAAATTGGCTATGCGAATCTCTGTAAGAGTGAAAAACGATTAAAAAGTAAGACAGATAGAGGAAATTCCAAATAACCATTCGATAGAACGTAAGGTAATGAACATCTCAGCCAAGTTTAGTCCTGAAATATGCAGTTTGCAGAAATTTATTAGCCTCGCTGTCACGACATGTAGTTTGTTCTCTTCTTTGACTTAGAAAAATTTCTGTGATTTTTGGCCAAATTGGCTATGCGACTCTCTGTAAGAGTGAATATAGATTAAAAAGTAAGACAGATAGAGGAAATTCGAAATAACCATTCGATAGAACGTGAGGTAATGAACATCTCAGCCAAGTTTGGTCCTGAAATATGCAGTTTGAAGAAAGTTATTAGCCTCGCTGTCACGACATGTAGTTTGTTCTCTTCTTTGACTTAGAATAATTTCCGTGTTTTTCGGCCAAATTGGCTATGCGACTCTCTGTAAGAGTGAATATAGATTAACAAGTAAGACAGATAGAGGAACTCCGAAATAACCATTCGATAGAACGTATGGTAATGAACATCTCAGCCAAGTTTGGTCCTGAAATATGCAGTTTGAAGAAAGTTATTAGCCTCGCTGTCACGACATGTAGTTTGTTCTCCTCTTTGACTTAGAAAAATGTCTGTGATTGTTGGCCAAATTGGCTATGCGACTCTCTGTAAGAGTGAATATAGATTAAAAAGTAAGACAGATAGAGGAAAGTCGAAATAACCATTCGATAGAACGTAAGGTAATGAACATCTCAGCCAAGTTTAGTCCTGAAATATGCAGTTTGCAGAAAGTTATTAGCCTCGCTGTCACGACATGTAGTTTGTTCTCTTCTTTGACTTAGAATTTTGTTTGTGATTTTTGGCCAAATTGGCTATGCGAATCTCTGTAAGAGTGAAAAACGATTACAAAGTAAGACAGATAGAGGAAATTCCAAATAACCATTCGATAGAACGTAAGGTAATGAACATCTCAGCCAAGTTTAGTCCTGAAATATGCAGTTTGCAGAAATTTATTAGCCTCGCTGTCACGACATGTAGTTTGTTCTCTTCTTTGACTTAGAAAAAAATTCTGTGATTTTTGGCCAAATTGGCTATGCGACTCTCTGTAAGAGTGAAAAACGATTAAAAAGTAAGACAGATAGAGGAAATTGGAAATAACCATTCGATAGAACGTAAGGTAATGAACATCTCAGCCACGTTTAGTCCTGAAATATGCAGTTTGCAGAAAGTTATTAGCCTCGCTGTCACGACATGTAGTTTGTTTTCTTCTTTGACATAGAAACATTTCTGTGATTTTTGGCCAAATTGGCTATGCGACTCTCTGTAAGAGTGAATATAGATTAAAAAGTAAGACAGATAGAGGAAATCCGAAATAACCATTCGCTAGAACACAAGGTAATGAACATCTCAGCCAAGTTTGGTCCTGAAAGATGCAGTTTGAAGAAAGTTATTAGCCTCGCTGTCACGACATGTAGTTTGTGGTCTTCTTTGACTTAGAATTGTTTTGGTGATTTTTGGCCAAATTGGCTATGCGACTCTCTGTAAGAGTGAATATAGATTAAAAAGTAAGACAGATAGAGGAAATTCCAAATAACCATTCGATAGAACGTAAGGTAATGAACATCTCAGCCTAGTTTGGTCCTGAAATATGCAGTTTGAAGAAAGTTATTAGCCTCGCTGTCACGACATGTAGTTTGTTCTCTTCTTTGACTTAGAAAAATTTCTGTGATTGTTGGCCAAATTGGCTATGCGACTCTCTGTAAGAGTGAATATAGATTAAAAAGTAAGACAGATAGAGGAAATTCGAAATAACCATTCGATAGAACGTAAGGTAATGAACATCTCAGCCAAGCTTAGTCCTGAAATATGCAGTTTGCAGAAAGTTATTAGCCTCGCTGTCACGACATGTAGTTTGTTCTCTTCTTTGACTTAGAATTTTTTTTGTGATTTTTGGCCAAATTGGCTATGCGAATCTCTGTAAGAGTGAAAAACGATTAAAAAGTAAGACAGATAGAGGAAATTCCAAATAACCATTCGATAGAACGTAAGGTAATGAACATCTCAGCCAAGTTTAGTCCTGAAATATGCAGTTTGCAGAAATTTATTAGCCTCGCTGTCACGACATGTAGTTTGTTCTCTTCTTTGACTTAGAAAAATTTCTGTGATTTTTGGCCAAATTGGCTATGCGACTCTCTGTAAGAGTGAATATAGATTAAAAAGTAAGACAGATAGAGGAAATTCGAAATAACCATTCGATAGAACGTGAGGTAATGAACATCTCAGCCAAGTTTGGTCCTGAAATATGCAGTTTGAAGAAAGTTATTAGCCTCGCTGTCACGACATGTAGTTTGTTCTCTTCTTTGACTTAGAATAATTTCCGTCTTTTTCGGCCAAATTGGCTATGCGACTCTCTGTAAGAGTGAATATAGATTAACAAGTAAGACAGATAGAGGAACTCCGAAATAACCATTCGATAGAACGTATGGTAATGAACATCTCAGCCAAGTTTGGTCCTGAAATATGCAGTTTGAAGAAAGTTATTAGCCTCGCTGTCACGACATGTAGTTTGTTCTCCTCTTTGACTTAGAAAAATTTCTGTGATTTTTGGCCAAATTGGCTATGCGACTCTCTGTAAGAGTGAATATAGATTAAAAAGTAAGACAGATAGAGGAAAGTCGAAATAACCATTCGATAGAACGTAAGGTAATGAACATCTCAGCCAAGTTTAGTCCTGAAATATGCAGTTTGCAGAAAGTTATTAGCCTCGCTGTCACGACATGTAGTTTGTTCTCTTCTTTGACTTAGAATTTTTTTTGTGATTTTTGGCCAAATTGGCTATGCGAATCTCTGTAAGAGTGAAAAACGATTAAAAAGTAAGACAGATAGAGGAAATTCGAAATAACCATTCGATAGAACGTAAGGTAATGAACATCTCAGCCAAGTTTAGTCCTGAAATATGCAGTTTGCAGAAAGTTATTAGCCTCGCTGTCACGACATGTAGTTTGTTCACTTCTTTGACTTAGAATTTTGTTTGTGATTTTTGGCCAAATTGGCTATGCGAATCTCTGTAAGAGTGAAAAACGATTACAAAGTAAGACAGATAGAGGAAATTCCAAATAACCATTCGATAGAACGTAAGGTAATGAACATCTCAGCCACGTTTAGTCCTGAAATATGCAGTTTGCAGAAATTTATTAGCCTCGCTGTCACGACATGTAGTTTGTTCTCTTCTTTGACTTAGAAAAAAATTCTGTGATTTTTGGCCAAATTGGCTATGCGACTCTCTGTAAGAGTGAAAAACGATTAAAAAGTAAGACAGATAGAGGAAATTGGAAATAACCATTCGATAGAACGTAAGGTAATGAACATCTCAGCCACGTTTAGTCCTGAAATATGCAGTTTGCAGAAAGTTATTAGCCTCGCTGTCACGACATGTAGTTTGTTTTCTTCTTTGACATAGAAACATTTCTGTGATTTTTGGCCAAATTGGCTATGCGACTCTCTGTAAGAGTGAATATAGATTAAAAAGTAAGACAGATAGAGGAAATCCGAAATAACCATTCGCTAGAACACAAGGTAATGAACATCTCAGCCAAGTTTGGTCCTGAAAGATGCAGTTTGAAGAAAGTTATTAGCCTCGCTGTCACGACATGTAGTTTGTGGTCTTCTTTGACTTAGAATTGTTTTGGTGATTTTTGGCCAAATTGGCTATGCGACTCTCTGTAAGAGTGAATATAGATTAAAAAGTAAGACAGATAGAGGAAATACCAAATAACCATTCGATAGAACGTAAGGTAATGAACATCTCAGCCTAGTTTGGTCCTGAAATATGCAGTTTGAAGAAAGTTATTAGCCTCGCTGTCACGACATGTAGTTTGTTCTCTTCTTTGACTTAGAAAAATTTCTGTGATTTTTGGCCAAATTGGCTATGCGACTGTCTGTAAGAGTGAATATAGATTAAAAAGTAAGACAGATAGAGGAAATCCGAAATAACCATTCGCTAGAACACAAGGTAATGAACATCTCAGCCAAGTTTGGTCCTGAAAGATGCAGTTTGAAGAAAGTTATTAGCCTCGCTGTCACGACATGTAGTTTGTTCTCTTCTTTGACTTAGAATTTTTTTTGTGATTTTTGGCCAAATTGGCTATGCGAATCTCTGTAAGAGTGAAAAACGATTAAAAAGTAAGACAGATAGAGGAAATTCGAAATAACCATTCGATAGAACGTAAGGTAATGAACATCTTAGCCAAGTTCGGTCCTGAAATATGCAGTTTGCAGAAAGTTATTAGCCTCGATGTCACGACATGTAGTTTGTTCTCTTCTTTGACTTAGAAAAATTTCTGTGATTTTTGGCCAAATTGGCTATGCGACTCTCTGTAAGAGTGAATATAGATTAAAAAGTAAGACAGATAGAGGAAATCCGAAATAACCATTCGCTAGAACACAAGGTAATGAACATCTCAGCCAAGTTTGGTCCTGAAAGATGCAGTTTGAAGAAAGTTATTAGCCTCGCTGTCACGACATGTAGTTTGTTCTCTTCTTTGACTTAGAAAAAAATTCTGTGATTTTTGGCCAAATTGGCTATGCGACTCTCTGTAAGAGTGAAAAACGATTAAAAAGTAAGACAGATAGAGGAAATTGGAAATAACCATTCGATAGAACGTAAGGTAATGAACATCTCAGCCACGTTTAGTCCTGAAATATGCAGTTTGCAGAAAGTTATTAGCCTCGCTGTCACGACATGTAGTTTGTTTTCTTCTTTGACATAGAAACATTTCTGTGATTTTTGGCCAAATTGGCTATGCGACTCTCTGTAAGAGTGAATATAGATTAAAAAGTAAGACAGATAGAGGAAATCCGAAATAACCATTCGCTAGAACACAAGGTAATGAACATCTCAGCCAAGTTTGGTCCTGAAAGATGCAGTTTGAAGAAAGTTATTAGCCTCGCTGTCACGACATGTAGTTTGTGGTCTTCTTTGACTTAGAATTGTTTTGGTGATTTTTGGCCAAATTGGCTATGCGACTCTCTGTAAGAGTGAATATAGATTAAAAAGTAAGACAGATAGAGGAAATTCCAAATAACCATTCGATAGAACGTAAGGTAATGAACATCTCAGCCTAGTTTGGTCCTGAAATATGCAGTTTGAAGAAAGTTATTAGCCTCGCTGTCACGACATGTAGTTTGTTCTCTTCTTTGACTTAGAAAAATTTCTGTGATTTTTGGCCAAATTGGCTATGCGACTCTCTGTAAGAGTGAATATAGATTAAAAAGTAAGACAGATAGAGGAAATCCGAAATAACCATTCGCTAGAACACAAGGTAATGAACATCTCAGCCAAGTTTGGTCCTGAAAGATGCAGTTTGAAGAAAGTTATTAGCCTCGCTGTCACGACATGTAGTTTGTTCTCTTCTTTGACTTAGAATTTTTTTTGTGATTTTTGGCCAAATTGGCTATGCGAATCTCTGTAAGAGTGAAAAACGATTAAAAAGTAAGACAGATAGAGGAAATTCGAAATAACCATTCGATAGAACGTAAGGTAATGAACATCTTAGCCAAGTTCGGTCCTGAAATATGCAGTTTGCAGAAAGTTATTAGCCTCGATGTCACGACATGTAGTTTGTTCTCTTCTTTGACTTAGAAAAATTTCTGTGATTTTTGGCCAAATTGGCTATGCGACTCTCTGTAAGAGTGAATATAGATTAAAAAGTAAGACAGATAGAGGAAATCCGAAATAACCATTCGCTAGAACACAAGGTAATGAACATCTCAGCCAAGTTTGGTCCTGAAAGATGCAGTTTGAAGAAAGTTATTAGCCTCGCTGTCACGACATGTAGTTTGTTCTCTTCTTTGACTTAGAAAAATTTCTGTGATTTTTGGCCAAATTGGCTATGCGACTCTCTGTAAGAGTGAATATAGATTAAAAAGTAAGACAGATAGAGGAAATCCGAAATAACCATTCGCTAGAACACAAGGTAATGAACATCTCAGCCAAGTTTGGTCCTGAAAGATGCAGTTTGAAGAAAGTTATTAGCCTCGCTGTCACGACATGTAGTTTGTTCTCTTCTTTGACTTAGAAACATTTCTGTGATTTTTGGCCAAATTGGCTATGCGACTCTCTGTAAGAGTGAAAAACGATTAAAAAGTAAGACAGATAGAGGAAATTCGAAATAGCCATTCGGGAGAACGTAAGGTAATGAACATCTTAGTCAAGTTCGGTCCTGAAATATGCAGTTTGCAGAAAGTTATTAGCCTCGCTGTCACGACATGTAGTTTGTGGTCTTTTTTGACTTAGAAAAATTTCTGTGATTTTTGGCCAAATTGGCTATGCGACTCTCTGTAAGAGTGAATATAGATTAAAAAGTAAGACAGATAGAGGAAATCCGAAATAACCATTCGCTAGAACACAAGGTAATGAACATCTCAGCCAAGTTTGGTCCTGAAAGATGCAGTTTGAAGAAAGTTATTAGCCTCGCTGTCACGACATGTAGTTTGTTCTCTTCTTTGACTTAGAATTTTTTTTGTGATTTTTGGCCAAATTGGCTATGCGAATCACTGTAAGAGTGAAAAACGATTAAAAAGTAAGACAGATAGAGGAAATTCGAAATAACCATTCGATAGAACGTAAGGTAATGAACATCTCAGCCAAGTTTAGTCCTGAAATATGCAGTTTGCAGAAAGTTATTAGCCTCGCTGTCACGACATGTAGTTTGTTCTCTTCTTTGACTTAGAAAAAATTCTGTGATTTTTGGCCAAATTGGCTATGCGACTCTCTGTAAGAGTGATTATAGATTAAAAAGGAAGACAGATAGAGGAAATTCGAAAGAACCATTCGATAGAACGTAAGGTAATGAACATCTCAGCCTAGTTTGGTCCTAAAATATGCAGTTTGAAGAAAGTTATTAGCCTCGCTGTCACGACATGTAGTTTGTTCTCTTCTTTGACTTAGATTTTTTTTTGTGTTTTTTGGCCAAATTGGCTATGCGAATCTCTGTAAGAGTGAAAAACGATTAAAAAGTAAGACAGATGAGGAAATTCGAAATAACCATTCGATAGAACGTAAGGTAATGGATATCTCAGCCACGTTTAGTCCTGAAATATGCAGTTTGCAGAAAGTTATTAGCCTCGCTGTCACGACATGTAGTTTGTTCTCTTCTTTGACTTAGAAAAATTTCTGTGATTTTTGGCCAAATTGGCTATGCGACTCTCTGTAAGAGTGAAAAACGATTAAAAAGTAAGACAGATAGAGGAAATTCGAAATAACCATTCGATAGAACGTAAGGTAATGAACATCTCAGCCAAGTTTGGTCCTGAAATATGCAGTTTGCAGAAAGTTATTAGCCTCGCTGTCACGACATGTAGTTTGTGGTCTTTTTTGACTTAGAAAAATTTCTGTGATTTTTGGCCAAATTGGCTATGCGACTCTCTGTAAGAGTGAATATAGATTAAAAAGTAAGACAGATAGAGGAAATCCGAAATAACCATTCGCTAGAACACAAGGTAATGAACATCTCAGCCAAGTTTGGTCCTGAAAGATGCAGTTTGAAGAAAGTTATTAGCCTCGCTGTCACGACATGTAGTTTGTGGTCTTTTTTGACTTAGAAAAATTTCTGTGATTTTTGGCCAAATTGGCTATGCGACTCTCTGTAAGAGTGAAAAACGATTAAAAAGTAAGACAGATGAGGAAATTCGAAATAACCATTCGATAGAACGTAAGGTAATGGATATCTCAGCCACGTTTAGTCCTGAAATATGCAGTTTGCAGAAAGTTATTAGCCTCGCTGTCACGACATGTAGTTTGTTCTCTTCTTTGACTTAGAAAAATTTCTGTGATTTTTGGCCAAATTGGCTATGCGACTCTCTGTAAGAGTGAAAAACGATTAAAAAGTAAGACAGATAGAGGAAATTCGAAATAACCATTCGATAGAACGTAAGGTAATGAACATCTCAGCCAAGTTTGGTCCTGAAATATGCAGTTTGCAGAAAGTTATTAGCCTCGCTGTCACGACATGTAGTTTGTGGTCTTTTTTGACTTAGAAAAATTTCTGTGATTTTTGGCCAAATTGGCTATGCGACTCTCTGTAAGAGTGAATATAGATTAAAAAGTAAGACAGATAGAGGAAATCCGAAATAACCATTCGCTAGAACACAAGGTAATGAACATCTCAGCCAAGTTTGGTCCTGAAAGATGCAGTTTGAAGAAAGTTATTAGCCTCGCTGTCACGACATGTAGTTTGTTCTCTTCTTTGACTTAGAATTTTTTTTGTGATTTTTGGCCAAATTGGCTATGCGAATCACTGTAAGAGTGAAAAACGATTAAAAAGTAAGACAGATAGAGGAAATTCGAAATAACCATTCGATAGAACGTAAGGTAATGAACATCTCAGCCAAGTTTAGTCCTGAAATATGCAGTTTGCAGAAAGTTATTAGCCTCGCTGTCACGACATGTAGTTTGTTCTCTTCTTTGACTTAGAATTTTTTTGGTGATTTTTGGCCAAATTGGCTATGCGACTCTCTGTAAGAGTGATTATAGATTAAAAAGTAAGACAGATAGAGGAAATTCGAAAGAACCATTCGATAGAACGTAAGGTAATGAACATCTCAGCCTAGTTTGGTCCTAAAATATGCAGTTTGAAGAAAGTTATTAGCCTCGCTGTCACGACATGTAGTTTGTTCTCTTCTTTGACTTAGAATTGTTTTTGTGATTTTTGGCCAAATTGGCTATGCGAATCTCTGTAAGAGTGAATATAGATTAAAAAGTAAGACAGATAGATGAAATTCGAAAGAACCATTCGATAGAACGTAAGGTAATGAACATCTCAGCCAAGTTTAGTCCTGAAATATGCAGTTTGCAGAAAGTTATTAGCCTCGCTGTCACGACATGTAGTTTGTTCTCTTCTTTGACTTAGAAAAAATTCTGTGATTTTTGGCCAAATTGGCTATGCGAATCTCTGTAAGAGTGAAAAACGATTAAAAAGTAAGACAGATGAGGAAATTCGAAATAACCATTCGATAGAACGTAAGGTAATGGATATCTCAGCCACGTTTAGTCCTGAAATATGCAGTTTGCAGAAAGTTATTAGCCTCGCTGTCACGACATGAGGTTTGTGGTCTTCTTTGACTTAGAATTTTTTTGGTGATTTTTGGCCAAATTGGCTATGCGACTCTCTGTAAGAGTGAATATAGATTAAAAAGTAAGACAGATAGAGGAAATTCGAAATAACCATTCGATAGAACGTAATGTAATGAACATCTCAGCCAAGTTTGGTCCTGAAATATGCAGTTTGAAGAAAGTTATTAGCCTCGCTGTCACGACATGTAGTTTGTTCTCTTCTTTGACTTAGAATTTTTTTGGTGATTTTTGGCCAAATTGGCTATGCGACTCTCTGTAAGAGTGATTATAGATTAAAAAGTAAGACAGATAGAGGAAATTCGAAAGAACCATTCGATAGAACGTAAGGTAATGAACATCTCAGCCTAGTTTGGTCCTAAAATATGCAGTTTGAAGAAAGTTATTAGCCTCGCTGTCACGACATGTAGTTTGTTCTCTTCTTTGACTTAGATTTTTTTTTGTGATTTTTGGCCAAATTGGCTATGCGAATCTCTGTAAGAGTGAAAAACGATTAAAAAGTAAGACAGATGAGGAAATTCGAAATAACCATTCGATAGAACGTAAGGTAATGGATATCTCAGCCACGTTTAGTCCTGAAATATGCAGTTTGCAGAAAGTTATTAGCCTCGCTGTCACGACATGTAGTTTGTTCTCTTCTTTGACTTAGAAAAATTTCTGTGATTTTTGGCCAAATTGGCTATGCGACTCTCTGTAAGAGTGAATATAGATTAAAAAGTAAGACAGATAGAGGAAATCCGAAATAACCATTCGCTATAGCTAGAACACAAGGTAATGAACATCTCAGCCAAGTTTGGTCCTGAAAGATGCAGTTTGAAGAAAGTTATTAGCCTCGCTGTCACGACATGTAGTTTGTTCTCTTCCGTGACTTAGAATTTTTTTTGTGATTTTTGGCCAAATTGGCTATGCGAATCTCTGTAAGAGTGAAAAACGATTAAAAAGTAAGACAGATAGAGGAAATTCGAAATAACCATTCGATAGAACGTAAGGTAATGAACATCTCAGCCAAGTTTAGTCCTGAAATATGCAGTTTGCAGAAAGTTATTAGCCTCGCTGTCACGACATGTAGTTTGTTCTCTTCTTTGACTTAGACAAATTTCTGTGATTTTTGGGCAAATTGGCTATGCGACTCTCTGTAAGAGTGAATATAGATTAAAAAGTAAGACAGATAGAGGAAATTCGAAATAACCATTTGATAGAACGTAAGGTAATGAACATCTCAGCCTAGTTTGGTCCTGAAATATGCAGTTTGAAGAAAGTTATTAGCCTCGCTGTCACGACATGTAGTTTGTGGTCTTCTTTGACTTAGAATTTTTGTGTGATTTTTGGCCAAATTGGCTATGCGACTCTCTGTAAGAGTGAATATAGATTAAAAAGTAAGACAGATAGAGGAAATTCGAAATAACCATTCGATAGAACGTAATGTAATGAACATCTCAGCCAAGTTTGGTCCTGAAATATGCAGTTTGAAGAAAATTATTAGCCTCGCTGTCACGACATGTAGTTTGTGGTCTTCTTTGACTTAGAATTTTTTTGGTGATTTTTGGCCAAATTGGCTATGCGACTCTCTGTAAGAGTGATTATAGATTAAAAAGTAAGACAGATAGAGGAAATTCGAAAGAACCATTCGATAGAACGTAAGGTAATGAACATCTCAGCCTAGTTTGGTCCTAAAATATGCAGTTTGAAGAAAGTTATTAGCCTCGCTGTCACGACATGTAGTTTGTTCTCTTCTTTGACTTAGAATTTTTTTTGTGATTTTTGGCCAAATTGGCTATGCGAATCTCTGTAAGAGTGAAAAACGATTAAAAAGTAAGACAGATGAGGAAATTCGAAATAACCATTCGATAGAACGTAAGGTAATGGATATCTCAGCCACGTTTAGTCCTGAAATATGCAGTTTGCAGAAAGTTATTAGCCTCGCTGTCACGACATGTAGTTTGTTCTCTTCTTTGACTTAGAAAAATTTCTGTGATTTTTGGCCAAATTGGCTATGCGACTCTCTGTAAGAGTGAATATAGATTAAAAAGTAAGACAGATAGAGGAAATCCGAAATAACCATTCGCTAGAACACAAGGTAATGAACATCTCAGCCAAGTTTGGTCCTGAAAGATGCAGTTTGAAGAAAGTTATTAGCCTCGCTGTCACGACATGTAGTTTGTTCTCTTCCGTGACTTAGAATTTTTTTGGTGATTTTTGGCCAAATTGGCTATGCGAATCTCTGTAAGAGTGAAAAACGATTAAAAAGTAAGACAGATGAGGAAATTCGAAATAACCATTCGATAGAACGTAAGGTAATGGATATCTCAGCCACGTTTAGTCCTGAAATATGCAGTTTGCAGAAAGTTATTAGCCTCGCTGTCACGACATGTAGTTTGTTCTCTTCTTTGACTTAGAAAAATTTCTGTGATTTTTGGCCAAATTGGCTATGCGACTCTCTGTAAGAGTGAAAAACGATTAAAAAGTAAGACAGATAGAGGAAATTCGAAATAACCATTCGATAGAACGTAAGGTAATGAACATCTCAGCCAAGTTTGGTCCTGAAATATGCAGTTTGCAGAAAGTTATTAGCCTCGCTGTCACGACATGTAGTTTGTGGTCTTTTTTGACTTAGAAAAATTTCTGTGATTTTTGGCCAAATTGGCTATGCGACTCTCTGTAAGAGTGAATATAGATTAAAAAGTAAGACAGATAGAGGAAATCCGAAATAACCATTCGCTAGAACACAAGGTAATGAACATCTCAGCCAAGTTTGGTCCTGAAAGATGCAGTTTGAAGAAAGTTATTAGCCTCGCTGTCACGACATGTAGTTTGTTCTCTTCTTTGACTTAGAATTTTTTTTGTGATTTTTGGCCAAATTGGCTATGCGAATCACTGTAAGAGTGAAAAACGATTAAAAAGTAAGACAGATAGAGGAAATTCGAAATAACCATTCGATAGAACGTAAGGTAATGAACATCTCAGCCAAGTTTAGTCCTGAAATATGCAGTTTGCAGAAAGTTATTAGCCTCGCTGTCACGACATGTAGTTTGTTCTCTTCTTTGACTTAGAATTTTTTTGGTGATTTTTGGCCAAATTGGCTATGCGACTCTCTGTAAGAGTGATTATAGATTAAAAAGTAAGACAGATAGAGGAAATTCGAAAGAACCATTCGATAGAACGTAAGGTAATGAACATCTCAGCCTAGTTTGGTCCTAAAATATGCAGTTTGAAGAAAGTTATTAGCCTCGCTGTCACGACATGTAGTTTGTTCTCTTCTTTGACTTAGAATTGTTTTTGTGATTTTTGGCCAAATTGGCTATGCGAATCTCTGTAAGAGTGAATATAGATTAAAAAGTAAGACAGATAGATGAAATTCGAAAGAACCATTCGATAGAACGTAAGGTAATGAACATCTCAGCCAAGTTTAGTCCTGAAATATGCAGTTTGCAGAAAGTTATTAGCCTCGCTGTCACGACATGTAGTTTGTTCTCTTCTTTGACTTAGAAAAAATTCTGTGATTTTTGGCCAAATTGGCTATGCGAATCTCTGTAAGAGTGAAAAACGATTAAAAAGTAAGACAGATGAGGAAATTCGAAATAACCATTCGATAGAACGTAAGGTAATGGATATCTCAGCCACGTTTAGTCCTGAAATATGCAGTTTGCAGAAAGTTATTAGCCTCGCTGTCACGACATGAGGTTTGTGGTCTTCTTTGACTTAGAATTTTTTTGGTGATTTTTGGCCAAATTGGCTATGCGACTCTCTGTAAGAGTGAATATAGATTAAAAAGTAAGACAGATAGAGGAAATTCGAAATAACCATTCGATAGAACGTAATGTAATGAACATCTCAGCCAAGTTTGGTCCTGAAATATGCAGTTTGAAGAAAGTTATTAGCCTCGCTGTCACGACATGTAGTTTGTTCTCTTCTTTGACTTAGAATTTTTTTGGTGATTTTTGGCCAAATTGGCTATGCGACTCTCTGTAAGAGTGATTATAGATTAAAAAGTAAGACAGATAGAGGAAATTCGAAAGAACCATTCGATAGAACGTAAGGTAATGAACATCTCAGCCTAGTTTGGTCCTAAAATATGCAGTTTGAAGAAAGTTATTAGCCTCGCTGTCACGACATGTAGTTTGTTCTCTTCTTTGACTTAGATTTTTTTTTGTGATTTTTGGCCAAATTGGCTATGCGAATCTCTGTAAGAGTGAAAAACGATTAAAAAGTAAGACAGATGAGGAAATTCGAAATAACCATTCGATAGAACGTAAGGTAATGGATATCTCAGCCACGTTTAGTCCTGAAATATGCAGTTTGCAGAAAGTTATTAGCCTCGCTGTCACGACATGTAGTTTGTTCTCTTCTTTGACTTAGAAAAATTTCTGTGATTTTTGGCCAAATTGGCTATGCGACTCTCTGTAAGAGTGAATATAGATTAAAAAGTAAGACAGATAGAGGAAATCCGAAATAACCATTCGCTATAGCTAGAACACAAGGTAATGAACATCTCAGCCAAGTTTGGTCCTGAAAGATGCAGTTTGAAGAAAGTTATTAGCCTCGCTGTCACGACATGTAGTTTGTTCTCTTCCGTGACTTAGAATTTTTTTTGTGATTTTTGGCCAAATTGGCTATGCGAATCTCTGTAAGAGTGAAAAACGATTAAAAAGTAAGACAGATAGAGGAAATTCGAAATAACCATTCGATAGAACGTAAGGTAATGAACATCTCAGCCAAGTTTAGTCCTGAAATATGCAGTTTGCAGAAAGTTATTAGCCTCGCTGTCACGACATGTAGTTTGTTCTCTTCTTTGACTTAGAAAAATTTCTGTGATTTTTGGGCAAATTGGCTATGCGACTCTCTGTAAGAGTGAATATAGATTAAAAAGTAAGACAGATAGAGGAAATTCGAAATAACCATTTGATAGAACGTAAGGTAATGAACATCTCAGCCTAGTTTGGTCCTGAAATATGCAGTTTGAAGAAAGTTATTAGCCTCGCTGTCACGACATGTAGTTTGTGGTCTTCTTTGACTTAGAATTTTTGTGTGATTTTTGGCCAAATTGGCTATGCGACTCTCTGTAAGAGTGAATATAGATTAAAAAGTAAGACAGATAGAGGAAATTCGAAATAACCATTCGATAGAACGTAATGTAATGAACATCTCAGCCAAGTTTGGTCCTGAAATATGCAGTTTGAAGAAAATTATTAGCCTCGCTGTCACGACATGTAGTTTGTGGTCTTCTTTGACTTAGAATTTTTTTGGTGATTTTTGGCCAAATTGGCTATGCGACTCTCTGTAAGAGTGATTATAGATTAAAAAGTAAGACAGATAGAGGAAATTCGAAAGAACCATTCGATAGAACGTAAGGTAATGAACATCTCAGCCTAGTTTGGTCCTAAAATATGCAGTTTGAAGAAAGTTATTAGCCTCGCTGTCACGACATGTAGTTTGTTCTCTTCTTTGACTTAGAATTTTTTTGGTGATTTTTGGCCAAATTGGCTATGCGAATCTCTGTAAGAGTGAAAAACGATTAAAAAGTAAGACAGATGAGGAAATTCGAAATAACCATTCGATAGAACGTAAGGTAATGGATATCTCAGCCACGTTTAGTCCTGAAATATGCAGTTTGCAGAAAGTTATTAGCCTCGCTGTCACGACATGTAGTTTGTTCTCTTCTTTGACTTAGAAAAATTTCTGTGATTTTTGGCCAAATTGGCTATGCGACTCTCTGTAAGAGTGAATATAGATTAAAAAGTAAGACAGATAGAGGAAATCCGAAATAACCATTCGCTAGAACACAAGGTAATGAACATCTCAGCCAAGTTTGGTCCTGAAAGATGCAGTTTGAAGAAAGTTATTAGCCTCGCTGTCACGACATGTAGTTTGTTCTCTTCCGTGACTTAGAATTTTTTTGGTGATTTTTGGCCAAATTGGCTATGCGAATCTCTGTAAGAGTGAAAAACGATTAAAAAGTAAGACAGATGAGGAAATTCGAAATAACCATTCGATAGAACGTAAGGTAATGGATATCTCAGCCACGTTTAGTCCTGAAATATGCAGTTTGCAGAAAGTTATTAGCCTCGCTGTCACGACATGTAGTTTTTTCTCTTCTTTGACTTAGAAAAATTTCTGTGATTTTTGGCCAAATTGGCTATGCGACTCTCTGTAAGAGTGATTATAGATTAAAAAGTAAGACAGATAGAGGAAATTCGAAAGAACCATTCGATAGAACGTAAGGTAATGAACATCTCAGCCTAGTTTGGTCCTAAAATATGCAGTTTGAAGAAAGTTATTAGCCTCGCTGTCACGACATGTAGTTTGTTCTCTTCTTTGACTTAGAATTTTTTTTGTGATTTTTGGCCAAATTGGCTATGCGAATCTCTGTAAGAGTGAAAAACGATTAAAAAGTAAGACAGATGAGGAAATTCGAAATAACCATTCGATAGAACGTAAGGTAATGGATATCTCAGCCACGTTTAGTCCTGAAATATGCAGTTTGCAGAAAGTTATTAGCCTCGCTGTCACGACATGTAGTTTGTTCTCTTCTTTGACTTAGAAAAATTTCTGTGATTTTTGGCCAAATTGGCTATGCGACTCTCTGTAAGAGTGAATATAGATTAAAAAGTAAGACAGATAGAGGAAATCCGAAATAACCATTCGCTAGAACACAAGGTAATGAACATCTCAGCCAAGTTTGGTCCTGAAAGATGCAGTTTGAAGAAAGTTATTAGCCTCGCTGTCACGACATGTAGTTTGTTCTCTTCTTTGACTTAGAATTTTTTTGGTGATTTTTGGCCAAATTGGCTATGCGAATCTCTGTAAGAGTGAAAAACGATTAAAAAGTAAGACAGATAGAGGAAATTCGAAATAACCATTCGATAGAACGTAAGGTAATGAACATCTCAGCCTAGTTTGGTCCTGAAATATGCAGTTTGAAGAAAGTTATTAGCCTCGCTGTCACGACATGTAGTTTGTGGTCTTCTTTGACTTAGAAAATTGTTTGTGATTTTTGGCCAAATTGGCTATGCGAATCTCTGTAAGAGTGAAAAACGATTAAAAAGTAAGACAGATAGAGGAAATTCGAAATAACCATTCGATAGAACGTAAGGTAATGAACATCTCAGCCAAGTTTGGTCCTGAAATATGCAGTTTGAAGAAAGTTATTAGCCTCGCTGTCACGACATGTAGTTTGTTCTCTTCTTTGACTTAGAATTTTTTTTGTGATTTTTGGCCAAATTGGCTATGCGAATCTCTGTAAGAGTGAAAAACGATTAAAAAGTAAGACAGATGAGGAAATTCGAAATAACCATTCGATAGAACGTAAGGTAATGGATATCTCAGCCACGTTTAGTCCTGAAATATGCAGTTTGCAGAAAGTTATTAGCCTCGCTGTCACGACATGTAGTTTGTTCTCTTCTTTGACTTAGAAAAATTTCTGTGATTTTTGGCCAAATTGGCTATGCGACTCTCTGTAAGAGTGAATATAGATTAAAAAGTAAGACAGATAGAGGAAATCCGAAATAACCATTCGCTAGAACACAAGGTAATGAACATCTCAGCCAAGTTTGGTCCTGAAAGATGCAGTTTGAAGAAAGTTATCAGCCTCGCTGTCACGACATGTAGTTTGTTCTCTTCCGTGACTTAGAATTTTTTTGGTGATTTTTGGCCAAATTGGCTATGCGAATCTCTGTAAGAGTGAAAAACGATTAAAAAGTAAGACAGATAGAGGAAATTCGAAATAACCATTCGATAGAACGTAAGGTAATGAACATCTCAGCCTAGTTTGGTCCTGAAATATGCAGTTTGAAGAAAGTTATTAGCCTCGCTGTCACGACATGTAGTTTGTGGTCTTCTTTGACTTAGAAAATTGTTTGTGATTTTTGGCCAAATTGGCTATGCGAATCTCTGTAAGAGTGAAAAACGATTAAAAAGTAAGACAGATAGAGGAAATTCGAAATAACCATTCGATAGAACGTAAGGTAATGAACATCTCAGCCAAGTTTGGTCCTGAAATATGCAGTTTGAAGAAAGTTATTAGCCTCGCTGTCACGACATGTAGTTTGTTCTCTTCTTTGACTTAGAAAAAAATTCTGTGATTTTTGGCGAAATTGGCTATGCGACTCTCTGTAAGAGTGAAAAACGATTAAAAAGTAAGACAGATAGAGGAAATTGGAAATAACCATTCGATAGAACGTAAGGTAATGAACATCTCAGCCACGTTTAGTCCTGAAATATGCAGTTTGCAGAAAGTTATTAGCCTCGCTGTCACGACATGTAGTTTGTTTTCTTCTTTGACATAGAAACATTTCTGTGATTTTTGGCCAAATTGGCTATGCGACTCTCTGTAAGAGTGAATATAGATTAAAAAGTAAGACAGATAGAGGAAATTCGAAATAACCATTCGATAGAACGTAAGGTAATGAACATCTCAGCCTAGTTTGGTCCTGAAATATGTAGTTTGAAGAAAGTTATTAGCCTCGCTGTCACGACATGTAGTTTGTTCTCTTCTTTGACTTAGAAAAATTTCTGTGATTTTTGGCCAAATTGGCTATGCGACTCTCTGTAAGAGTGAATATAGATTAAAAAGTAAGACAGATAGAGGAAATCCGAAATAACCATTCGCTAGAACACAAGGTAATGAACATCTCAGCCAAGTTTGGTCCTGAAAGATGCAGTTTGAAGAAAGTTATTAGCCTCGCTGTCACGACATGTAGTTTGTTCTCTTCTTTGACTTAGAATTTATTTTGTGATTTTTGGCTAAATTGGCTATGCGAATCTCTGTAAGAGTGATTATAGATTAAAAAGTAAGACATATAGAGGAAATTCGAAATAACCATTCGATAGAACGTAAGGTAATGAACATCTCAGCCTAGTTTGGTCCTGAAATATGCAGTTTGAAGAAAGTTATTAGCCTCGCTGTCACGACATGTAGTTTGTTGTCTTCTTTGACTTAGAATTTTTTTTGGTGATTTTTGGCCAAATTGGCTATGCTACTCTCTGTAAGAGTGAATATAGATTAAAAAGTAAGACAGATAGAGGAAATTCGAAATAACCATTCGATAGAACGTAAGGTAATGAACATCTCAGCCACGTTTAGTCCTGAAATATGCTGTTTGCAGAAAGTTATTAGCCTCGCTGTCACGACATGTAGTTTGTTCTCTTCTTTGACATAGAAACATTTCTGTGATTTTTGGCCAAATTGGCTATGCGACTCTCTGTAAGAGTGAATATAGATTAAAAAGTAAGACAGATAGAGGAAATCCGAAATAACCATTCGCTAGAACACAAGGTAATGAACATCTCAGCCTAGTTTGGTCCTGAAAGATGCAGTTTGAAGAAAGTTATTAGCCTCGCTGTCACGACATGTAGTTTGTGGTCTTCTTTGACTTAGAATTTTTTTTGGTGATTTTTGGCCAAATTGGCTATGCTACTCTCTGTAAGAGTGAATATAGATTAAAAAGTAAGACAGATAGAGGAAATTCGAAATAACCATTCGATAGAACGTAAGGTAATGAACATCTCAGCCACGTTTAGTCCTGAAATATGCAGTTTGCAGAAAGTTATTAGCCTCGCTGTCACGACATGTAGTTTGTTCTCTTCTTTGACTTAGAAACATTTCTGTGATTTTTGGCCAAATTGGCTATGCGACTCTCTGTAAGAGTGAATATAGCTTAAAAAGTAAGACAGATAGAGGAAATCCGTTATGAACATTCGATAGAACGTAAGGTAATGAACATCTCAGCCAAGTTTGGTCCTGAAATATGCAGTTTGAAGAAAGTTATTAGCCTCGCTGTCACGACATGTAGTTTGTTCTCTTCTTTGACTTAGAAACATTTCTGTGATTTTTGGCCAAATTGGCTATGCGAATCTCTGTAAGAGTGAAACACGATTAAAAAGTAAGACAGATAGAGGAAATTCGAAATAACCATTCGATAGAACGTAAGGTAATGAACATCTCAGCCTAGTTTGGTCCTGAAATATGCAGTTTGCAGAAAGTTATTAGCCTCGCTGTCACGACATGTAGTTTGTTCTCTTCTTTGACTTAGAAACATTTCTGTGATTTTTGGCCAAATTGGCTATGCGACTCTCTGTAAGAGTGAATATAGATTAAAAAGTAAGACAGATAGAGGAAATTCGAAATAACCATTCGATAGAACGTAAGGTAATGAACCTCTCAGCCAAGTTTGGTCCTGAAATATGCAGTTTGAAGAAAGTTATTAGCCTCGCTGTAACGACATGTAGTTTGTTCTCTTCTTTGACTTAGAAAAAATTATGTGATTTTTGGCCAAATTGGCTATGCGACTCTCTGTAAGAGTGAATATAGATTAAAAAGTAAGACAGATAGAAGAAATCCGAAATAACCATTCGCTAGAACACAAGGTAATGAACATCTCAGCCAAGTTTGGTCCTGAAAGATGCAGTTTGAAGAAAGTTATTAGCCTCGCTGTCACGACATGTAGTTTGTGGTCTTCTTTGACTTAGAATTTATTTTGTGATTTTTGGCCAAATTGGCTATGCGAATCTCTGTAAGAGTGAAAAACGGTTAAAAAGTAAGACAGATAGAGGAAATTCGAAATAACCATTCGATAGAACGTAAGGTAATGAACATCTCAGCCACGTTTAGTCCTGAAATATGCAGTTTGCAGAAAGTTATTAGCCTCGCTGTCACGACATGTAGTTTGTTCTCTTCTTTGACTTAGAAACATTTCTGTGATTTTTGGCCAAATTGGCTATGCGACTCTCTGTAAGAGTGAATATAGATTAAAAAGTAAGACAGATAGAGGAAATTCCAAATAACCATTCGATAGAACGTAAGGTAATGAACATCTCAGCCTAGTTTGGTCCTGAAATATGCAGTTTGAAGAAAGTTATTAGCCTCGCTGTCACGACATGTAGTTTGTTCTCTTCTTTGACTTAGAAAAATTTCTGTGATTTTTGGCCAAATTGGCTATGCGACTGTCTGTAAGAGTGAATATAGATTAAAAAGTAAGACAGATAGAGGAAATCCGAAATAACCATTCGCTAGAACACAAGGTAATGAACATCTCAGCCAAGTTTGGTCCTGAAAGATGCAGTTTGAAGAAAGTTATTAGCCTCGCTGTCACGACATGTAGTTTGTTCTCTTCTTTGACTTAGAATTTATTTTTTTGTGATTTTTGGCCAAATTGGCTATGCGAATCTCCCTAAGAGTGAAAAACGGTTAAAAAGTAAGACAGATAGAGGAAATTCGAAATAACCATTCGATAGAACGTAAGGTAATGAACATCTCAGCCACGTTTAGTCCTGAAATATGCTGTTTGCAGAAAGTTATTAGCCTCGCTGTCACGACATGTAGTTTGTTCTCTTCTTTGACATAGAAACATTTCTGTGATTTTTGGCCAAATTGGCTATGCGACTCTCTGTAAGAGTGAATATAGATTAAAAAGTAAGACAGATAGAGGAAATCCGAAATAACCATTCGCTAGAACACAAGGTAATGAACATCTCAGCCTAGTTTGGTCCTGAAAGATGCAGTTTGAAGAAAGTTATTAGCCTCGCTGTCACGACATGTAGTTTGTGGTCTTCTTTGACTTAGAATTTTTTTTGGTGATTTTTGGCCAAATTGGCTATGCGACTCTCTGTAAGAGTGAATATAGATTAAAAAGTAAGACAGATAGAGGAAATTCGAAATAACCATTCGATAGAACGTAAGGTAATGAACATCTCAGCCACGTTTAGTCCTGAAATATGCAGTTTGCAGAAAGTTATTAGCCTCGCTGTCACGACATGTAGTTTGTTCTCTTCTTTGACTTAGAAACATTTCTGTGATTTTTGGCCAAATTGGCTATGCGACTCTCTGTAAGAGTGAATATAGATTAAAAAGTAAGACAGATAGAGGAAATCCGTTATGAACATTCGATAGAACGTAAGGTAATGAACATCTCAGCCAAGTTTGGTCCTGAAATATGCAGTTTGAAGAAAGTTATTAGCCTCGCTGTCACGACATGTAGTTTGTTCTCTTCTTTGACTTAGAAACATTTCTGTGATTTTTGGCCAAATTGGCTATGCGAATCTCTGTAAGAGTGAAACACGATTAAAAAGTAAGACAGATAGAGGAAATTCGAAATAACCATTCGATAGAACGTAAGGTAATGAACATCTCAGCCTAGTTTGGTCCTGAAATATGCAGTTTGCAGAAAGTTATTAGCCTCGCTGTCACGACATGTAGTTTGTTCTCTTCTTTGACTTAGAAACATTTCTGTGATTTTTGGCCAAATTGGCTATGCGACTCTCTGTAAGAGTGAATATAGATTAAAAAGTAAGACAGATAGAGGAAATTCGAAATAACCATTCGATAGAACGTAAGGTAATGAACCTCTCAGCCAAGTTTGGTCCTGAAATATGCAGTTTGAAGAAAGTTATTAGCCTCGCTGTAACGACATGTAGTTTGTTCTCTTCTTTGACTTAGAAAAAATTCTGTGATTTTTGGCCAAATTGGCTATGCGACTCTCTGTAAGAGTGAATATAGATTAAAAAGTAAGACAGATAGAAGAAATCCGAAATAACCATTCGCTAGAACACAAGGTAATGAACATCTCAGCCAAGTTTGGTCCTGACAGATGCAGTTTGAAGAAAGTTATTAGCCTCGCTGTCACGACATGTAGTTTGTGGTCTTCTTTGACTTAGAAAATTGTTTGTGATTTTTGGCCAAATTGGCTATGCGACTCTCTGTAAGAGTGAAAAACGGTTAAAAAGTAAGACAGATAGAGGAAATTCGAAATAACCATTCGATAGAACGTAAGGTAATGAACATCTCAGCCAAGTTTGGTCCTGAAAGATGCAGTTTGAAGAAAGTTATTAGCCTCGCTGTCACGACATGTAGTTTGTGGTCTTCTTTGACTTAGAAAATTGTTTGTGATTTTTGGCCAAATTGGCTATGCGACTCTCTGTAAGAGTGAAAAACGGTTAAAAAGTAAGACAGATAGAGGAAATCCGAAATAACCATTCGATAGAACGTAAGGTAATGAACATCTCAGCCTAGTTTGGTCCTGAAAGATGCAGTTTGAAGAAAGTTATTAGCCTCGCTGTCACGACATGTAGTTTGTGGTCTTCTTTGACTTAGAAAATTGTTTGTGATTTTTGGCCAAATTGGCTATGCGACTCTCTGTAAGAATGAATATAGATTAAAAAGTAAGACAGATAGAGGAAATTCGAAATAACCATTCGATAGAACGTAAGGTAATGAACATCTCAGCCAAGTTTGGTCCTGAAAGATGCAGTTTGAAGAAAGTTATTAGCCTCGCTGTCACGACATGTAGTTTGTGGTCTTCTTTGACTTAGAAAATTGTTTGTGATTTTTGGCCAAATTGGCTATGCGACTCTCTGTAAGAGTGAAAAACGGTTAAAAAGTAAGACAGATAGAGGAAATCCGAAATAACCATTCGATAGAACGTAAGGTAATGAACATCTCAGCCTAGTTTGGTCCTGAAAGATGCAGTTTGAAGAAAGTTATTAGCCTCGCTGTCACGACATGTAGTTTGTGGTCTTCTTTGACTTAGAAAATTGTTTGTGATTTTTGGCCAAATTGGCTATGCGACTCTCTGTAAGAGTGAAAAACGGTTAAAAAGTAAGACAGATAGAGGAAATCCGAAATAACCATTCGATAGAACGTAAGGTAATGAACATCTCAGCCTAGTTTGGTCCTGAAAGATGCAGTTTGAAGAAAGTTATTAGCCTCGCTGTCACGACATGTAGTTTGTGGTCTTCTTTGACTTAGAAAATTGTTTGTGATTTTTGGCCAAATTGGCTATGCTACTCTCTGTAAGAGTGAATATAGATTAAAAAGTAAGACAGATAGAGGAAATTCGAAATAACCATTCGATAGAACGTAAGGTAATGAACATCTCAGCCACGTTTAGTCCTGAAATATGCAGTTTGCAGAAAGTTATTAGCCTCGCTGTCACGACATGTAGTTTGTTCTCTTCTTTGACTTAGAAACATTTCTGTGATTTTTGGCCAAATTGGCTATGCGACTCTCTGTAAGAGTGAATATAGCTTAAAAAGTAAGACAGATAGAGGAAATCCGTTATGAACATTCGATAGAACGTAAGGTAATGAACATCTCAGCCAAGTTTGGTCCTGAAATATGCAGTTTGAAGAAAGTTATTAGCCTCGCTGTCACGACATGTAGTTTGTTCTCTTCTTTGACTTAGAAACATTTCTGTGATTTTTGGCCAAATTGGCTATGCGAATCTCTGTAAGAGTGAAACACGATTAAAAAGTAAGACAGATAGAGGAAATTCGAAATAACCATTCGATAGAACGTAAGGTAATGAACATCTCAGCCTAGTTTGGTCCTGAAATATGCAGTTTGCAGAAAGTTATTAGCCTCGCTGTCACGACATGTAGTTTGTTCTCTTCTTTGACTTAGAAACATTTCTGTGATTTTTGGCCAAATTGGCTATGCGACTCTCTGTAAGAGTGAATATAGATTAAAAAGTAAGACAGATAGAGGAAATTCGAAATAACCATTCGATAGAACGTAAGGTAATGAACCTCTCAGCCAAGTTTGGTCCTGAAATATGCAGTTTGAAGAAAGTTATTAGCCTCGCTGTAACGACATGTAGTTTGTTCTCTTCTTTGACTTAGAAAAAATTATGTGATTTTTGGCCAAATTGGCTATGCGACTCTCTGTAAGAGTGAATATAGATTAAAAAGTAAGACAGATAGAAGAAATCCGAAATAACCATTCGCTAGAACACAAGGTAATGAACATCTCAGCCAAGTTTGGTCCTGAAAGATGCAGTTTGAAGAAAGTTATTAGCCTCGCTGTCACGACATGTAGTTTGTGGTCTTCTTTGACTTAGAATTTATTTTGTGATTTTTGGCCAAATTGGCTATGCGAATCTCTGTAAGAGTGAAAAACGGTTAAAAAGTAAGACAGATAGAGGAAATTCGAAATAACCATTCGATAGAACGTAAGGTAATGAACATCTCAGCCACGTTTTGTCCTGAAATATGCAGTTTGCAGAAAGTTATTAGCCTCGCTGTCACGACATGTAGTTTGTTCTCTTCTTTGACTTAGAAACATTTCTGTGATTTTTGGCCAAATTGGCTATGCGACTCTCTGTAAGAGTGAATATAGATTAAAAAGTAAGACAGATAGAGGAAATTCCAAATAACCATTCGATAGAACGTAAGGTAATGAACATCTCAGCCTAGTTTGGTCCTGAAATATGCAGTTTGAAGAAAGTTATTAGCCTCGCTGTCACGACATGTAGTTTGTTCTCTTCTTTGACTTAGAAAAATTTCTGTGATTTTTGGCCAAATTGGCTATGCGACTGTCTGTAAGAGTGAATATAGATTAAAAAGTAAGACAGATAGAGGAAATCCGAAATAACCATTCGCTAGAACACAAGGTAATGAACATCTCAGCCAAGTTTGGTCCTGAAAGATGCAGTTTGAAGAAAGTTATTAGCCTCGCTGTCACGACATGTAGTTTGTTCTCTTCTTTGACTTAGAATTTATTTTTTTGTGATTTTTGGCCAAATTGGCTATGCGAATCTCCCTAAGAGTGAAAAACGGTTAAAAAGTAAGACAGATAGAGGAAATTCGAAATAACCATTCGATAGAACGTAAGGTAATGAACATCTCAGCCACGTTTAGTCCTGAAATATGCTGTTTGCAGAAAGTTATTAGCCTCGCTGTCACGACATGTAGTTTGTTCTCTTCTTTGACATAGAAACATTTCTGTGATTTTTGGCCAAATTGGCTATGCGACTCTCTGTAAGAGTGAATATAGATTAAAAAGTAAGACAGATAGAGGAAATCCGAAATAACCATTCGCTAGAACACAAGGTAATGAACATCTCAGCCTAGTTTGGTCCTGAAAGATGCAGTTTGAAGAAAGTTATTAGCCTCGCTGTCACGACATGTAGTTTGTGGTCTTCTTTGACTTAGAATTTTTTTTGGTGATTTTTGGCCAAATTGGCTATGCGACTCTCTGTAAGAGTGAATATAGATTAAAAAGTAAGACAGATAGAGGAAATTCGAAATAACCATTCGATAGAACGTAAGGTAATGGACATCTCAGCAACGTTTAGTCCTGAAATATGCAGTTTGCAGAAAGTTATTAGCCTCGCTGTCACGACATGTAGTTTGTTCTCTTCTTTGACTTAGAAACATTTCTGTGATTTTTGGCCAAATTGGCTATGCGACTCTCTGTAAGAGTGAATATAGATTAAAAAGTAAGACAGATAGAGGAAATCCGTTATGAACATTCGATAGAACGTAAGGTAATGAACATCTCAGCCAAGTTTGGTCCTGAAATATGCAGTTTGAAGAAAGTTATTAGCCTCGCTGTCACGACATGTAGTTTGTTCTCTTCTTTGACTTAGAAACATTTCTGTGATTTTTGGCCAAATTGGCTATGCGAATCTCTGTAAGAGTGAAACACGATTAAAAAGTAAGACAGATAGAGGAAATTCGAAATAACCATTCGATAGAACGTAAGGTAATGAACATCTCAGCCTAGTTTGGTCCTGAAATATGCAGTTTGCAGAAAGTTATTAGCCTCGCTGTCACGACATGTAGTTTGTTCTCTTCTTTGACTTAGAAACATTTCTGTGATTTTTGGCCAAATTGGCTATGCGACTCTCTGTAAGAGTGAATATAGATTAAAAAGTAAGACAGATAGAGGAAATTCGAAATAACCATTCGATAGAACGTAAGGTAATGAACCTCTCAGCCAAGTTTGGTCCTGAAATATGCAGTTTGAAGAAAGTTATTAGCCTCGCTGTAACGACATGTAGTTTGTTCTCTTCTTTGACTTAGAAAAAATTCTGTGATTTTTGGCCAAATTGGCTATGCGACTCTCTGTAAGAGTGAATATAGATTAAAAAGTAAGACAGATAGAAGAAATCCGAAATAACCATTCGCTAGAACACAAGGTAATGAACATCTCAGCCAAGTTTGGTCCTGACAGATGCAGTTTGAAGAAAGTTATTAGCCTCGCTGTCACGACATGTAGTTTGTGGTCTTCTTTGACTTAGAAAATTGTTTGTGATTTTTGGCCAAATTGGCTATGCGACTCTCTGTAAGAGTGAAAAACGGTTAAAAAGTAAGACAGATAGAGGAAATTCGAAATAACCATTCGATAGAACGTAAGGTAATGAACATCTCAGCCAAGTTTGGTCCTGAAAGATGCAGTTTGAAGAAAGTTATTAGCCTCGCTGTCACGACATGTAGTTTGTGGTCTTCTTTGACTTAGAAAATTGTTTGTGATTTTTGGCCAAATTGGCTATGCGACTCTCTGTAAGAGTGAAAAACGGTTAAAAAGTAAGACAGATAGAGGAAATCCGAAATAACCATTCGATAGAACGTAAGGTAATGAACATCTCAGCCTAGTTTGGTCCTGAAAGATGCAGTTTGAAGAAAGTTATTAGCCTCGCTGTCACGACATGTAGTTTGTGGTCTTCTTTGACTTAGAAAATTGTTTGTGATTTTTGGCCAAATTGGCTATGCGACTCTCTGTAAGAATGAATATAGATTAAAAAGTAAGACAGATAGAGGAAATTCGAAATAACCATTCGATAGAACGTAAGGTAATGAACATCTCAGCCTAGTTTGGTCCTGAAATATGCAGTTTGAAGAAAGTTATTAGCCTCGCTGTCACGACATGTAGTTTGTTCTCTTCTTTGACTTAGAATAATTTCCGTGTTTTTCGGCCAAATTGGCTATGCGACTGTCTGTAAGAGTGAATATAGATTAAAAGGTAAGACAGATAGAGGAAATTCGAAATAACCATTCGATAGAACGTAAGGTAATGAACATCTCAGCCAAGTTTGGTCCTGAAATATGCAGTTTGAAGAAAGTTATTAGCCTCGCTGTCACGACATGTAGTTTGTTCTCTTCTTTGACTTAGAAAATTGTTTGTGATTTTTGGCCAAATTGGCTATGCGAATCTCTGTAAGAGTGAATATAGATTAAAAAGTAAGACAGATAGAGGAAATTCGAAATAGCCATTCGATAGAACGTAAGGTAATGAACATCTCAGCCAAGTTTGGTCCTGAAATATGCAGTTTGCAGAAAGTTATTAGCCTCGCTGTCACGACATGTAGTTTGTTCTCTTCTTTGACTTAGAAAAAATTCTGTGATTTTTGGCCAAATTGGCTATGCGACTCTCTGTAAGAGTGAATATAGATTAAAAAGTAAGACAGATAGAGGAAATCCGAAATAACCATTCGCTAGAACACAAGGTAATGAACATCTCAGCCAAGTTTGGTCCTGAAAGATGCAGTTTGAAGAAAGTTATTAGCCTCGCTGTCACGACATGTAGTTTGTTCTCTTCTTTGAATTAGAAAAATTTCTATGATTTTCGGCCAAATTGGCTATGCGAATCTCTGTAAGAGTGAAAAACGGTTAAAAAGTAGGACAGATAGAGGAAATTCGAAAAAACCATTCGATAGAACGTAAGGTAATGAACATCTCAGCCACGTTTAGTCCTGAAATATGCAGTTTGCAGAAAGTTATTAGCCTCGCTGTCACGACATGTAGTTTGTTCTCTTCTTTGACTTAGAAAAATTTCTGTGATTTTTGGCCAAATTGGCTATGCGACTCTCTGTAAGAGTGAATATAGATTAAAAAGTAAGACAAATAGAGGAAATCCGAAATAACCATTCGATAGAACGTATGGTAATGAACATCTCAGCCAAGTTTGGTCCTGAAATATGCAGTTTGAAGAAAGTTATAAGCCTCGCTGTCACGACATGTAGTTTGTTGTCTTCTTTGAATTAGAAAAATTTCTATGATTTTCGGCCAAATTGGCTATGCGAATCTCTGTAAGAGTGAAAAACGGTTAAAAAGTAAGACAGATAGAGGAAATTCGAAATAACCATTCGATAGAACGTAAGGTAATGAACATCTCAGCCACGTTTAGTCCTGAAATATGCAGTTTGCAGAAAGTTATTAGCCTCGCTGTCACGACATGTAGTTTGTGGTCTTCTTTGACTTAGAATTTTTTTGGTGATTTTTGGCCAAATTGGCTATGCGACTCTCTGTAAGAGTGAATATAGATTAAAAAGTAAGACAGATAGAGGAAATTCGAAATAACCATTCGATAGAACGTAAGGTAATGAACATCTCAGCCAAGTTTGGTACTGAAATATGCAGTTTGAAGAAAGTTATTAGCCTCGCTGTCACGACATGTAGTTTGTTCTCTTCTTTGACTTAGAATTTTTTTTGTGATTTTTGGCCAAATTGGCTATGCGACTCTCTGTAAGAGTGAATATAGATTAAAAAGTAAGACAGATAGAGGAAATTCGAAATAACCATTCGATAGAACGTAAGGTAATGGACATCTCAGCCTAGTTTGGTCCTGAAATATGCAGTTTGAAGAAAGTTATTAGCCTCGCTGTCACGACATGTAGTTTGTGGTCTTCTTTGACTTAGACATTTTTTTGTGATTTTTTGCCAAATTGGCTATGCGAATCTCTGTAAGAGTGAAAAACGATCAAAAAGTAAGACAGATAGAGGAAATTCGAAATAACCATTCGATAGAACATAGTAATGAACATCTCAGCGAAGTTTAGTCCTGAAATATGCAGTTTGAAAAAAAGTTATTAGCCTCGCTGTCACGGCATTTAGTTTGTGGTCTTCTTTGACTTAGAAATTTGTTTGTGATTTTTTGCCAAATTGGCTATGCGAATCTCTGTAAGAATGAAAAACGATCAAAAAGTAAGACAGATAGAGGAAATTCGAAATAACCATTCGATAGAACAAAGTAATGAACATCTCAGCGACGTTTAGTCCTGAAATATGCAGTTTGCAGAAAGTTATTAGCCTCGCTGTCACGACATGTAGTTTGTTCTCTTCTTTGACGTAGAATTTTTGTTGTGATTTTTGGCCAAATTGGCTATGCGACTCTCTGTAAGAGTGAAAAACGATTAAAAAGTAAGACAGATAGAGGAAATTCGAAATAACCATTCGATAGAACGTAAGGTAATGAACATCTCAGCCTAGTTTGGTCCTGAAATATGCAGTTTGAAGAAAGTTATTAGCCCCGCTGTCACGACATGTAGTTTGTGGTCTTCTTTGACTTAGACATTTTTTTGTGATTTTTTGCCAAATTGGCTATGCGAATCTCTGTAAGAGTGAAAAACGATCAAAAAGTAAGACAGATAGAGGAAATTCGAAATAACCATTCGATAGAACATAGTAATGAACATCTCAGCGACGTTTAGTCCTGAAATATGCAGTTTGAAAAAAAGTTATTAGCCTCGCTGTCACGACATTTAGTTTGTGGTCTTCTTTGACTTAGAAATTTTTTTGTGATTTTTTGCCAAATTGGCTATGCGAATCTCTGTAAGAATGAAAAACGATCAAAAAGTAAGACAGATAGAGGAAATTCGAAATAACCATTCGATAGAACATAGTAATGAACATCTCAGCGACGTTTAGTCCTGAAATATGCAGTTTGAAAAAAAGTTATTAGCCTCGCTGTCACGACATTTAGTTTGTGGTCTTCTTTGATTTAGAATTTTTTTTGTGATTTTTGGCCAAATTGGCTATGCGAATCTCTGTAAGAGTGAAAAACGATTAAAAAGTAAGACAGATAGAGGAAATCCGAAATAACCATTCGCTAGAACACAAGGTAATGAACATCTCAGCCAAGTTTGGTCCTGAAAGATGCAGTTTGAAGAAAGTTATTAGCCTCGCTGTCACGACATGTAGTTTGTTCTCTTCTTTGACTTAGAATTTTTTTTGTGATTTTTGGCCAAATTGGCTATGCGAATCTCTGTAAGAGTGATTATAGATTAAAAAAATAAGACAGATAGAGGAAATTCGAAATAACCATTCGATAGAACGTAAGGTAATGAACATCTCAGCCTAGTTTGGTCCTGAAATATGCAGTTTGAAGAAAGTTATTAGCCTCGCTGTCACGACATGTAGTTTGTTCTCTTCTTTGACTTAGAAACATTTCTGTGATTTTTGGCCAAATTGGCTATGCGAATCTCTGTAAGAGTGAAACACGATTAAAAAGTAAGACAGATAGAGGAAATTCGAAATAACCATTCGATAGAACGTAAGGTAATGAACATCTCAGCCTAGTTTGGTCCTGAAATATGCAGTTTGAAGAAAGTTATTAGCCTCGCTGTCACGACATGTAGTTTGTGGTCTTCTTTGACTTAGAAATTTTTTTGTGATTTTTTGCCAAATTGGCTATGCGAATCTCTGTAAGAGTGAAAAACGATTAAAAAGTAAGACAGATAGAGGAAATCCGAAATAACCATTCGCTAGAACACAAGGTAATGAACATCTCAGCCAAGTTTGGTCCTGAAAGATGCAGTTTGAAGAAAGTTATTAGCCTCGCTGTCACGACATGTAGTTTGTTCTCTTCTTTGACTTAGAATTTTTTTTGTGATTTTTGGCCAAATTGGCTATGCGAATCTCTGTAAGAGTGATTATAGATTAAAAAAATAAGACAGATAGAGGAAATTCGAAATAACCATTCGATAGAACGTAAGGTAATGAACATCTCAGCCTAGTTTGGTCCTGAAATATGCAGTTTGAAGAAAGTTATTAGCCTCGCTGTCACGACATGTAGTTTGTTCTCTTCTTTGACTTAGAAACATTTCTGTGATTTTTGGCCAAATTGGCTATGCGAATCTCTGTAAGAGTGAAACACGATTAAAAAGTAAGACAGATAGAGGAAATTCGAAATAACCATTCGATAGAACGTAAGGTAATGAAAATCTCAGCCTAGTTTGGTCCTGAAATATGCAGTTTGCAGAAAGTTATTAGCCTCGCTGTCACGACATGTAGTTTGTTCTCTTCTTTGACCTAGAAAAATTTCTGTGATTTTTGGCCAAATTGGCTATGCGACTCTCTGTAAGAGTAAATAGAGATTAAAAAGTAAGACAGATAGAGGAAATCCGAAATAACCATTCGATAGAACGTAAGGTAATGAACATCTTAGCCAAGTTTGGTCCTGAAATATGCAGTTTGCAGAAAGTTATTAGCCTCGCTGTCACGACATGTAGTTTGTTCTCTTCTTTGACTTAGAAAAATTTCTGTGATTTTTGGCCAAATTGGCTATGCGACTCTCTGTAAGAGTGAATATAGATTAAAAAGTAAGACAGATAGAGGAAATCCGAAATGACCATTCGCTAGAACATAAGGTAATGAACATCTCAGCCAAGTTTGGTCCTGAAAGATGCAGTTTGAAGAAAGTTATTAGCCTCGCTGTCACGACATGTAGTTTGTTCTCTTCTTTGACTAAGAATTTTCTTTGTGATTTTTGGCCAAATTGGCTATGCGACCCTCTGTAAGAGTGAATATAGATTAAAAAGTAAGACAGATAGAGGAAATTCGAAATAACCATTCGATAGACCGTAAGGTAATGAACATCTCAGCCAAGTTTGGTCCTGAAATATGCAGTTTGAAGAAAGTTATTAGCCTCGCTGTCACGACATGTAGTTTGTTCTCTTCTTTGACTTAGACAAATTTCTGTGATTTTTGGCCAAATTGGCTATGCGACTCTCTGTAAGAGTGAATATAGATTAAAAAGTAAGACAGATAGAGGAAATCCGAAATAACCATTCGCTAGAACACAAGGTAATGAACAACTCAGCCAAGTTTGGTCCTGAAATATGCAGTTTGAAGAAAGTTATTAGCCTCGCTGTCACGACTTTAGTTTGTTCTCTTCTTTGACTTAAATTTTTTTGTGTGATTTTTGGCCAAATTGGCTATGCGAATCTCTGTAAGAGTGAAAAACGATTAAAAAGTAAGACAGATAGAGGAAATTCGAAATAACCATTCGATAGAACGTAAGGTAATGAACATCTCAGCCAAGTTTGGTCCTGAAATATGCAGTTTGAAGAAAGTTATTAGCCTCGCTGTCACGACATGTAGTTTATGGTCTTCTTTGACTTAGAAAAATTTCTGTGATTTTTGGCCAAATTGGCTATGCGACTCTCTGTAAGAGTGATTATAGATTAAAAAGTAAGATAGATAGAGGAAATTCGAAATAACCATTCGATAGAACGTAAGGTAATGAACATCTCAGCCTAGTTTGGTCCTGAAATATGCAGTTTGAAGAAAGTTATTAGCCTCGCTGTCACGACATGTAGTTTGTGGTCTTCTTTGACTTAGAATTTTGTTTGTGATTTTTGGCCAAATTGGCTATGCGAATCTCTGTAAGATTGAAAAACGATTAAAAAGTAAGACAGATAGAGGAAATTCGAAATAACCATTCGATAGAACGTAAGGTAATGAACATCTCAGCCAAATTTGGTCCTGAAATATGCAGTTTGAAGAAAGTTATTAGCCTCGCTGTCACGACATGTAGTTTGTTCTCTTCTTTGACCTAGAAAAATTTCTGTGATTTTTGGCCAAATTGGCTATGCGACTCTCTGTAAGAGTAAATAGAGATTAAAAAGTAAGACAGATAGAGGAAATCCGAAATAACCATTCGATAGAACGTAAGGTAATGAACATCTCAGCCAAGTTTGGTCCTGAAATATGCAGTTTGCAGAAAGTTATTAGCCTCGCTGTCACGACATGTAGTTTGTTCTCTTCTTTGACTTAGATAAATTTCTGTGATTTTTGAGCAAATTGGCTATGCGACTCTCTGTAAGAGTGAGTATAGATTAACAAGTAAGACAGATAGAGGAAATCCGAAATAACCATTCGATAGAACGTATGGTAATGAACATCTCAGCCAAGTTTGGTCCTGAAATATGCAGTTTGAAGAAAGTTATTAGCCTCGCTGTCACGACATGTAGTTTGTTCTCTTCTTTGACCTAGAAAAATTTCTGTGATTTTTGGCCAAATTGGCTATGCGACTCTCTGTAAGAGTAAATAGAGATTAAAAAGTAAGACAGATAGAGGAAATCCGAAATAACCATTCGATAGAACGTAAGGTAATGAACATCTCAGCCAAGTTTGGTCCTGAAATATCCAGTTTGCAGAAAGTTATTAGCCTCGCTGTCACGACATGTAGTTTGTTCTCTTCTTTGACTTAGAAAAATTTCTGTGATTTTTGGCCAAATTGACTATGCGACTCCCTGTAAGAGTGAATATAGATTAAAAAGTAAGACAGATAGAGGAAATCCGAAATAACCATTCGCTAGAACACAAGGTAATGAACATCTCAGCCAAGTTTGGTCCTGAAATATGCAGTTTGCAGAAAGTTATTAGCCTCGCTGTCACGACATGTAGTTTCTTCTCTTCTTTGACTTAGAAAAATTTCTGTGATTTTTGGCCAAATTTTCTATGCGACTCTCTGTAAGAGTGAATATAGATTAAAAAGTAAGACAGATAGAGGAAATCCGAAATGACCATTCGCTAGAACACAAGGTAATGAACATCTCAGCCAAGTTTGGTCCTGAAAGATGCAGTTTGAAGAAAGTTATTAGCCTCGTTGTCACGACATGTAGTTTGTTCTCTTCTTTGACTAAGGATTTTTTTGTGATTTTTGGCCAAATTGGCTATGCGACTCTCTGTAATAGTGAATATAGATTAACAAGTAAGACAGATAGAGGAAATCCGAAATAACCATTCGATAGAACGTAAGGTAATGAACATCTCAGCCAAGTTTCGTCCTGAAATATGCAGTTTGAAGAAAGTTATTAGCCTCGCTGTCACGACTTTAGTTTGTTCTCTTCTTTGACTTAGAAACATTTCTGTGATTTTTGGCCAAATTGGCTATGCGACTCTCTGTAAGAGTGATTATAGATTAAAAAGTAAGATAGATAGAGGAAATTCGAAATAACCATTCGATAGAACCTAAGGTAATGAACATCTCAGCCTAGTTTGGTCCTGAAATATGCAGTTTGAAGAAAGTTATTAGCCTCGCTGTCACGACATGTAGTTTGTGGTCTTCTTTGACTTAGAATTTTTTTTGTGATTTTTGGCCAAATTGGCTATGCGAATCTCTGTAAGATTGAAAAACGATTAAAAAGTAAGACAGATAGAGGAAATTCGAAATAACCATTCGATAGAACGTAAGGTAATGAACATCTCAGCCAAGTTTGGTCCTGAAATATGCAGTTTGAAGAAAGTTATTAGCCTCGCTGTCACGACATGTAGTTTGTTCTCTTCTTTGACTTAGAAAAATTTCTGTGATTTTTGGGCAAATTGGCTATGCGACTCTCTGTAAGAGTGAGTATAGATTAAAAAGTAAGACAGATAGAGGGAATCCGAAATAACCATTCGATAGAACGTAAGGTAATGAACATCTCAGCCAAGTTTCGTCCTGAAATATGCAGTTTGCAGAAAGTTATTAGCCTCGCTGTCACGACATGTAGTTTGTGGTCTTCTTTGACTTAAAAACATTTCTGTGATTTTTGGCCAAATTGGCTATGCGAATCTCTGTAAGAGTGAAACACGATTAAAAGTAAGACAGATAGAGGAAAT
This sequence comes from Gibbula magus, assembly GCA_936450465.1. Taxonomy (NCBI): domain Eukaryota; kingdom Metazoa; phylum Mollusca; class Gastropoda; order Trochida; family Trochidae; genus Gibbula; species Gibbula magus. The sequence goes on along the minus strand of OW388297.1, from coordinate 65,933,731 downwards.
TCGAAATAACCATTCGATAGAACGTAAGGTAATGAACATCTCAGCCTAGTTTGGTCCTGAAATATGCAGTTTGAAGAAAGTTATTAGCCTCGCTGTCACGACATGTAGTTTGTTCTCTTCTTTGACTTAGAATAATGTCCGTGTTTTTTGGCCAAATTTAATATGCGACTCCCTGTAAGAGTGAATATAGATTAAAAAGTAAGACAGATAGATGAAATCCGAAATAACCATTCGATAGAACACAAGGTAATGAACATCTCAGCCAAGTTTGGTCCTGAAATATGCAGTTTGCAGAAAGTTATTAGCCTCGCTGTCACGACATGTAGTTTGTTCTCTTCTCTGACTTAGAAAAATTTCTGTGATTTTTGGCCAAATTGACTATGCGACTCCCTGTAAGAGTGAATATAGATTAAAAAGTAAGACAGATAGAGGAAATCCGAAATAACCATTCGATAGAACACAAGGTAATGAACATCTCAGCCAAGTTTGGTCCTGAAAGATGCAGTTTGAAGAAAGTTATTAGCCTCGCTGTCACGACATGTAGTTTGTTCTCTTCTTTGAATTAGAATTTTTTTTGTGACTTTTGGCCAAATTGGCTATGCGAATCTCTGTAAGACTGAAAAACGATTAAAAAGTAAGACAGATAGAGGAAATTCGAAATAACCATTCGATAGAACGTAAGGTAATGAACATCTCAGCCAAGTTTGGTCCTGAAATATGCAGTTTGAAAAAAGTTATTAGCCTCGCTGTCACGACATGTAGTTTGTTCTCTTCTTTGACTTAGAAAAATTTCTGTGATTTTTGGCCAAATTGGCTATGCGAATCTCTGTAAGAGTGAATATAGATTAAAAAGTAAGACAGATAGAGGAAATCCGAAATGACCATTCGCTAGAACAAAGGGTAATGAACATCTCAGCCAGGTTTGGTCCTGAAAGATGCAGTTTGAAGAAAGTTATTAGCCTCGCTGTCACGACATGTAGTTTGTTCTCTTCTTTGACTTAGAATTTTTTTTGTGATTTTTGGTCAAATTGGCTATGCGAATCTCTGTAAGAGTGAATATAGATTAAAAAGTAAGACAGATAGAGGAAATCCGAAATAACCATTCGATAGAACGTAAGGTAATGAACATCTCAGCCACGTTTAGTCCTGAAATATGCAGTTTGAAGAAAGTTATTAGCCTCGCTGTCACGACATGTAGTTTGTGGTCTTCTTTGACTTAGAAAAATTTCTGTGATTTTTGGGCAAATTGGCTATGCGACTCTCTGTAAGAGTGAGTATAGATTAAAAAGTAAGACAGATAGAGGGAATCCGAAATAACCATTCGATAGAACGTATGGTAATGAACATCTCAGCCAAGTTTGGTCCTGAAATATGCAGTTTGAAGAAAGTTATTAGCCTCGCTGTCACGACATGTAGTTTGTTCTCTTCTTTGACTTAGAAACATTTCTGTGATTTTTGGCCAAATTGGCTATGCGAATCTCTGTAAGAGTGAAACACGATTAAAAAGTAAGACAGATAGAGGAAATTCGAAATAACCATTCGATAGAACGTAAGGTAATGAACATCTCAGCCAAGTTTCGTCCTGAAATATGCAGTTTGCAGAAAGTTATTAGCCTCGCTGTCACGACATGTAGTTTGTGGTCTTCTTTGACTTAGAATTTTTTTTGTGATTTTTGGCCAAATTGGCTATGCGAATCTCTGTAAGAGTGAAACACGATTAAAAAGTAAGACAGATAGAGGAAATTCGAAATAACCATTCGATAGAACGTAAGGTAATGAACATCTCAGCCTAGTTTGGTCCTGAAATATGCAGTTTGCAGAAAGTTATTAGCCTCGCTGTCACGACATGTAGTTTGTTCTCTTCTTTGACTTAGAATAATGTCCGTGTTTTTCGGCCAAATTGGCTATGCGACTGTCTGTAAGAGTGAATATAGATTAAAAGGTAAGACAGATAGATGAAATCCGAAATAACCATTCGATAGAACACAAGGTAATGAACATCTCAGCCAAGTTTGGTCCTGAAATATGCAGTTTGCAGAAAGTTATTAGCCTCGCTGTCACGACATGTAGTTTGTTCTCTTCTTTGACTTAAAATTTATTTTGTGATTTTTGGCCAAATTGGCTATGCGACTCTCTGTAAGAGTGAATATAGATTAAAAAGTAAGACAGATAGAGGAAATCCGAAATAACCATTCGCTAGAACACAAGGTAATGAACATCTCAGCCAAGTTTGGTCCTGAAAGATGCAGTTTGAAGAAAGTTATTAGCCTCGCTGTCACGACATGTAGTTTGTGGTCTTCTTTGACTTAGAAACATTTCTGTGATTTTTGGGCAAATTGGCTATGCGACTCTCTTTAAGAGTGAGGAAATCCGAAATAACCATTCGCTAGAACACAAGGTAATGAACATCTCAGCCAAGTTTGGTCCTGAAATATGCAGTTTGCAGAAAGTTATTAGCCTCGCTGTCACGACATGTAGTTTCTTCTCTTCTTTGACTAAGAATTTTCTTTGTGATTTTTGGCCAAATTGGTTATGCGACTCTCTGTAAGAGTGAATATAGATTAACAAGTAAGACAGATAGAGGAAATCCGAAATAACCATTCGATAGAACGTAAGGTAATGAACATCTCAGCCAAGTTTGGTCTTGAAATATGCAGTTTGAAGAAAGTTATTAGCCTCGCTGTCACGACATGTAGTTTGTTCTCTTCTTTGACTTAGAAAACTTTCTGTGATTTTTGGCCAAATTGGTTATGCGACTCTCTGTAAGAGTGAATATAGATTAACCAGTAAGACAGATAGAGGAAATCCGAAATAACCATTCGATAGAACGTAAGGTAATGAACATCTCAGCCAAGTTTGGTCTTGAAATATGCAGTTTGAAGAAAGTTATTAGCCTCGCTGTCACGACATGTAGTTTGTTCTCTTCTTTGACTTAGAAAACTTTCTGTGATTTTTGGCCAAATTGGCTATGCGACTCTCTGTAAGAGTGAATATAGATTAAAAAGTAAGACAGATAGAGGAAATCCGAAATAACCATTCGCTAGAACACAAGGTAATGAACATATCAGCCAAGTTTGGTCCTGAAAGATGCAGTTTGAAGAAAGTTATTAGCCTCGCTGTCACGACATGTAGTTTGTTCTCTTCTTTGAATTAGAATTTTTTTTGTGATTTTTGGCCAAATTGGCTATGCGAATCTCTGTAAGACTGAAAAACGATTAAAAAGTAAGACAGATAGAGGAAATTCGAAATAACCATTCGATAGAACGTAAGGTAATGAACATCTCAGCCAAGTTTGGTCCTGAAATATGCAGTTTGAAAAAAGTTATTAGCCTCGCTGTCACGACATGTAGTTTGTTCTCTTCTTTGACTTAGAAAAATTTCTGTGATTTTTGGCCAAATTGGCTATGCGAATCTCTGTAAGAGTGAATATAGATTAAAAAGTAAGACAGATAGAGGAAATCCGAAATAACCATTCACTAGAACACAAGGTAATGAACATCTCAGCCAAGTTTGGTCCTGAAAGATGCAGTTTGAAGAAAGTTATTAGCCTCGCTGTCACGACATGTAGTTTGTTCTCTTCTTTGACTTAGAATTTATTTTGTGATTTTTGGCCAAATTGGCTATGCGACTCTCTGTAAGAGTGAATATAGATTAAAAAGTATGACAGATAGAGGAAATCCGAACTGACCATTCGCTAGAACACAAGGTAATGAACATCTCAGCCAGGTTTGGTCCTGAAAGATGCAGTTTGAAGAAAGTTATTAGCCTCGCTGTCACGACTTTAGTTTGTTCTCTTCTTTGACTTAGAATAATGTCCGTGTTTTTCGGCCAAATTGGCTATGCGACTGTCTGTAAGAGTGAATATAGATTAAAAGGTAAGACAGATAGATGAAATCCGAAATAACCATTCGATAGAACACAAGGTAATGAACATCTCAGCCAAGTTTGGTCCTGAAATATGAAGTTTGCAGAAAGTTATTAGCCTCGCTGTCACGACATGTAGTTTGTTCTCTTCTTTGACTTAGAAACATTTCTGTGATTTTTGGCCAAATTGGCTATGCGAATCTCTGTAAGAGTGAAACACGATTAAAAAGTAAGACAGATAGAGGAAATTCGAAATAACCATTCGATAGAACGTAAGGTAATGAACATCTCAGCCTAGTTTGGTCCTGAAATATGCAGTTTGCAGAAAGTTATTAGCCTCGCTGTCACGACATGTAGTTTGTTCTCTTCTTTGACTTAGAATAATGTCCGTGTTTTTCGCCCAAATTGGCTATGCGACTGTCTGTAAGAGTGAATATAGATTAAAAGGTAAGACAGATAGATGAAATCCGAAATAACCATTCGATAGAACACAAGGTAATGAACATCTCAGCCAAGTTTGGTCCTGAAATATGAAGTTTGCAGAAAGTTATTAGCCTCGCTGTCACGACATGTAGTTTGTTCTCTTCTTTGAATTAGAATTTTTTTTGTGATTTTTGGCCAAATTGGCTATGCGAATCTCTGTAAGACTGAAAAACGATTAAAAAGTAAGACAGATAGAGGAAATTCGAAATAACCATTCGATAGAACGTAAGGTAATGAACATCTCAGCCAAGTTTGGTCCTGAAATATGCAGTTTGAAAAAAGTTATTAGCCTCGCTGTCACGACATGTAGTTTGTTCTCTTCTTTGACTTAGAATTTTTTTTGTGATTTTTGGTCAAATTGGCTATGCGAATCTCTGTAAGAGTGAATATAGATTAAAAAGTAAGACAGATAGAGGAAATCCGAAATAACCATTCACTAGAACACAAGGTAATGAACATCTCAGCCAAGTTTGGTCCTGAAAGATGCAGTTTGAAGAAAGTTATTAGCCTCGCTGTCACGACATGTAGTTTGTTCTCTTCTTTGACTTAAAATTTATTTTGTGATTTTTGGCCAAATTGGCTATGCGACTCTCTGTAAGAGTGAATATAGATTAAAAAGTATGACAGATAGAGGAAATCCGAACTGACCATTCGCTAGAACACAAGGTAATGAACATCTCAGCCAGGTTTGGTCCTGAAAGATGCAGTTTGAAGAAAGTTATTAGCCTCGCTGTCACGACTTTAGTTTGTTCTCTTCTTTGACTTAGAATAATGTCCGTGTTTTTCGGCCAAATTGGCTATGCGACTGTCTGTAAGAGTGAATATAGATTAAAAGGTAAGACAGATAGATGAAATCCGAAATAACCATTCGATAGAACACAAGGTAATGAACATCTCAGCCAAGTTTGGTCCTGAAATATGAAGTTTGCAGAAAGTTATTAGCCTCGCTGTCACGACATGTAGTTTGTTCTCTTCTTTGACTTAGAAACATTTCTGTGATTTTTGGCCAAATTGGCTATGCGAATCTCTGTAAGAGTGAAACACGATTAAAAAGTAAGACAGATAGAGGAAATTCGAAATAACCATTCGATAGAACGTAAGGTAATGAACATCTCAGCCTAGTTTGGTCCTGAAATATGCAGTTTGCAGAAAGTTATTAGCCTCGCTGTCACGACATGTAGTTTGTTCTCTTCTTTGACTTAGAATAATGTCCGTGTTTTTCGCCCAAATTGGCTATGCGACTGTCTGTAAGAGTGAATATAGATTAAAAGGTAAGACAGATAGATGAAATCCGAAATAACCATTCGATAGAACACAAGGTAATGAACATCTCAGCCAAGTTTGGTCCTGAAATATGCAGTTTGCAGAAAGTTATTAGCCTCGCTGTCACGACATGTAGTTTGTTCTCTTCTTTGACTTAGAAAAATTTCTGTGATTTTTGGCCAAATTGGCTATGCGACTCCCTGTAAGAGTGAATATAGATTAAAAAGTAAGACAGATAGAGGAAATCCGAAATAACCATTCGCTAGAACACAAGGTAATGAACATCTTAGCCAAGTTTGGTCCTGAAATATGCAGTTTGAAGAAAGTTATTAGCCTCGCTGTCACGACATGTAGTTTGTGGTCTTCTTTGACTTAGAAACATTTCTGTGATTTTTGGCCAAATTGGCTATGCGAATCTCTGTAAGAGTGAAACACGATTAAAAAGTAAGACAGATAGAGGAAATTCGAAATAACCATTCGATAGAACGTAAGGTAATGAACATCTCAGCCTAGTTTGGTCCTGAAATATGCAGTTTGCAGAAAGTTATTAGCCTCGCTGTCACGACATGTAGTTTGTTCTCTTCTTTGACTTAGAATAATGTCCGTGTTTTTCGGCCAAATTGGCTATGCGACTGTCTGTAAGAGTGAATATAGATTAAAAGGTAAGACAGATAGATGAAATCCGAAATAACCATTCGATAGAACACAAGGTAATGAACATCTCAGCCAAGTTTGGTCCTGAAATATGCAGTTTGCAGAAAGTTATTAGCCTCGCTGTCACGACATGTAGTTTGTTCTCTTCTTTGACTTAAAAAAATTTCTGTGATTTTTGGCCAAATTGACTATGCGACTCCCTGTAAGAGTGAATATAGATTAAAAAGTAAGACAGATAGAGGAAATCCGAAATAACCATTCGATAGAACACAAGGTAATGAACATCTCAGCCAAGTTTGGTCCTGAAAGATGCAGTTTGAAGAAAGTTATTAGCCTCGCTGTCACGACATGTAGTTTGTTCTCTTCTTTGAATTAGAATTTTTTTTGTGATTTTTGGCCAAATTGGCTATGCGAATCTCTGTAAGACTGAAAAACGATTAAAAAGTAAGACAGATAGAGGAAATTCGAAATAACCATTCGATAGAACGTAAGGTAATGAACATCTCAGCCAAGTTTGGTCCTGAAATATGCAGTTTGAAAAAAGTTATTAGCCTCGCTGTCACGACATGTAGTTTGTTCTCTTCTTTGACTTAGAAAAATTTCTGTGATTTTTGGCCAAATTGGCTATGCGAATCTCTGTAAGAGTGAATATAGATTAAAAAGTAAGACAGATAGAGGAAATCCGAAATAACCATTCACTAGAACACAAGGTAATGAACATCTCAGCCAAGTTTGGTCCTGAAAGATGCAGTTTGAAGAAAGTTATTAGCCTCGCTGTCACGACATGTAGTTTGTTCTCTTCTTTGACTTAAAATTTATTTTGTGATTTTTGGCCAAATTGGCTATGCGACTCTCTGTAAGAGTGAATATAGATTAAAAAGTATGACAGATAGAGGAAATCCGAACTGACCATTCGCTAGAACACAAGGTAATGAACATCTCAGCCAGGTTTGGTCCTGAAAGATGCAGTTTGAAGAAAGTTATTAGCCTCGCTGTCACGACTTTAGTTTGTTCTCTTCTTTGACTTAGAATAATGTCCGTGTTTTTCGGCCAAATTGGCTATGCGACTGTCTGTAAGAGTGAATATAGATTAAAAGGTAAGACAGATAGATGAAATCCGAAATAACCATTCGATAGAACACAAGGTAATGAACATCTCAGCCAAGTTTGGTCCTGAAATATGAAGTTTGCAGAAAGTTATTAGCCTCGCTGTCACGACATGTAGTTTGTTCTCTTCTTTGACTTAGAAACATTTCTGTGATTTTTGGCCAAATTGGCTATGCGAATCTCTGTAAGAGTGAAACACGATTAAAAAGTAAGACAGATAGAGGAAATTCGAAATAACCATTCGATAGAACGTAAGGTAATGAACATCTCAGCCTAGTTTGGTCCTGAAATATGCAGTTTGCAGAAAGTTATTAGCCTCGCTGTCACGACATGTAGTTTGTTCTCTTCTTTGACTTAGAATAATGTCCGTGTTTTTCGCCCAAATTGGCTATGCGACTGTCTGTAAGAGTGAATATAGATTAAAAGGTAAGACAGATAGATGAAATCCGAAATAACCATTCGATAGAACACAAGGTAATGAACATCTCAGCCAAGTTTGGTCCTGAAATATGCAGTTTGCAGAAAGTTATTAGCCTCGCTGTCACGACATGTAGTTTGTTCTCTTCTTTGAATTAGAATTTTTTTTGTGATTTTTGGCCAAATTGGCTATGCGAATCTCTGTAAGACTGAAAAACGATTAAAAAGTAAGACAGATAGAGGAAATTCGAAATAACCATTCGATAGAACGTAAGGTAATGAACATCTCAGCCAAGTTTGGTCCTGAAATATGCAGTTTGAAAAAAGTTATTAGCCTCGCTGTCACGACATGTAGTTTGTTCTCTTCTTTGACTTAGAAAAATTTCTGTGATTTTTGGCCAAATTGGCTATGCGAATCTCTGTAAGAGTGAATATAGATTAAAAAGTAAGACAGATAGAGGAAATCCGAAATAACCATTCACTAGAACACAAGGTAATGAACATCTCAGCCAAGTTTGGTCCTGAAAGATGCAGTTTGAAGAAAGTTATTAGCCTCGCTGTCACGACATGTAGTTTGTTCTCTTCTTTGACTTAAAATTTATTTTGTGATTTTTGGCCAAATTGGCTATGCGACTCTCTGTAAGAGTGAATATAGATTAAAAAGTATGACAGATAGAGGAAATCCGAACTGACCATTCGCTAGAACACAAGGTAATGAACATCTCAGCCAGGTTTGGTCCTGAAAGATGCAGTTTGAAGAAAGTTATTAGCCTCGCTGTCACGACTTTAGTTTGTTCTCTTCTTTGACTTAGAATAATGTCCGTGTTTTTCGGCCAAATTGGCTATGCGACTGTCTGTAAGAGTGAATATAGATTAAAAGGTAAGACAGATAGATGAAATCCGAAATAACCATTCGATAGAACACAAGGTAATGAACATCTCAGCCAAGTTTGGTCCTGAAATATGAAGTTTGCAGAAAGTTATTAGCCTCGCTGTCACGACATGTAGTTTGTTCTCTTCTTTGACTTAGAAACATTTCTGTGATTTTTGGCCAAATTGGCTATGCGAATCTCTGTAAGAGTGAAACACGATTAAAAAGTAAGACAGATAGAGGAAATTCGAAATAACCATTCGATAGAACGTAAGGTAATGAACATCTCAGCCTAGTTTGGTCCTGAAATATGCAGTTTGCAGAAAGTTATTAGCCTCGCTGTCACGACATGTAGTTTGTTCTCTTCTTTGACTTAGAATAATGTCCGTGTTTTTCGCCCAAATTGGCTATGCGACTGTCTGTAAGAGTGAATATAGATTAAAAGGTAAGACAGATAGATGAAATCCGAAATAACCATTCGATAGAACACAAGGTAATGAACATCTCAGCCAAGTTTGGTCCTGAAATATGCAGTTTGCAGAAAGTTATTAGCCTCGCTGTCACGACATGTAGTTTGTTCTCTTCTTTGACTTAGAAAAATTTCTGTGATTTTTGGCCAAATTGACTATGCGACTCCCTGTAAGAGTGAATATAGATTAAAAAGTAAGACAGATAGAGGAAATCCGAAATAACCATTCGCTAGAACACAAGGTAATGAACATCTTAGCCAAGTTTGGTCCTGAAATATGCAGTTTGAAGAAAGTTATTAGCCTCGCTGTCACGACATGTAGTTTGTGGTCTTCTTTGACTTAGAAACATTTCTGTGATTTTTGGCCAAATTGGCTATGCGAATCTCTGTAAGAGTGAAACACGATTAAAAAGTAAGACAGATAGAGGAAATTCGAAATAACCATTCGATAGAACGTAAGGTAATGAACATCTCAGCCTAGTTTGGTCCTGAAATATGCAGTTTGCAGAAAGTTATTAGCCTCGCTGTCACGACATGTAGTTTGTTCTCTTCTTTGACTTAGAATAATGTCCGTGTTTTTCGGCCAAATTGGCTATGCGACTGTCTGTAAGAGTGAATATAGATTAAAAGGTAAGACAGATAGATGAAATCCGAAATAACCATTCGATAGAACACAAGGTAATGAACATCTCAGCCAAGTTTGGTCCTGAAATATGCAGTTTGCAGAAAGTTATTAGCCTCGCTGTCACGACATGTAGTTTGTTCTCTTCTTTGACTTAAAAAAATTTCTGTGATTTTTGGCCAAATTGACTATGCGACTCCCTGTAAGAGTGAATATAGATTAAAAAGTAAGACAGATAGAGGAAATCCGAAATAACCATTCGCTAGAACACAAGGTAATGAACATCTCAGCCAAGTTTGGTCCTGAAAGATGCAGTTTGAAGAAAGTTATTAGCCTCGCTGTCACGACATGTAGTTTGTTCTCTTCTTTGAATTAGAATTTTTTTTGTGATTTTTGGCCAAATTGGCTATGCGAATCTCTGTAAGACTGAAAAACGATTAAAAAGTAAGACAGATAGAGGAAATTCGAAATAACCATTCGATAGAACGTAATTTAAGGTAATGAACATCTCTGCCAAGTTTGGTCCTGAAATATGCAGTTTGAAAAAAGTTATTAGCCTCGCTGTCACGACATGTAGTTTGTTCTCTTCTTTGACTTAAAATTTATTTTGTGATTTTTGGCCAAATTGGCTATGCGACTCACTGTAAGAGTGAATATAGATTAAAAAGTAAGACAGATAGAGGAAATCCGAAATGACCATTCGCTAGAACACAAGGTAATGAACATCTCAGCCAGGTTTGGTCCTGAAAGATGCAATTTGAAGAAAGTTATTAGCCTCGCTGTCACGACATGTAGTTTGTTCTCTTCTTTGACTTAGAAAAATTTCTGTGATTTTTGGCCAAATTGACTATGCGACTCCCTGTAAGAGTGAATATAGATTAAAAAGTAAGACAGATAGAGGAAATCCGAAATAACCATTCGCTAGAACACAAGGTAATGAACATCTCAGCCAAGTTTGGTCCTGAAATATGCAGTTTGAAGAAAGTTATTAGCCTCGCTGTCACGACATGTAGTTTGTGGTCTTCTTTGACTTAGAAACATTTCTGTGATTTTTGGCCAAATTGGCTATGCGAATCTCTGTAAGAGTGAAACACGATTAAAAAGTAAGACAGATAGAGGAAATCCGAAATAACCATTCGATAGAACGTAAGGTAATGAACATCTCAGCCTAGTTTGGTCCTGAAATATGCAGTTTGCAGAAAGTTATTAGCCTCGCTGTCACGACATGTAGTTTGTTCTCTTCTTTGACTTAGAATAATGTCCGTGTTTTTCGGCCAAATTGGCTATGCGACTGTCTGTAAGAGTGAATATAGATTAAAAGGTAAGACAGATAGATGAAATCCGAAATAACCATTCGATAGAACACAAGGTAATGAACATCTCAGCCAAGTTTGGTCATGAAAGATGCAGTTTGCAGAAAGTTATTAGCCTCGCTGTCACGACATGTAGTTTGTTCTCTTCTTTGACTTAGAAAAATTTCTGTGATTTTTGGCCAAATTGACTATGCGACTCCCTGTAAGAGTGAATATAGATTAAAAAGTAAGACAGATAGAGGAAATCCGAAATAACCATTCGCTAGAACACAAGGTAATGAACATCTCAGCCAAGTTTGGTCCTGAAAGATGCAGTTTGCAGAAAGTTATTAGCCTCGCTGTCACGACATGTAGTTTGTTCTCTTCTTTGACTAAGAATTTTCTTTTTGATTTTTGGCCAAATTGGCTATGCGACTGTCTGTAAGAGTGAATATAGATTAAAAGGTAAGACAGATAGATGAAATCCGAAATAACCATTCGATAGAACACAAGGTAATGAACATCTCAGCCAAGTTTGGTCCTGAAATATGCAGTTTGCAGAAAGTTATTAGCCTCGCTGTCACGACATGTAGTTTGTTCTCTTCTTTGACTAAGGATTTTTTTTGTGATTTTTGGCCAAATTGGCTATGCGACTCTCTGTAAGAGTGAATATAGATTAAAAGGTAAGACAGATAGATGAAATCCGAAATAACCATTCGATAGAACACAAGGTAATGAACATCTCAGCCAAGTTTGGTCCTGAAATATGCAGTTTGCAGAAAGTTATTAGCCTCGCTGTCACGACATGTAGTTTGTTCTCTTCTTTGACTTAGAATAATGTCCGTGTTTTTCGCCCAAATTGGCTATGCGACTGTCTGTAAGAGTGAATATAGATTAAAAGGTAAGACAGATAGATGAAATCCGAAATAACCATTCGATAGAACACAAGGTAATGAACATCTCAGCCAAGTTTGGTCCTGAAATATGCAGTTTGCAGAAAGTTATAAGCCTCGCTGTCACGACATGTAGTTTGTTCTCTTCTTTGACTTATAAAAATTTCTGTGATTTTTGGCCAAATTGACTATGCGACTCCCTGTAAGAGTGAATATAGATTAAAAAGTAAGACAGATAGAGGAAATCCGAAATAACCATTCGCTAGAACACAAGGTAATGAACATCTTAGCCAAGTTTGGTCCTGAAATATGCAGTTTGAAGAAAGTTATTAGCCTCGCTGTCACGACATGTAGTTTGTGGTCTTCTTTGACTTAGAAACATTTCTGTGATTTTTGGCCAAATTGGCTTTGCGAATCTCTGTAAGAGTGAAACACGATTAAAAAGTAAGACAGATAGAGGAAATTCGAAATAACCATTCGATAGAACGTAAGGTAATGAACATCTCAGCCTAGTTTGGTCCTGAAATATGCAGTTTGCAGAAAGTTATTAGCCTCGCTGTCACGACATGTAGTTTGTTCTCTTCTTTGACTTAGAATAATGTCCGTGTTTTTCGGCCAAATTGGCTATGCGACTGTCTGTAAGAGTGAATATAGATTAAAAGGTAAGACAGATAGATGAAATCCGAAATAACCATTCGATAGAACACAAGGTAATGAACATCTCAGCCAAGTTTGGTCCTGAAATATGCAGTTTGCAGAAAGTTATTAGCCTCGCTGTCACGACATGTAGTTTGTTCTCTTCTTTGACTTAAAAAAATTTCTGTGATTTTTGGCCAAATTGACTATGCGACTCCCTGTAAGAGTGAATATAGATTAAAAAGTAAGACAGATAGAGGAAATCCGAAATAACCATTCGCTAGAACACAAGGTAATGAACATCTCAGCCAAGTTTGGTCCTGAAATATGCAGTTTGAAGAAAGTTATTAGCCTCGCTGTCACGACATGTAGTTTGTGGTCTTCTTTGACTTAGAAACATTTCTGTGATTTTTGGCCAAATTGGCTATGCGAATCTCTGTAAGAGTGAAACACGATTAAAAAGTAAGACAGATAGAGGAAATTCGAAATAACCATTCGATAGAACGTAAGGTAATGAACATCTCAGCCTAGTTTGGTCCTGAAATATGCAGTTTGCAGAAAGTTATTAGCCTCGCTGTCACGACATGTAGTTTGTTCTCTTCTTTGACTTAGAATAATGTCCGTGTTTTTCGGCCAAATTGGCTATGCGACTGTCTGTAAGAGTGAATATAGATTAAAAGGTAAGACAGATAGATGAAATCCGAAATAACCATTCGATAGAACACAAGGTAATGAACATCTCAGCCAAGTTTGGTCATGAAAGATGCAGTTTGCAGAAAGTTATTAGCCTCGCTGTCACGACATGTAGTTTGTTCTCTTCTTTGACTTAGAAAAATTTCTGTGATTTTTGGCCAAATTGACTATGCGACTCCCTGTAAGAGTGAATATAGATTAAAAAGTAAGACAGATAGAGGAAATCCGAAATAACCATTCGCTAGAACACAAGGTAATGAACATCTCAGCCAAGTTTGGTCCTGAAAGATGCAGTTTGCAGAAAGTTATTAGCCTCGCTGTCACGACATGTAGTTTGTTCTCTTCTTTGACTAAGAATTTTCTTTTTGATTTTTGGCCAAATTGGCTATGCGACTCCCTGTAAGAGTGAATATAGATTAAAAAGTAAGACAGATAGAGGAAATCCGAAATAACCATTCGCTAGAACACAAGGTAATGAACATCTCAGCCAAGTTTGGTCCTGAAAGATGCAGTTTGCAGAAAGTTATTAGCCTCGCTGTCACGACATGTAGTTTGTTCTCTTCTTTGACTAAGAATTTTCTTTTTGATTTTTGGCCAAATTGGCTATGCGACTGTCTGTAAGAGTGAATATAGATTAAAAGGTAAGACAGATAGATGAAATCCGAAATAACCATTCGATAGAACACAAGGTAATGAACATCTCAGCCAAGTTTGGTCATGAAAGATGCAGTTTGCAGAAAGTTATTAGCCTCGCTGTCACGACATGTAGTTTCTTCTCTTCTTTGACTTAGAAAAATTTCTGTGATTTTTGGCCAAATTGGCTATGCGACTCTCTGTAAGAGTGAATATAGATTAAAAAGTAAGACAGATAGAGGAAATTCGAAATAATCATTTGCTAGAACACAAGGTAATGAACATCTCAGCCAAGTTTGGTCCTGAAAGATGCAGTTTGGAGAAAGTTATTAGCCTCGCTGTCACGACATGTAGTTTGTTCTCTTCTTTGACTAAGAATTTTCTTTGTGATTTTTGGCCAAATTGGCTATGCGACTCTCTGTAAGAGTGAATATAGATTAACAAGTAAGACAGATAGAGGAAATCCGAAATAACCATTCGATAGAACGTAAGGTAATGAACATCTCAGCCAACTTTGGTCCTGAAATATGCAGTTTGAAGAAAGTTATTAGCCTCGCTGTCACGACATGTAGTTTGTGGTCTTCTTTGACTTAGAATTTTTTGTGTGATTTTTGGCCAAATTGGCTATGCGACTCTCTGTAAGAGTGAATATAGATTAACAAGTAAGACAGATAGAGGAAATCCGAAATAACCATTCGATAGAACGTAAGGTAATGAACATCTCAGCCAAGTTTGGTCCTGAAATATGCAGTTTGAAGAAAGTTATTAGCCTCGCTGTCACGACATGTAGTTTGTTCTCTTCTTTGACTTAGAATTTTTTTTGTGATTTTTGGCCAAATTGGCTATGCGAATCTCTGTAAGAGTGGATATAGATTAAATAGTAAGACAGATAGAGGAAATCCGAAATAACCATTCGATAGAACGTAAGGTAATGAACATCTCAGCCTAGTTTGGTCCTGAAATATGCAGTTTGCAGAAAGTTATTAGCCTCGCTGTCACGACATGTAGTTTGTTCTCTTCTTTGACTTAGAATAATGTCCGTGTTTTTCGGCCAAATTGGCTTGCGACTGTCTGTAAGAGTGAATATAGATTAAAAGGTAAGACAGATAGATGAAATCCGAAATAACCATTCGATAGAACACAAGGTAATGAACATCTCAGCCAAGTTTGGTCCTGAAATATGCAGTTTGCAGAAAGTTATTAGCCTCGCTGTCACGACATGTAGTTTGTTCTCTTCTTTGAATTAGAATTTTTTTTGTGATTTTTGGCCAAATTGGCTATGCGAATCTCTGTAAGACTGAAAAACGATTAAAAAGTAAGATAGATACAGGAAATTCGAAATAACCATTCGATAGAACGTAAGGTAATGAACATCTCAGCCAAGTTTGGTCCTGAAATATGCAGTTTGAAGAAAGTTATTAGCCTCGCTGTCACGACATGTAGTTTGTTCTCTTCTTTGACTTAGAAAAATTTCTGTGATTTTTGGCCAAATTGGCTATGCGACTCTCTGTAAGAGTGAATATATATTAAAAAGTAAGACAGATAGAGGAAATCCGAAATAACCATTCGATAGAACGTAAGGTAATGAACATCTCAGCCAAGTTTGGTCCTGAAATATGCAGTTTGAAGAAAGTTATTAGCCTCGCTGTCACGACATGTAGTTTCTTCTCTTCTTTGACTTAGAATAATTTCCGTGTTTTTCGGCCAAATTGGCTATGTGACTCTCTGTAAGAGTGAAAAACGATTAAAAAGTAAGACAGATAGAGAAATCCGAAATAACCATTCACTAGAACACAAGGTAATGAACATCTCAGCCAAGTTTGGTCCTGAAAGATGCAGTTTGAAGAAAGTTATTAGCCTCGCTGTCACGACATGTAGTTTGTTCTCTTCTTTGACTTAATTTATTTTGTGATTTTTGGCCAAATTGGCTATGCGACTCTCTGTAAGAGTGAATATAGATTAAAAAGTAAGACAGATAGAGGAAATTCGAAATAACCATTCGATAGAACGTAAGGTAATGAACATCTCAGCCTAGTTTGGTCCTGAAATATGCAGTTTGCAGAAAGTTATTAGCCTCGCTGTCACGACATGTAGTTTGTTCTCTTCTTTGAATTAGATTTTTTTTTGTGATTTTTGGCCAAATTGGCTATGCGAATCTCTGTAAGACTGAAAAACGATTAAAAAGCAAGATAGATACAGGAAATTCGAAATAACCATTCGATAGAACGTAAGGTAATGAACATCTCAGCCAAGTTTGGTCCTGAAATATGCAGTTTGAAAAAAGTTATTAGCCTCGCTGTCACGACATGTAGTTTGTTCTCTTCTTTGACTTAGAAACATTTCTGTGATTTTTGGCCAAATTGGCTATGCGAATCTCTGTAAGAGTGAATATAGATTAAAAAGTAAGACAGATAGAGGAAATCCGAAATAACCATTCACTAGAACACAAGGTAATGAACATCTCAGCCAAGTTTGGTCCTGAAAGATGCAGTTTGAAGAAAGTTATTAGCCTCGCTGTCACGACATGTAGTTTGTTCTCTTCTTTGACTTAATTTATTTTGTGATTTTTGGCCAAATTGGCTATGCGACTCTCTGTAAGAGTGAATATATATTAAAAAGTAAGACAGATAGAGGAAATCCGAAATAACCATTCGATAGAACGTAAGGTAATGAACATCTCAGCCAAGTTTGGTCCTGAAATATGCAGTTTGAAGAAAGTTATTAGCCTCGCTGTCACGACATGTAGTTTCTTCTCTTCTTTGACTTAGAAACATTTCTGTGATTTTTGGCCAAATTGGCTATGCGAATCTCTGTAAGAGTGAATATAGATTAAAAAGTAAGACAGATAGAGGAAATCCGAAATAACCATTCACTAGAACACAAGGTAATGAACATCTCAGCCAAGTTTGGTCCTGAAAGATGCAGTTTGAAGAAAGTTATTAGCCTCGCTGTCACGACATGTAGTTTGTGGTCTTCTTTGACTTAGAATTTGTTTTGTGATTTTTGGCCAAATTGGCTATGCGACTCTCTGTAAGAGTGAATATAGATTAAAAAGTAAGACAGATAGAGGAAATTCGAAATAACCATTCGATAGAGCGTAAGGTAATGAACATCTCAGCCTAGTTTGGTCCTGAAATATGCAGTTTGAAGAAAGTTATTAGCCTCGCTGTCACGACATGTAGTTTGTGGTCTTCTTTGACTTAGAAAACTTTCTGTGATTTTTGGCCAAATTGGCTATGCGACTCTCTGTAAGAGTGAAAAACGATTAAAAAGTAAGACAGATAGAGGAAATCCGAAATAACCATTCGATAGAACGTAAGGTAATGAACATCTCAGCCAAGTTTGGTCCTGAAATATGCAGTTTGCAGAAAGTTATTAGCCTCTCTGTCACGACATGTAGTTTGTTCTCTTCTTTGACTTAGAATAATTTCCGTGTTTTTTGGCCAAATTGGCTATGCGACTCTCTGTAAGAGTGAATATATATTAAAAAGTAAGACAGATAGAGGAAATCCGAAATAACCATTCGATAGAACGTAAGGTAATGAACATCTCAGCCAAGTTTGGTCCTGAAATATGCAGTTTGAAGAAAGTTATTAGCCTCGCTGTCACGACATGTAGTTTCTTCTCTTCTTTGACTTAGAAAAATTTCTGTGATTTTTGGCCAAATTGGCTATGCGAATCTCTGTAAGAGTGAATATAGATTAAAAAGTAAGACAGATAGAGAAATCCGAAATAACCATTCACTAGAACACAAGGTAATGAACATCTCAGCCAAGTTTGGTCCTGAAAGATGCAGTTTGAAGAAAGTTATTAGCCTCGCTGTCACGACATGTAGTTTGTTCTCTTCTTTGACTTACTTTATTTTGTGATTTTTGGCCAAATTGGCTATGCGACTCTCTGTAAGAGTGAATATAGATTAAAAAGTAAGACAGATAGAGGAAATTCGAAATAACCATTCGATAGAACGTAAGGTAATGAACATCTCAGCCTAGTTTGGTCCTGAAATATGCAGTTTGCAGAAAGTTATTAGCCTCGCTGTCACGACATGTAGTTTGTTCTCTTCTTTGAATTAGATTTTTTTTTGTGATTTTTGGCCAAATTGGCTATGCGAATCTCTGTAAGACTGAAAAACGATTAAAAAGTAAGATAGATACAGGAAATTCGAAATAACCATTCGATAGAACGTAAGGTAATGAACATCTCAGCCAAGTTTGGTCCTGAAATATGCAGTTTGAAAAAAGTTATTAGCCTCGCTGTCACGACATGTAGTTTGTTCTCTTCTTTGACTTAGAAAAATTTCTGTGATTTTTGGCCAAATTGGCTATGCGACTCTCTGTAAGAGTGAATATATATTAAAAAGTAAGACAGATAGAGGAAATCCGAAATAACCATTCGATAGAACGTAAGGTAATGAACATCTCAGCCAAGTTTGGTCCTGAAATATGCAGTTTGAAGAAAGTTATTAGCCTCGCTGTCACGACATGTAGTTTCTTCTCTTCTTTGACTTAGAAAAATTTCTGTGATTTTTGGCCAAATTGGCTATGCGAATCTCTGTAAGAGTGAATATAGATTAAAAAGTAAGACAGATAGAGGAAATCCGAAATAACCATTCACTAGAACACAAGGTAATGAACATCTCAGCCAAGTTTGGTCCTGAAAGATGCAGTTTGAAGAAAGTTATTAGCCTCGCTGTCACGACATGTAGTTTGTGGTCTTCTTTGACTTAGAATTTGTTTTGTGATTTTTGGCCAAATTGGCTATGCGAATCTCTGTAAGACTGAAAAACGATTAAAAAGTAAGATAGATACAGGAAATTCGAAATAACCATTCGATAGAACGTATGGTAATGAACATCTCAGCAAAGTTTGGTCCTGAAATATGCAGTTTGAAGAAAGTTATTAGCCTCGCTGTCACGACATGTAGTTTGTTCTCTTCTTTGATTTAGAATAATTTCCGTGTTTTTCGGCCAAATTGGCTATGCGACTCTCTGTAAGAGTGATTATAGATTAAAAAGTAAGACAGATAGAGGAAATTCGAAATAACCATTCGATAGAGCGTAAGGTAATGAACATCTCAGCCTAGTTTGGTCCTGAAATATGCAGTTTGAAGAAAGTTATTAGCCTCGCTGTCACGACATGTAGTTTGTGGTCTTCTTTGACTTAGAAAACTTTCTGTGATTTTTGGCCAAATTGGCTATGCGACTCTCTGTAAGAGTGAAAAACGATTAAAAAGTAAGACAGATAGAGGAAATCCGAAATAACCATTCGATAGAACGTAAGGTAATGAACATCTCAGCCAAGTTTGGTCCTGAAATATGCAGTTTGCAGAAAGTTATTAGCCTCTCTGTCACGACATGTAGTTTGTTCTCTTCTTTGACTTAGAAAAATTTCTGTGATTTTTGGCCAAATTGGCTATGCGACACTCTGTAAGAGTGAATATAGATTAAAAAGTAAGACAGATAGAGGAAATCCGAAATAACCATTCGCTAGAACACAAGGTAATGAACATCTCAGCCATGTTTGGTCCTGAAAGATGCAGTTTGAAGAAAGTTATTAGCCTCGCTGTCACGACATGTAGTTTGTTCTCTTCTTTGACTTAGAATAATTTCCGTGTTTTTCGGCCAAATTGGCTATGCGACTCTCTGTAAGAGTGAATATAGATTAAAAGGTAAGACAGATAGAGGAAATCCGAAATAACCATTCGCTAGAACACAAGGTAATGAACATTTCAGCCTAGTTTGGTCCTGAAATATGCAGTTTGCAGAAAGTTATTAGCCTCTCTGTCACGACATGTAGTTTGTGGTCCTCTTTGACTTAGAATAATTTCCGTGTTTTTCGGCCAAATTGGCTATGCGACTCTCTGTAAGAGTGAATATAGATTAAAAAATAAGACAGATAGAGGAACTCCGAAATAACCAATCGATAGAACGTATGGTAATGAACATCTCAGCCAAGTTTGGTCCTGAAATATGCAGTTTGAAGAAAGTTATAAGCCTCGCTGTCACGACATGTAGTTTGTTCTCTTCTTTGACTTAGAATAATTTCCGTGTTTTTCGGCCAAATTGGCTATGCGACTGTCTGTAAGAGTGAATATAGATTAAAAGGTAAGACAGATAGAGGAAATCCGAAATAACCATTCGATAGAAAGTATGGTAATGAACATCTCAGCCAAGTTTGGTCCTGAAATATGCAGTTTGAAGAAAGTTATTAGCCTCGCTGTCACGACATGTAGTTTGTTCTCTTCTTTGACTTAGAATAATTTCCGTGTTTTTCGGCCAAATTGGCTATGTGACTCTCTGTAAGAGTGAAAAACGATTAAAAAGTAAGAAAGATAGAGGAAATCCGAAATAACCATTCGATAGAACGTATGGTAATGAACATCTCAGCCAAGTTTGGTCCTAAAATATGCAGTTTGAAGAAAGTTATTAGCCTCGCTGTCACGACATGTAGTTTGTGGTCTTCTTTGACTTAGAATAATTTCCCTGTTTTTCGGCCAAATTGGCTATGCGACTCTCTGTAAGAGTGATTATAGATTAACAAGTAAGACAGATAGAGGAACTCCGAAATAACCATTCGATAGAACGTATGGTAATGAACATCTCAGCTAAGTTTGGTCCTGAAAGATGCAGTTTGAAGAAAGTTATTAGCCTCGCTGTCACGACATGTAGTTTGTTCTCTTCTTTGACTTAGAATAATTTCCGTGTTTTTCGGCCAAATTGGCTATGCGACTCCCTGTAAGAGTGGATATAGATTAAAAAGTTAGACGGATAGAGGAACTCCGAATAACCATTCGATAGAACGTATGGTAATGAACATCTCAGCCAAGTTTGGTCCTGAAATATGCAGTTTGAAGAAAGTTATTAGCCTCGCTGTCACGAAATGTAGTTTGTGGTCTTCTTTGACTTAGAATAATTTCCCTGTTTTTCGGCCAAATTGGCTATGCGACACTCTGTAAGATTGAATATAGATTAAAAAGTAAGACAGATAGAGGAAATCCGAAATAACCATTCGATAGAACGTATGGTAATGAACATCTCAGCAAAGTTTGGTCCTGAAATATGCAGTTTGAAGAAAGTTATTAGCCTCGCTGTCACGACATGTAGTTTGTTCTCTTCTTTGATTTAGAATAATTTCCGTGTTTTTCGGCCAAATTGGCTATGCGACTCTCTGTAAGAGTGATTATAGATTAACAAGTAAGACAGATAGAGGAAATCCGAAATAACCATTCGATAGAACACAAGGTAATGAACATCTCAGCCATGTTTGGTCCTGAAAGATGCAGTTTGAAGAAAGTTATTAGCCTCGCTGTCACGACATGTAGTTTGTTCTCTTCTTTGACTTAGAATAATTTCCGTGTTTTTCGGCCAAATTGGCTATGCGACTCTCTGTAAGAGTGAATATAGATTAAAAGGTAAGACAGATAGAGGAAATCCGAAATAACCATTCGCTAGAACACAAGGTAATGAACATTTCAGCCTAGTTTGGTCCTGAAATATGCAGTTTGCAGAAAGTTATTAGCCTCTCTGTCACGACATGTAGTTTGTGGTCCTCTTTGACTTAGAATAATTTCCGTGTTTTTCGGCCAAATTGGCTATGCGACTCTCTGTAAGAGTGAATATAGATTAAAAAATAAGACAGATAGAGGAACTCCGAAATAACCAATCGATAGAACGTATGGTAATGAACATCTCAGCCAAGTTTGGTCCTGAAATATGCAGTTTGAAGAAAGTTATAAGCCTCGCTGTCACGACATGTAGTTTGTTCTCTTCTTTGACTTAGAATAATTTCCGTGTTTTTCGGCCAAATTGGCTATGCGACTGTCTGTAAGAGTGAATATAGATTAAAAGGTAAGACAGATAGAGGAAATCCGAAATAACCATTCGATAGAACGTATGGTAATGAACATCTCAGCCAAGTTTGGTCCTGAAATATGCAGTTTGAAGAAAGTTATTAGCCTCGCTGTCACGAAATGTAGTTTGTGGTCTTCTTTGACTTAGAATAATTTCCCTGTTTTTCGGCCAAATTGGCTATGCGACACTCTGTAAGATTGAATATAGATTAAAAAGTAAGACAGATAGAGGAAATCCGAAATAACCATTCGATAGAACGTATGGTAATGAACATCTCAGCAAAGTTTGGTCCTGAAATATGCAGTTTGAAGAAAGTTATTAGCCTCGCTGTCACGACATGTAGTTTGTTCTCTTCTTTGATTTAGAATAATTTCCGTGTTTTTCGGCCAAATTGGCTATGCGACTCTCTGTAAGAGTGATTATAGATTAACAAGTAAGACAGATAGAGGAAATCCGAAATAACCATTCGATAGAACGTAAGGTAATGAACATCTCAGCCTAGTTTGGTCCTGAAATATGCAGTTTGAAGAAAGTTATTAGCCTCGCTGTCACGACATGTAGTTTGTGGTCTTCTTTGACTTAGAATAATTTCCCTGTTTTTCGGCCAAATTGGCTATGTGACTCTCTGTAAGAGTGAAAAACGATTAAAAAGTAAGAAAGATAGAGGAAATCCGAAATAACCATTCGATAGAACGTATGGTAATGAACATCTCAGCCAAGTTTGGTCCTAAAATATGCAGTTTGAAGAAAGTTATTAGCCTCGCTGTCACGACATGTAGTTTGTGGTCTTCTTTGACTTAGAATAATTTCCCTGTTTTTCGGCCAAATTGGCTATGCGACTCTCTGTAAGAGTGATTATAGATTAACAAGTAAGACAGATAGAGGAACTCCGAAATAACCATTCGATAGACCGTATGGTAATGAACATCTCAGCCAAGTTTGGTCCTGAAAGATGCAGTTTGAAGAAAGTTATTAGCCTCGCTGTCACGACATGTAGTTTGTTCTCTTCTTTGACTTAGAATAATTTCCGTGTTTTTCGGCCAAATTGGCTATGCGACTCCCTGTAAGAGTGGATATAGATTAAAAAGTTAGACAGATAGAGGAACTCCGAAATAACCATTCGATAGAACGTATGGTAATGAACATCTCAGCCAAGTTTGGTCCTGAAATATGCAGTTTGAAGAAAGTTATTAGCCTCGCTGTCACGAAATGTAGTTTGTGGTCTTCTTTGACTTAGAATAACTTCCCTGTTTTTCGGCCAAATTGGCTATGCGACACTCTGTAAGATTGAATATAGATTAAAAAGTAAGACAGATAGAGGAAATCCGAAATAACCATTCGATAGAACGTATGGTAATGAACATCTCAGCAAAGTTTGGTCCTGAAATATGCAGTTTGAAGAAAGTTATTAGCCTCGCTGTCACGACATGTAGTTTGTTCTCTTCTTTGATTTAGAATAATTTCCGTGTTTTTCGGCCAAATTGGCTATGCGACTCTCTGTAAGAGTGATTATAGATTAACAAGTAAGACAGATAGAGGAAATCCGAAATAACCATTCGATAGAACGTAAGGTAATGAACATCTCAGCCTAGTTTGGTCCTGAAATATGCAGTTTGAAGAAAGTTATTAGCCTCGCTGTCACGACATGTAGTTTGTGGTCTTCTTTGACTTAAATTTTTTTGGTGATTTTTGGCCAAATTGGCTATGCGAATCTCTGTAAGATTGAAAAACGATTAAAAAGTAAGACAGATAGAGGAAATTCGAAATAACCATTCGATAGAACGTAAGGTAATGAACATCTCAGCCAAGTTTGGTCCTGAAATATGCAGTTTGAAGAAAGTTATTAGCCTCGCTGTCACGACATGTAGTTTGTTCTCTTCTTTGACTTAGAATTTTTTTTGTGATTTTCGGCCAAATTGGCTATGCGAATCTCTGTAAGAGTGAATATAGATTAAAAAGTAAGACAGATAGAGGAAATCCGAAATAACCATTCGATAGAACGTAAGGTAATGAACATCTCAGCCACGTTTAGTCCTGAAATATGCAGTTTGAAGAAAGTTATTAGCCTCGCTGTCACGACATGTAGTTTGTGGTCTTCTTTGACTTAGAAAAATTTCTGTGATTTTTGGGCAAATTGGCTATGCGACTCTCTTTAAGAGTGAGTATAGATTAAAAAGTAAGACAGATAGAGGGAATCCGAAATAACCATTCGATAGAACGTAAGGTAATGAACATCTCAGCCAAATTTCGTCCTGAAATATGCAGTTTGCAGAAAGTTATTAGCCTCGCTGTCACGACATGTAGTTTGTGGTCTTCTTTGACTTAGAAACATTTCTGTGATTTTTGGCCAAATTGGCTATGCGAATCTCTGTAAGAGTGAAACACGATTAAAAAGTAAGACAGATAGAGGAAATTCGAAATAACCATTCGATAGAACGTAAGGTAATGAACATCTCAGCCTAGTTTGGTCCTGAAATATGCAGTTTGAAGAAAGTTATTAGCCTCGCTGTCACGACATGTAGTTTGTTCTCTTCTTTGACTTAGAATAATTTCCGTGTTTTTCGGCCAAATTGGCTATGCGACTCTCTGTAAGAGTGAATATAGATTAACAAGTAAGACAGATAGAGGAAATCCGAAATAACCATTCGATAGAACGTAAGGTAATGAACATCTCAGCAAAGTTTGGTCCTGAAATATGCAGTTTGAAGAAAGTTATTAGCCTCGCTGTCACGACATGTAGTTTGTTCTCTTCTTTGATTTAGAATAATTTCCGTGTTTTTCGGCCAAATTGGCTATGCGACTCTCTGTAAGAGTGATTATAGATTAACAAGTAAGACAGATAGAGGAAATCCGAAATAACCATTCGATAGAACGTAAGGTAATGAACATCTCAGCCTAGTTTGGTCCTGAAATATGCAGTTTGAAGAAAGTTATTAGCCTCGCTGTCACGACATGTAGTTTGTGGTCTTCTTTGACTTAGAATTTTTTTTGTGATTTTTGGCCAAATTGGCTATGCGAATCTCTGTAAGATTGAAAAACGATTAAAAAGTAAGACAGATAGAGGAAATTCGAAATAACCATTCGATAGAACGTAAGGTAATGAACATCTCAGCCAAGTTTGGTCCTGAAATATGCAGTTTGAAGAAAGTTATTAGCCTCGCTGTCACGACATGTAGTTTGTTCTCTTCTTTGACTTAGAATTTTTTTTGTGATTTTTGGCCAAATTGGCTATGCGAATCTCTGTAAGAGTGAATATAGATTAAAAAGTAAGACAGATAGAGGAAATCCGAAATAACCATTCGATAGAACGTAAGGTAATGAACATCTCAGCCACGTTTAGTCCTGAAATATGCAGTTTGAAGAAAGTTATTAGCCTCGCTGTCACGACATGTAGTTTGTGGTCTTCTTTGACTTAGAAAAATTTCTGTGATTTTTGGGCAAATTGGCTATGAGACTCTCTTTAAGAGTGAGTATAGATTAAAAAGTAAGACAGATAGAGGGAATCCGAAATAACCATTCGATAGAACGTAAGGTAATGAACATCTCAGCCAAGTTTCGTCCTGAAATATGCAGTTTGCAGAAAGTTATTAGCCTCGCTGTCACGACATGTAGTTTGTGGTCTTCTTTGACTTAGAAACATTTCTGTGATTTTTGGCCAAATTGGCTATGCGAATCTCTGTAAGAGTGAAACACGATTAAAAAGTAAGACAGATAGAGGAAATTCGAAATAACCATTCGATAGAACGTAAGGTAATGAACATCTCAGCCTAGTTTGGTCCTGAAATATGCAGTTTGCAGAAAGTTATTAGCCTCGCTGTCACGACATGTAGTTTGTTCTCTTCTTTGACTTAGAATAATGTCCGTGTTTTTCGGCCAAATTGGCTATGCGACTGTCTGTAAGAGTGAATATAGATTAAAAGTTAAGACACATAGATGAAATCCGAAATAACCATTCGATAGAACACAAGGTAATGAACATCTCAGCCAAGTTTGGTCCTGAAATATGCAGTTTTCAGAAAGTTATTAGCCTCGCTGTCACGACATGTAGTTTGTTCTCTTCTTTGAATTAGAATTTTTTTTGTGATTTTTGGCCAAATTGGCTATGCGAATCTCTGTAAGAGTGAAAAACGATTAAAAAGTAAGACAGATAGAGGAAATTCGAAATAACCATTCGATAGAACGTAAGGTAATGAACATCTCAGCCAAGTTTGGTCATGAAATATGCAGTTTGAAGAAAGTTATTAGCCTCGCTGTCACGACATGTAGTTTGTGGTCTTCTTTGACTTAGAAAAATTTCTGTGATTTTTGGCCAAATTGGCTATGCGACTCTCTGTAAGAGTGATTATAGATTAAAAAGTACGATAGATAGAGGAAATTCGAAATAACCATTCGATAGAACGTAAGGTAATGAACATCTCAGCCTAGTTTGGTCCTGAAATATGCAGTTTGAAGAAAGTTATTAGCCTCGCTGTCACGACATGTAGTTTGTGGTCTTCTTTGACTTAGAATTTTTTTTGTGATTTTTGGCCAAATTGGCTATGCGAATCTCTGTAAGATTGAAAAACGATTAAAAAGTAAGACAGATAGAGGAAATTCGAAATAACCATTCGATAGAACGTAAGGTAATGAACATCTCAGCCACGTTTAGTCCTGAAATATGCAGTTTGAAGAAAGTTATTAGCCTCGCTGTCACGACATGTAGTTTGTGGTCTTCTTTGACTTAGAAACATTTCTGTGATTTTTGGCCAAATTGGCTATGCGAATCTCTGTAAGAGTGAAACACGATTAAAAAGTAAGACAGATAGAGGAAATTCGAAATAACCATTCGATAGAACGTAAGGTAATGAACATCTCAGCCTAGTTTGGTCCTGAAATATGCAGTTTGAAGAAAGTTATTAGCCTCGCTGTCACGACATGTAGTTTGTTCTCTTCTTTGACTTAGAATAATTTCCGTGTTTTTCGGCCAAATTGGCTATGCGACTCTCTGTAAGAGTGAATATAGATTAACAAGTAAGACAGATAGAGGAAATCCGAAATAACCATTCGATAGAACGTAAGGTAATGAACATCTCAGCAAAGTTTGGTCCTGAAATATGCAGTTTGAAGAAAGTTATTAGCCTCGCTGTCACGACATGTAGTTTGTTCTCTTCTTTGATTTAGAATAATTTCCGTGTTTTTCGGCCAAATTGGCTATGCGACTCTCTGTAAGAGTGATTATAGATTAACAAGTAAGACAGATAGAGGAAATCCGAAATAACCATTCGATAGAACGTAAGGTAATGAACATCTCAGCCTAGTTTGGTCCTGAAATATGCAGTTTGAAGAAAGTTATTAGCCTCGCTGTCACGACATGTAGTTTGTGGTCTTCTTTGACTTAGAATTTTTTTTGTGATTTTTGGCCAAATTGGCTATGCGAATCTCTGTAAGATTGAAAAACGATTAAAAAGTAAGACAGATAGAGGAAATTCGAAATAACCATTCGATAGAACGTAAGGTAATGAACATCTCAGCCAAGTTTGGTCCTGAAATATGCAGTTTGAAGAAAGTTATTAGCCTCGCTGTCACGACATGTAGTTTGTTCTCTTCTTTGACTTAGAATTTTTTTTGTGATTTTTGGCCAAATTGGCTATGCGAATCTCTGTAAGAGTGAATATAGATTAAAAAGTAAGACAGATAGAGGAAATCCGAAATAACCATTCGATAGAACGTAAGGTAATGAACATCTCAGCCACGTTTAGTCCTGAAATATGCAGTTTGAAGAAAGTTATTAGCCTCGCTGTCACGACATGTAGTTTGTGGTCTTCTTTGACTTAGAAAAATTTCTGTGATTTTTGGGCAAATTGGCTATGAGACTCTCTTTAAGAGTGAGTATAGATTAAAAAGTAAGACAGATAGAGGGAATCCGAAATAACCATTCGATAGAACGTAAGGTAATGAACATCTCAGCCAAGTTTCGTCCTGAAATATGCAGTTTGCAGAAAGTTATTAGCCTCGCTGTCACGACATGTAGTTTGTGGTCTTCTTTGACTTAGAAACATTTCTGTGATTTTTGGCCAAATTGGCTATGCGAATCTCTGTAAGAGTGAAACACGATTAAAAAGTAAGACAGATAGAGGAAATTCGAAATAACCATTCGATAGAACGTAAGGTAATGAACATCTCAGCCTAGTTTGGTCCTGAAATATGCAGTTTGCAGAAAGTTATTAGCCTCGCTGTCACGACATGTAGTTTGTTCTCTTCTTTGACTTAGAATAATGTCCGTGTTTTTCGGCCAAATTGGCTATGCGACTGTCTGTAAGAGTGAATATAGATTAAAAGTTAAGACACATAGATGAAATCCGAAATAACCATTCGATAGAACACAAGGTAATGAACATCTCAGCCAAGTTTGGTCCTGAAATATGCAGTTTTCAGAAAGTTATTAGCCTCGCTGTCACGACATGTAGTTTGTTCTCTTCTTTGAATTAGAATTTTTTTTGTGATTTTTGGCCAAATTGGCTATGCGAATCTCTGTAAGAGTGAAAAACGATTAAAAAGTAAGACAGATAGAGGAAATTCGAAATAACCATTCGATAGAACGTAAGGTAATGAACATCTCAGCCAAGTTTGGTCATGAAATATGCAGTTTGAAGAAAGTTATTAGCCTCGCTGTCACGACATGTAGTTTGTGGTCTTCTTTGACTTAGAAAAATTTCTGTGATTTTTGGCCAAATTGGCTATGCGACTCTCTGTAAGAGTGATTATAGATTAAAAAGTACGATAGATAGAGGAAATTCGAAATAACCATTCGATAGAACGTAAGGTAATGAACATCTCAGCCTAGTTTGGTCCTGAAATATGCAGTTTGAAGAAAGTTATTAGCCTCGCTGTCACGACATGTAGTTTGTGGTCTTCTTTGACTTAGAATTTTTTTTGTGATTTTTGGCCAAATTGGCTATGCGAATCTCTGTAAGAT
The DNA here is from genome assembly GCA_936450465.1 of Gibbula magus. Classification (NCBI taxonomy): domain Eukaryota; kingdom Metazoa; phylum Mollusca; class Gastropoda; order Trochida; family Trochidae; genus Gibbula; species Gibbula magus. The sequence continues at coordinate 65,905,030 of OW388297.1, read as the reverse complement.
TGAAAAACGATTAAAAAGTAAGACAGATAGAGGAAATTCGAAATAACCATTCGATAGAACGTAAGGTAATGAACATCTCAGCCACGTTTAGTCCTGAAATATGCAGTTTGAAGAAAGTTATTAGCCTCGCTGTCACGACATGTAGTTTGTGGTCTTCTTTGACTTAGAAAAATTTCTGTGATTTTTGGGCAAATTGGCTATGCGACTCTCTTTAAGAGTGAGTATAGATTAAAAAGTAAGACAGATAGAGGGAATCCGAAATAACCATTCGATAGAACGTAAGGTAATGAACATCTCAGCCAAGTTTCGTCCTGAAATATGCAGTTTGCAGAAAGTTATTAGCCTCGCTGTCACGACATGTAGTTTGTGGTCTTCTTTGACTTAGAAACATTTCTGTGATTTTTGGCCAAATTGGCTATGCGAATCTCTGTAAGAGTGAAACACGATTAAAAAGTAAGACAGATAGAGGAAATTCGAAATAACCATTCGATAGAACGTAAGGTAATGAACATCTCAGCCTAGTTTGGTCCTGAAATATGCAGTTTGCAGAAAGTTATTAGCCTCGCTGTCACGACATGTAGTTTGTTCTCTTCTTTGACTTAGAATAATGTCCGTGTTTTTCGGCCAAATTGGCTATGCGACTGTCTGTAAGAGTGAATATAGATTAACAAGTAAGACAGATAGATGAAATCCGAAATAACCATTCGATAGAACACAAGGTAATGAACATCTCAGCCAAGTTTGGTCCTGAAATATGCAGTTTGCAGAAAGTTATTAGCCTCGCTGTCACGACATGTAGTTTGTTCTCTTCTTTGAATTAGAATTTTTTTTGTGATTTTTGGCCAAATTGGCTATGCGAATCTCTGTAAGACTGAAAAACGATTAAAAAGTAAGACAGATAGAGGAAATTCGAAATAACCATTCGATAGAACGTAAGGTAATGAACATCTGAGCCAAGTTTGGTCCTGAAATACGCAGTTTGAAGAAAGTTATTAGCCTCGCTGTCACGACATGTAGTTTGTTCTCTTCTTTGACTTAGAATTTTTTTTGTGATTTTTGGCCAAATTGGCTATGCGAATCTCTGTAAGAGTGAATATAGATTAAAAAGTAAGACAGATAGAGGAAATCCGAAATAACCATTCGATAGAACGTAAGGTAATGAACATCTCAGCCACGTTTAGTCCTGAAATATGCAGTTTGAAGAAGATTATTAGCCTCGCTGTCACGACATGTAGTTTGTGGTCTTCTTTGACTTAGAAAAATTTCTGTGATTTTTGGCCAAATTGGCTATGCGACTGTCTGTAAGAGTGAATATAGATTAAAAGGTAAGACAGATAGATGAAATCCGAAATAACCATTCAATAGAACACAAGGTAATGAACATCTCAGCCAAGTTTGGTCCTGAAATATGCAGTTTGCAGAAAGTTATTAGCCTCGCTGTCACGACATGTAGTTTGTTCTCTTCTTTGAATTAGAATTTTTTGTGTGATTTTTGGCCAAATTGGCTATGCGACTCTCTGTAAGACTGAAAAACGATTAAAAAGTAAGACAGATAGAGGAAATTCGAAATAACCATTCGATAGAACGTAAGGTAATGAACATCTCAGCCAAGTTTGGTCCTGAAATATGCAGTTTGAAAAAAGTTATTAGCCTCGCTGTCACGACATGTAGTTTGTTCTCTTCTTTGACTTAGAAAAATTTCTGTGATTTTTGGCCAAATTGGCTATGCGACTCTCTGTAAGAGTGAATATAGATTAAAAAGTAAGACAGATAGAGGAAATCCGAAAACCATTCGATAGAACGTAAGGTAATGAACATCTCAGCCAAGTTTGGTCCTGAAATATGCAGTTTGAAGAAAGTTATTAGCCTCGCTGTCACGACATGTAGTTTCTTCTCGTCTTTGACTTAGAAAAATTTCTGTGATTTTTGGCCAAATTGGCTATGCGAATCTCTGTAAGAGTGAATATAGATTAAAAAGTAAGACAGATAGAGGAAATCCGAAATAACCATTCACTAGAACACAAGGTAATGAACATCTCAGCCAAGTTTGGTCCTGAAAGATGCAGTTTGAAGAAAGTTATTAGCCTCGCTGTCACGACATGTAGTTTGTGGTCCTCTTTGACTTAGAATAATTTCCGTGTTTTTCGGCCAAATTGGCTATGCGACTCTCTGTAAGAGTGAATATAGATTAAAAAATAAGACAGATAGAGGAACTCCGAAATAACAATTCGATAGAACGTATGGTAATGAATATCTCAGCCAAGTTTGGTCCTGAAATATGCAGTTTGAAGAAAGTTATTAGCCTCGCTGTCACGACATGTAGTTTGTTCTCTTCTTTGACTTAATTTATTTTGTGATTTTTGGCCAAATTGGCTATGCGACTCTCTGTAAGAGTGAATATAGATTAAAAAGTAAGACAGATAGAGGAAATTCGAAATAACCATTCGATAGAACGTAAGGTAATGAACATCTCAGCCTAGTTTGGTCCTGAAATATGCAGTTTGAAGAAAGTTATGAGCCTCGCTGTCACGACATGTAGTTTGTGGTCTTCTTTGACTTAGAATTTGTTTTGTGATTTTTGGCCAAATTGGCTATGCGACTCTCTGTAAGAGTGAAAAACGATTAAAAAGTAAGACAGATAGAGGAAATCCGAAATAACCATTCGATAGAACGTAAGGTAATGAACATCTCAGCCAAGTTTGGTCCTGAAATATGCAGTTTGCAGAAAGTTATTAGCCTCTCTGTCACGACATGTAGTTTGTTCTCTTCTTTGACTTAGAATTTTGTTTGTGATTTTTGGCCAAATTGGCTATGCGAATCTCTGTAAGAGTGAAAAACGATTAAAAAGTAAGAAAGATAGAGGAAATCCGAAATAACCATTCGATAGAACGTATGGTAATGAACATTTCAGCCTAGTTTGGTCCTGAAATATGCAGTTTGCAGAAAGTTATTAGCCTCTCTGTCACGACATGTAGTTTGTGGTCCTCTTTGACTTAGAATAATTTCCGTGTTTTTCGGCCAAATTGGCTATGCGACTCTCTGTAAGAGTGAATATAGATTAAAAAATAAGACAGATAGAGGAACTCCGAAATAACCAATCGATAGAACGTATGGTAATGAACATCTCAGCCAAGTTTGGTCCTGAAATATGCAGTTTGAAGAAAGTTATTAGCCTCGCTGTCACGATATGTAGTTTGTTCTCTTCTTTGACTTAGAATAATTTCCGTGTTTTTCGGCCAAATTGGCTATGCGACTGTCTGTAAGAGTGAATATAGATTAAAAGGTAAGACAGATATAGGAAATCCGAAATAACCATTCGATAGAACGTATGGTAATGAACATCTCAGCCAAGTTTGGTCCTGAAATATGCAGTTTGAAGAAAGTTATTAGCCTCGCTGTCACGACATGTAGTTTGTTCTCTTCTTTGACTTAGAATAATTTCCGTGTTTTTCGGCCAAATTGGCTATGTGACTCTCTGTAAGAGTGAAAAACGATTAAAAAGTAAGAAAGATAGAGGAAATCCGAAATAACCATTCGATAGAACGTATGGTAATGAACATCTCAGCCAAGTTTGGTCCTAAAATATGCAGTTTGAAGAAAGTTATTAGCCTCGCTGTCACGACATGTAGTTTGTGGTCTTCTTTGATTTAGAATAATTTCCCTGTTTTTCGGCCAAATTGGCTATGCGACTCTCTGTAAGAGTGATTATAGATTAACAAGTAAGACAGATAGAGGAATTCCGAAATAACCATTCGATAGAACGTATGGTAATGAACATCTCAGCCAAGTTTGGTCCTGAAATATGCAGTTTGAAGAAAGTAATTAGCCTCGCTGTCACGACATGTAGTTTGTTCTCTTCTTTGACTTAGAATAATTTCCGTGTTTTTCGGCCAAATTGGCTATGCGACTCCCTGTAAGAGTGAATATAGATTAAAAAGTAAGACAGATAGAGGAAATCCGAAATAACCATTCGATAGAACGTATGGTAATGAACATCTCAGCCAAGTTTGGTCCTGAAATATGCAGTTTGAAGAAAGTTATTAGCCTCGCTGTCACGACATGTAGTTTGTTCTCTTCTTTGACTTAGAATAATGTCCGTGTTTTTCGGCCAAATTGGCTATGCGACTGTCTGTAAGAGTGAATATAGATTAAAAGGTAAGACAGATAGATGAAATCCGAAATAACCATTCGATAGAACACAAGGTAATGAACATCTGAGCCAAGTTTGGTCCTGAAATACGCAGTTTGAAGAAAGTTATTAGCCTCGCTGTCACGAAATGTAGTTTGTGGCCTTCTTTGACTTAGAATAATTTCCCTGTTTTTCGGCCAAATTGGCTATGCGACTCCCTGTAAGAGTGAATATAGATTAAAAAGTAAGACAGATAGAGGAACTCCGAAATAACCATTCGATAGAAGTTATGGTAATGAACATTTCAGCCTAGTTTGGTCCTGAAATATGCAGTTTGAAGAAAGTTATTAGCCTCGCTGTCACGACATGTAGTTTGTTCTCTTCTTTGACTTAGAATAATTTCCCTGTTTTTCGGCCAAATTGGCTATGCGACTCTCTGTAAGAGTGAATATAGATTAAAAAATAAGACAGATAGAGAAACTCCGAAATAACCATTCGATAGAACGTATGGTAATGAACATCTCAGCCAAGTTTGGTCCTGAAATATGCAGTTTGAAGAAAGTTATTAGCCTCGCTTTCACGACATGTAGTTTGTTCTCTTCTTTGACTTATAAACATTTCTGTGATTTTCGGCCAAATTGGCTATGCGACTCTCTGTAAGAGTGAAAAACGATTAAAAAGTAAGAAAGATAGAGGAAATCAGAAATAACCATTCGCTAGAACACAAGGTAATGAACATCTCAGCCATGTTTGGTCCTGAAATATGCAGTTTGAAGAAAGTTATTAGCCTCGCTGTCACGACATGTAGTTTGTTCTCTTCTTTGACTTAGAATAATTTCCGTGTTTTTCGGCCAAATTGGCTATGCGACTCCCTGTAAGAGTGAATATAGATTAAAAAGTAAGACAGATAGAGGAACTCCGAAATAACCATTCGATAGAACGTATGGTAATGAACATCTCAGCCAAGTTTGGTCCTGAAATATGCAGTTTGAAGAAAGTTATTAGCCTCGCTGTCACGAAATGTAGTTTGTGGTCTTCTTTGACTTAGAATAATTTCCCTGTTTTTCGGCCAAATTGGCTATGCGACACTCTGTAAGAGTGAATATAGATTAAAAAGTAAGACAGATAGAGGAAATCCGAAATAACCATTCGATAGAACGTATGGTAATGAACATCTCAGCCAAGTTTGGTCCTGAAATATGCAGTTTGAAGAAAGTTATTAGCCTCGCTGTCACGACATGTAGTTTGTTCTCTTCTTTGACTTAGAATAATTTCCGTGTTTTTCGGCCAAATTGGCTATGCGACTCCCTGTAAGAGTGAATATAGATTAAAAAGTAAGACAGATAGAGGAACTCCGAAATAACCATTCGATAGAACACAAGGTAATGAACATCTCAGCCAAGTTTGGTCCTGAAATATGCAGTTTGAAGAAAGTTATTAGCCTCGCTGTCACGACATGTAGTTTGTTCTCTTCTTTGACTTAGAATAATTTCCGTGTTTTTCGGCCAAATTGGCTATGCGACTCTCTGTAAGAGTGAATATAGATTAACAAGTAAGACAGATAGACGAAATCCGAAATAACCATTCGATAGAACGTATGGTAATGAACATCTCAGCCAAGTTTGGTCCTGAAATATGCAGTTTGAAGAAAGTTATTAGCCTCGCTGTCACGACATGTAGTTTGTTCTCTTCTTTGACTTAGAATAATTTCCGTGTTTTTCGGCCAAATTGGCTATGCGACTCCCTGTAAGAGTGAATATAGATTAAAAAGTAAGACAGATAGAGGAACTCCGAAATAACCATTCGATAGAACACAAGGTAATGAACATCTCAGCCAAGTTTGGTCCTGAAATATGCAGTTTGAAGAAAGTTATTAGCCTCGCTGTCACGACATGTAGTTTGTTCTCTTCTTTGACTTAGAATAATTTCCGTGTTTTTCGGCCAAATTGGCTATGCGACTCTCTGTAAGAGTGAATATAGATTAACAAGTAAGACAGATAGAGGAAATCCGAAATAACCATTCGATAGAACACAAGGTAATGAACATCTCAGCCAAGTTTGGTCCTGAAATATGCAGTTTGAAGAAAGTTATTAGCCTCGCTGTCACGACATGTAGTTTGTGGTCCTCTTTGACTTAGAATAATTTCCGTGTTTTTCGGCCAAATTGGCTATGCGACTCCCTGTAAGAGTGAATATAGATTAAAAAGTAAGACAGATAGAGGAACTCCGAAATAACCATTCGATAGAACGTATGGTAATGAACATTTCAGCCTAGTTTGGTCCTGAAATATGCAGTTTGAAGAAAGTTATTAGCCTCGCTGTCACGACATGTAGTTTGTTCTCTTCTTTGACTTAGAATAATTTCCGTGTTTTTCGGCCAAATTGGCTATGCGACTCTCTGTAAGAGTGAATATAGATTAAAAAATAAGACAGATAGAGGAACTCCGAAATAACCATTTGATAGAACGTATGGTAATGAACATCTCAGCCAAGTTTGGTCCTGAAATATGCAGTTTGAAGAAAGTTATTAGCCTCGCTGTCACGACATGTAGTTTGTTCTCTTCTTTGACTTATAAACATTTCTGTGATTTTCGGCCAAATTGGCTATGCGACTCTCTGTAAGAGTGAAAAACGATTAAAAAGTAAGAAAGATAGAGGAAATCCGAAATAACCATTCGATAGAACGTATGGTAATGAACATCTCAGCCAAGTTTGGTCCTGAAATATGCAGTTTGAAGAAAGTTATTAGCTTCGCTGTCACGAAATGTAGTTTGTGGTCTTCTTTGACTTAGAATAATTTCCGTGTTTTTCGGCCAAATTGGCTATGCGAATCTCTGTAAGAGTGATTATAGATTAACAAGTAAGACAGATAGAGGAAATCCGAAATAACCATTCGATAGAACGTATGGTAATGAACATCTCAGCCAAGTTTTGTCCTGAAATATGCAGTTTGAAGAAAGTTATTAGCCTCGCTGTCACGAAATGTAGTTTGTGGTCTTCTTTGACTTAGAATAATTTCCCTGTTTTTCGGCCAAATTGGCTATGCGACACTCTGTAAGATTGAATATAGATTAAAAAGTAAGACAGATAGAGGAACTCCGAAATAACCATTCGATAGAACGTATGGTAATGAACATCTCAGCCAAGTTTGGTCCTGAAATATGCAGTTTGAAGAAAGTTATTAGCCTCGCTGTCACGACATGTAGTTTGTTCTCTTCTTTGATTTAGAATAATTTCCGTGTTTTTGGCCAAATTGGCTATGCGACTCTCTGTAAGAGTGAATATAGATTAAAAAGTAAGACAGATAGAGGAAATCCGAAATAACCATTCGATAGAACGTATGGTAATGAACATCTCAGCCAAGTTTGGTCCTGAAATATGCAGTTTGAAGAGAGTTATTAGCCTCGCTGTCACGACATGTAGTTTGTGGTCTTCTTTGACTTATAAAAATTTCTCTGATTTTCGGCCAAATTGGCTATGCGACTCTCTGTAAGAGTGAAAAACGATTAAAAAGTAAGAAAGATAGAGGAAATCAGAAATAACCATTCGCTAGAACGTATGGTAATGAACATCTCAGCCAAGTTTGGTCCTGAAATATGCAGTTTGAAGAAAGTTATTAGCCTCGCTGTCACGAAATGTAGTTTGTTCTCTTCTTTGATTTAGAATAATTTCCGTGTTTTTCGGCCAAATTGGCTATGCGACTCCCTGTAAGAGTGAATATAGATTAAAAAGTAAGACAGATAGAGGAACTCCGAAATAACCATTCGATAGAACGTATGGTAATGAACATTTCAGCCTAGTTTGGTCCTGAAATATGCAGTTTGAAGAAAGTTATTAGCCTCGCTGTCACGACATGTAGTTTGTTCTCTTCTTTGACTTAGAATAATTTCCGTGTTTTTCGGCCAAATTGGCTATGCGACTCTCTGTAAGAGTGAATATAGATTAAAAAATAAGACAGATAGAGGAACTCCGAAATAACCATTTGATAGAACGTATAGTAATGAACATCTCAGCCAAGTTTGGTCCTGAAATATGCAGTTTGAAGAAAGTTATTAGCCTCGCTGTCACGACATGTAGTTTGTTCTCTTCTTTGACTTATAAATATTTCTGTGATTTTCGGCCAAATTGGCTATGCGACTCTCTGTAAGAGTGAAAAACGATTAAAAAGTAAGAAAGATAGAGGAAATCCGAAATAACCATTCGATAGAACGTATGGTAATGAACATCTCAGCCAAGTTTGGTCCTGAAATATGCAGTTTGAAGAAAGTTATTAGCTTCGCTGTCACGAAATGTAGTTTGTGGTCTTCTTTGACTTAGAATAATTTCCGTGTTTTTCGGCCAAATTGGCTATGCGAATCTCTGTAAGAGTGATTATAGATTAACAAGTAAGACAGATAGAGGAAATCCGAAATAACCATTCGATAGAACGTATGGTAATGAACATCTCAGCCAAGTTTGGTCCTGAAATATGCAGTTGGAAGAAAGTTATTAGCCTCGCTGTCACGACATGTAGTTTGTGGTCTTCTTTGACTTAGAATAATTTCCGTGTTTTTCGGCCAAATTGGCTATGCGACTCCCTGTAAGAGTGAATATAGATTAAAAAGTTAGACAGATAGAGGAACTCCGAAATAACCATTCGATAGAACGTATGGTAATGAACATCTCAGCCAAGTTTGGTCCTGAAATATGCAGTTTGAAGAAAGTTATTAGCCTCGCTGTCACGAAATGTAGTTTGTGGTCTTCTTTGACTTATAAAAATTTCTCTGATTTTCGGCCAAATTGGCTATGCGACTCTCTGTAAGAGTGAAAAACGATTAAAAAGTAAGAAAGATAGAGGAAATCAGAAATAACCATTCGCTAGAACGTATGGTAATGAACATCTCAGCCAAGTTTGGTCCTGAAATATGCAGTTTGAAGAAAGTTATTAGCCTCGCTGTCACGAAATGTAGTTTGTTCTCTTCTTTGATTTAGAATAATTTCCGTGTTTTTCGGCCAAATTGGCTATGCGACTCCCTGTAAGAGTGAATATAGATTAAAAAGTAAGACAGATAGAGGAACTCCGAAATAACCATTCGATAGAACGTATGGTAATGAACATTTCAGCCTAGTTTGGTCCTGAAATATGCAGTTTGAAGAAAGTTATTAGCCTCGCTGTCACGACATGTAGTTTGTTCTCTTCTTTGACTTAGAATAATTTCCGTGTTTTTCGGCCAAATTGGCTATGCGACTCTCTGTAAGAGTGAATATAGATTAAAAAATAAGACAGATAGAGGAACTCCGAAATAACCATTTGATAGAACGTATGGTAATGAACATCTCAGCAAAGTTTGGTCCTGAAATATGCAGTTTGAAGAAAGTTATTAGCCTCGCTGTCACGACATGTAGTTTGTTCTCTTCTTTGACTTATAAATATTTCTGTGATTTTCGGCCAAATTGGCTATGCGACTCTCTGTAAGAGTGAAAAACGATTAAAAAGTAAGAAAGATAGAGGAAATCCGAAATAACCATTCGATAGAACGTATGGTAATGAACATCTCAGCCAAGTTTGGTCCTGAAATATGCAGTTTGAAGAAAGTTATTAGCTTCGCTGTCACGAAATGTAGTTTGTGGTCTTCTTTGACTTAGAATAATTTCCGTGTTTTTCGGCCAAATTGGCTATGCGAATCTCTGTAAGAGTGATTATAGATTAACAAGTAAGACAGATAGAGGAAATCCGAAATAACCATTCGATAGAACGTATGGTAATGAACATCTCAGCCAAGTTTGGTCCTGAAATATGCAGTTGGAAGAAAGTTATTAGCCTCGCTGTCACGACATGTAGTTTGTGGTCTTCTTTGACTTAGAATAATTTCCGTGTTTTTCGGCCAAATTGGCTATGCGACTCCCTGTAAGAGTGAATATAGATTAAAAAGTTAGACAGATAGAGGAACTCCGAAATAACCATTCGATAGAACGTATGGTAATGAACATCTCAGCCAAGTTTGGTCCTGAAATATGCAGTTTGAAGAAAGTTATTAGCCTCGCTGTCACGAAATGTAGTTTGTGGTCTTCTTTGACTTAGAATAATTTCCCTGTTTTTCGGCCAAATTGGCTATGCGAATCTCTGTAAGAGTGATTATAGATTAACAAGTAAGACAGATAGAGGAAATCCGAAATAACCATTCGATAGAACACAAGGTAATGAACATCTCAGCCAAGTTTGGTCCTGAAATATGCAGTTTGAAGAAAGTTATTAGCCTCGCTGTCACGACATGTAGTTTGTTCTCTTCTTTGATTTAGAATAATTTCCGTGTTTTTCGGCCAAATTGGCTATGCGACTCTCTGTAAGAGTGAATATAGATTAAAAAATAAGACAGATAGAGGAACTCCGAAATAACCATTTGATAGAACGTATAGTAATGAACATCTCAGCCAAGTTTGGTCCTGAAATATGCAGTTTGAAGAAAGTTATTAGCCTCGCTGTCACGACATGTAGTTTGTTCTCTTCTTTGACTTATAAATGTTTCTGTGATTTTCGGCCAAATTGGCTATGCGACTCTCTGTAAGAGTGAAAAACGATTAAAAAGTAAGAAAGATAGAGGAAATCCGAAATAACCATTCGATAGAACGTATGGTAATGAACATCTCAGCCAAGTTTGGTCCTGAAATATGCAGTTTGAAGAAAGTTATTAGCCTCGCTGTCACGAAATGTAGTTTGTTCTCTTCTTTGATTTAGAATAATTTCCGTGTTTTTCGGCCAAATTGGCTATGCGACTCCCTGTAAGAGTGAATATAGATTAAAAAGTAAGACAGATAGAGGAACTCCGAAATAACCATTCGATAGAACGTATGGTAATGAACATTTCAGCCTAGTTTGGTCCTGAAATATGCAGTTTGAAGAAAGTTATTAGCCTCGCTGTCACGACATGTAGTTTGTTCTCTTCTTTGACTTAGAATAATTTCCGTGTTTTTCGGCCAAATTGGCTATGCGACTCTCTGTAAGAGTGAATATAGATTAAAAAATAAGACAGATAGAGGAACTCCGAAATAACCATTTGATAGAACGTATGGTAATGAACATCTCAGCCAAGTTTGGTCCTGAAATATGCAGTTTGAAGAAAGTTATTAGCCTCGCTGTCACGACATGTAGTTTGTTCTCTTCTTTGACTTATAAATATTTCTGTGATTTTCGGCCAAATTGGCTATGCGACTCTCTGTAAGAGTGAAAAACGATTAAAAAGTAAGAAAGATAGAGGAAATCCGAAATAACCATTCGATAGAACGTATGGTAATGAACATCTCAGCCAAGTTTGGTCCTGAAATATGCAGTTTGAAGAAAGTTATTAGCTTCGCTGTCAAGAAATGTAGTTTGTGGTCTTCTTTGACTTAGAATAATTTCCGTGTTTTTCGGCCAAATTGGCTATGCGAATCTCTGTAAGAGTGATTATAGATTAACAAGTAAGACAGATAGAGGAAATCCGAAATAACCATTCGATAGAACGTATGGTAATGAACATCTCAGCCAAGTTTGGTCCTGAAATATGCAGTTGGAAGAAAGTTATTAGCCTCGCTGTCACGACATGTAGTTTGTGGTCTTCTTTGACTTAGAATAATTTCCGTGTTTTTCGGCCAAATTGGCTATGCGACTCCCTGTAAGAGTGAATATAGATTAAAAAGTTAGACAGATAGAGGAACTCCGAAATAACCATTCGATAGAACGTATGGTAATGAACATCTCAGCCAAGTTTGGTCCTGAAATATGCAGTTTGAAGAAAGTTATTAGCCTCGCTGTCACGAAATGTAGTTTGTGGTCTTCTTTGACTTAGAATAATTTCCCTGTTTTTCGGCCAAATTGGCTATGCGAATCTCTGTAAGAGTGATTATAGATTAACAAGTAAGACAGATAGAGGAAATCCGAAATAACCATTCGATAGAACACAAGGTAATGAACATCTCAGCCAAGTTTGGTCCTGAAATATGCAGTTTGAAGAAAGTTATTAGCCTCGCTGTCACGACATGTAGTTTGTTCTCTTCTTTGATTTAGAATAATTTCCGTGTTTTTCGGCCAAATTGGCTATGCGAATCTCTGTAAGAGTGATTATAGATTAACAAGTAAGACAGATAGAGGAAATCCGAAATAACCATTCGATAGAACGTATGGTAATGAACATCTCAGCCAAGTTTGGTCCTGAAATATGCAGTTGGAAGAAAGTTATTAGCCTCGCTGTCACGACATGTAGTTTGTGGTCTTCTTTGACTTAGAATAATTTCCGTGTTTTTCGGCCAAATTGGCTATGCGACTCCCTGTAAGAGTGAATATAGATTAAAAAGTTAGACAGATAGAGGAACTCCGAAATAACCATTCGATAGAACGTATGGTAATGAACATCTCAGCCAAGTTTGGTCCTGAAATATGCAGTTTGAAGAAAGTTATTAGCCTCGCTGTCACGAAATGTAGTTTGTGGTCTTCTTTGACTTATAAAAATTTCTCTGATTTTCGGCCAAATTGGCTATGCGACTCTCTGTAAGAGTGAAAAACGATTAAAAAGTAAGAAAGATAGAGGAAATCAGAAATAACCATTCGCTAGAACGTATGGTAATGAACATCTCAGCCAAGTTTGGTCCTGAAATATGCAGTTTGAAGAAAGTTATTAGCCTCGCTGTCACGAAATGTAGTTTGTTCTCTTCTTTGATTTAGAATAATTTCCGTGTTTTTCGGCCAAATTGGCTATGCGACTCCCTGTAAGAGTGAATATAGATTAAAAAGTAAGACAGATAGAGGAACTCCGAAATAACCATTCGATAGAACGTATGGTAATGAACATTTCAGCCTAGTTTGGTCCTGAAATATGCAGTTTGAAGAAAGTTATTAGCCTCGCTGTCACGACATGTAGTTTGTTCTCTTCTTTGACTTAGAATAATTTCCGTGTTTTTCGGCCAAATTGGCTATGCGACTCTCTGTAAGAGTGAATATAGATTAAAAAATAAGACAGATAGAGGAACTCCGAAATAACCATTTGATAGAACGTATGGTAATGAACATCTCAGCCAAGTTTGGTCCTGAAATATGCAGTTTGAAGAAAGTTATTAGCCTCGCTGTCACGACATGTAGTTTGTTCTCTTCTTTGACTTATAAATATTTCTGTGATTTTCGGCCAAATTGGCTATGCGACTCTCTGTAAGAGTGAAAAACGATTAAAAAGTAAGAAAGATAGAGGAAATCCGAAATAACCATTCGATAGAACGTATGGTAATGAACATCTCAGCCAAGTTTGGTCCTGAAATATGCAGTTTGAAGAAAGTTATTAGCTTCGCTGTCACGAAATGTAGTTTGTGGTCTTCTTTGACTTAGAATAATTTCCGTGTTTTTCGGCCAAATTGGCTATGCGAATCTCTGTAAGAGTGATTATAGATTAACAAGTAAGACAGATAGAGGAAATCCGAAATAACCATTCGATAGAACGTATGGTAATGAACATCTCAGCCAAGTTTGGTCCTGAAATATGCAGTTGGAAGAAAGTTATTAGCCTCGCTGTCACGACATGTAGTTTGTGGTCTTCTTTGACTTAGAATAATTTCCGTGTTTTTCGGCCAAATTGGCTATGCGACTCCCTGTAAGAGTGAATATAGATTAAAAAGTTAGACAGATAGAGGAACTCCGAAATAACCATTCGATAGAACGTATGGTAATGAACATCTCAGCCAAGTTTGGTCCTGAAATATGCAGTTTGAAGAAAGTTATTAGCCTCGCTGTCACGAAATGTAGTTTGTGGTCTTCTTTGACTTAGAATAATTTCCCTGTTTTTCGGCCAAATTGGCTATGCGAATCTCTGTAAGAGTGATTATAGATTAACAAGTAAGACAGATAGAGGAAATCCGAAATAACCATTCGATAGAACACAAGGTAATGAACATCTCAGCCAAGTTTGGTCCTGAAATATGCAGTTTGAAGAAAGTTATTAGCCTCGCTGTCACGACATGTAGTTTGTTGTCTTCTTTGATTTAGAATAATTTCCGTGTTTTTGGCCAAATTGGCTATGCGACTCTCTGTAAGAGTGAATATAGATTAAAAAGTAAGACAGATAGAGGAAATCCGAAATAACCATTCGCTAGAACGTATGGTAATGAACATCTCAGCCAAGTTTGGTCCTGAAATATGCAGTTTGAAGAGAGTTATTAGCCTCGCTGTCACGACATGTAGTTTGTGGTCTTCTTTGACTTATAAACATTTCTCTGATTTTCGGCCAAATTGGCTATGCGACTCTCTGTAAGAGTGAAAAACGATTAAAAAGTAAGAAAGATAGAGGAAATCAGAAATAACCATTCGCTAGAACACAAGGTAATGAACATCTCAGCCAAGTTTGGTCCTGCAATATGCAGTTTGAAGAAAGTTATTAGCCTCGCTGTCACGACATGTAGTTTGTTCTCTTCTTTGACTTAGAATAATGTCCGTGTTTTTCGGCCAAATTGGCTATGCGACTGTCTGTAAAAGTGAATATAGATTAAAAGGTAAGACAGATAGATGAAATCCGAAATAACCATTCAATAGAACACAAGGTAATGAACATCTCAGCCAAGTTTGGTCCTGAAATATGCAGTTTGAAGAAAGTTATTAGCCTCGCTGTCACGACATGTAGTTTGTTCTCTTCTTTGACTTAGAATAATTTCCGTGTTTTTCGGCCAAATTGGCTATGCGACTGTCTGTAAGAGTGAATATAGATTAAAAGGTAAGACAGATAGAGGAAATCCGAAATAACCATTCGATAGAACGTATGGTAATGAACATCTCAGCCAAGTTTGGTCCTGAAATATGCAGTTTGAAGAAAGTTATTAGCCTCGCTGTCACGACATGTAGTTTGTTCTCTTCTTTGATTTAGAATAATTTCCGTGTTTTTCGGCCAAATTGGCTATGCGACCCCCTGTAAGAGTGAATATAGATTAAAAAGTAAGACAGAGAGAGGAAATCCGAAATAACCATTCGATAGAACGTATGGTAATGAACATCTCAGCCAAGTTTGGTCCTGAAATATGCAGTTTGAAGAAAGTTTTTAGCCTCGCTGTCACGACATGTAGTTTGTTCTCTTCTTTGACTTAGAATAATTTCCGTGTTTTTCGGCCAAATTGGCTATGCGACTCTCTGTGAGAGTGAATATAGATTAACAAGTAAGACAGATAGAGGAACTCCGAAATAACCATTCGATAGAACGTATGGTAATGAACATCTCAGCCAAGTTTGGTCCTGAAATATGCAGTTTGAAGAAAGTTATTAGCCTCGCTGTCACGACATGTAGTTTGTTCTCTTCTTTGACTTAGAATAAATTCCGTGTTTTTCGGCCAAATTGGCTATGCGACTCTCTGTAAGAGTGAATATAGATTAACAAGTAGGACAGATAGAGGAAATCCGAAATAACCATTCGATAGAACGTATGGTAATGAACATCTCAGCCAAGTTTGGTCCTGAAATATGCAGTTTGAAGAAAGTTATTAGCCTCGCTGTCACGACATGTAGTTTGTTCTGTTCTTTAACTTAGAATAATTTCCGTGTTTTTCGGCCAAATTGGCTATGCGACTGTCTGTAAGAGTGAATATAGATTAAAAGGTAAGACAGATAGATGAAATCCGAAATAACCATTCGATAGAACACAAGGTAATGAACATCTCAGCCAAGTTTGGTCCTGAAATATGCAGTTTGAAGAAAGTTATTAGCCTCGCTGTCACGACATGTAGTTTGTTCTCTTCTTTGACTTAGAAAAATTTCTGTGATTTTTGGCCAAATTGGCTATGCGACTCTCTGTAAGAGTGAATATAGATTAAAAAGTAAGACAGATAGAGGAAATCCGAAATAACCATTCGCTAGAACACAAGGTTATGAACATCTCAGCCAAGTTTGGTCCTGAAATATGCAGTTTGAAGAAAGTTATTAGCATCGCTGTCACGACATGTAGTTTGTTCTCTTCTTTGACTTAGAAAAATTTCCGTGTTTTTCGTCCAAATTGGCTATGCGACTCTCTGTAAGAGTGAATATAGATTAAAAAGTAAGACAGATAGAGGAAATCCGAAATAACCATTCGATAGAACGTATGGTAATGAACATCTCAGCCAAGTTTGGTCCTGAAATATGCAGTTTGAAGAAAGTTATTAGCCTCGCTGTCACGACATGTAGTTTGTTCTCTTCTTTGACTTAGAATAATGTCCGTGTTTTTCGGCCAAATTGGCTATGCGACTGTCTGTAAAAGTGAATATAGACTAAAAGGTAAGACAGATAGATGAAATCCGAAATAACCATTCAATAGAACACAAGGTAATGAACATCTCAGCCAAGTTTGGTCCTGAAATATGCAGTTTGAAGAAAGTTATTAGCCTCGCTGTCACGACATGTAGTTTGTTCTCTTCTTTGACTTAGAATAATTTCCGTGGTTTTCGGCCAAATTGGCTATGCGACTGTCTGTAAGAGTGAATATAGATTAACAAGTAAGACAGATAGAGGAAATCCGAAATAACCATTCGATAGAACGTATGGTAATGAACATCTCAGCCAAGTTTGGTCCTGAAATATGCAGTTTGGAGAAAGTTATTAGCCTCGCTGTCACGACATGTAGTTTATTCTCTTCTTTGACTTAGAATAATTTCCGTGTTTTTCGGCCAAATTGGCTATGCGACTGTCTGTAAGAGTGAATATAGATTAAAAGGTAAGACAGATAGAGGAAATCCGAAATAACCATTCGATAGAACGTATGGTAATGAACATCTCAGCCAAGTTTGGTCCTGAAATATGCAGTTTGAAGAAAGTTATTAGCCTCGCTGTCACGACATGTAGTTTATTCTCTTCTTTGACTTAGAAAAATTTCCGTGTTTTTCGGCCAAATTGGCTATGCGACTCTCTGTAAGAGTGAATATAGATTAACAAGTAAGACAGATAGAGGAAATCCGAAATAACCATTCGATAGAACGTATGGTAATGAACATCTCAGCCAAGTTTGGTCCTGAAATATGCAGTTTGAAGAAAGTTATTAGCCTCGCTGTCACGACATGTAGTTTGTTCTCTTCTTTGACTTAGAATAATTTCCGTGTTTTTCGGCCAAATTGGCTATGCGACTGTCTGTAAGAGTGAATATAGATTAAAAGGTAAGACAGATAGATGAAATCCGAAATAACCATTCGATAGAACACAAGGTAATGAACATCTCAGCCAAGTTTGGTCCTGAAATATGCAGTTTGAAGAAAGTTATTAGCCTCGCTGTCACGACATGTAGTTTGTTCTCTTCTTTGACTTAGAAAAATTTCTGTGATTTTTGGCCAAATTGGCTATGCGACTCTCTGTAAGAGTGAATATAGATTAAAAAGTAAGACAGATAGAGGAAATCCGAAATAACCATTCGCTAGAACACAAGGTTATGAACATCTCAGCTAAGTTTGGTCCTGAAATATGCAGTTTGAAGAAAGTTATTAGCCTCGCTGTCACGACATGTAGTTTGTTCTCTTCTTTGACTTAGAAAAATTTCCGTGTTTTTCGTCCAAATTGGCTATGCGACTCTCTGTAAGAGTGAATATAGATTAAAAAGTAAGACAGATAGAGGAAATCCGAAATAACCATTCGCTAGAACACAAGGTTATGAACATCTCAGCCAAGTTTGGTCCTGAAATATGCAGTTTGAAGAAAGTTATTAGCCTCGCTGTCACGACATGTAGTTTGTGGTCTTCTTTGACTTAGAAAAATTTCCGTGTTTTTCGGCCAAATTGGCTATGCGACTCTCTGTAAGAGTGAATATAGATTAAAAAGTAAGACAGATAGAGGAAATCCGAAATAACCATTCGCTTGAACACAAGGTTATGAACATCTCAGCCAAGTTTGGTCCTGAAATATGCAGTTTGAAGAAAGTTATTAGCCTCGCTGTCACGACATGTAGTTTGTGGTCTTCTTTGACTTAGAAAAATTTCCGTGTTTTTCGGCCAAATTGGCTATGCGACTCTCTGTAAGAGTGAATATAGATTAAAAAGTAAGACAGATAGAGGAAATCCGAAATAACCATTCGCTAGAACACAAGGTAATGAACATCTCAGCCAAGTTTGGTCCTGAAATATGCAGTTTGAAGAAAGTTATTAGCCTCGCTGTCACGACATGTAGTTTGTTCTCTTCTTTGACTTAGAATAATGTCCGTGTTTTTCGGCCAAATTGGCTATGCGACTCTCTGTAAGAGTGAATATAGATTAACAAGTAAGACAGATAGAGGAACTCCGAAATAACCATTCGATAGAACGTATGGTAATGAACATCTGAGCCAAGTTTAGTCCTGAAATATGCAGTTTGAAGAAAGTTATTAGCCTCGCTGTCACGACATGTAGTTTGTTCTCTTCTTTGACTTAGAATAATTTCCGTGTTTTTCGGCCAAATTGGCTATGCAACTCTCTGTAAGAGTGAATATAGATTAACAAGTAAGACAGATAGAGGAAATCCGAAATAACCATTCGATAGAACGTATGGTAATGAACATCTCAGCCAAGTTTGGTCCTGAAATATGCAGTTTGAAGAAAGTTATTAGCCTCGCTGTCACGAAATGTAGTTTGTGGTCTTCTTTGACTTAGAAAACTTTCTGTGATTTTTGGCCAAATTGGCTATGCGACTCTCTGTAAGAGTGAAAAACGATTAAAAAGTAAGACAGATAGAGGAAATCCGAAATAACCATTCGATAGAACGTAAGGTAATGAACATCTCAGCCAAGTTTTGTCCTGAAATATGCAGTTTGAAGAAAGTTATTAGCCTCGCTGTCACGAAATGTACTTTGTGGTCTTCTTTGACTTAGAATAATTTCCCTGTTTTTCGGCCAAATTGGCTATGCGACTCTCTGTAAGAGTGAATATAGATTAAAAAGTAAGACAGATAGAGGAAATCCGAAATAACCATTCGCTAGAACACAAGGTTATGAACATCGCAGCCAAGTTTGGTCCTGAAATATGCAGTTTGAAGAAAGTTATTAGCCTCGCTGTCACGACATGTAGTTTGTGGTCTTCTTTGACTTAGAAAAATTTCCGTGTTTTTCGTCCAAATTGGCTATGCGACTCTCTGTAAGAGTGAATATAGATTAAAAAGTAAGACAGATAGAGGAAATCCGAAATAACCATTCGCTAGAACACAAGGTTATGAACATCTCAGCCAAGTTTGGTCCTGAAATATGCAGTTTGAAGAAAGTTATTAGCCTCGCTGTCACGACATGTAGTTTGTGGTCTTCTTTGACTTAGAAAAATTTCCGTGTTTTTCGGCCAAATTGGCTATGCGACTCTCTGTAAGAGTGAATATAGATTAAAAAGTAAGACAGATAGAGGAAATCCGAAATAACCATTCGCTAGAACACAAGGTAATGAACATCTCAGCCAAGTTTGGTCCTGAAATATGCAGTTTGAAGAAAGTTATTAGCCTCGCTGTCACGACATGTAGTTTGTTCTCTTCTTTGACTTAGAATAATTTCCGTGTTTTTCGGCCAAATTGGCTATGCGACTGTCTGTAAGAGTGAATATAGATTAACAAGTAAGACAGATAGAGGAACTCCGAAATAACCATTCGATAGAACGTATGGTAATGAACATCTCAGCCAAGTTTGGTCCTGAAATATGCAGTTTGAAGAAAGTTATTAGCCTCGCTGTCACGACATGTAGTTTGTTCTCTTCTTTGACTTAGAATAATTTCCGTGTTTTTCGGCCAAATTGGCTATGCGACTCTCTGTAAGAGTGAATATAGATTAACAAGTAAGACAGATAATGGAAATCCGAAATAACCATTCGATAGAACGTATGGTAATGAACATCTCAGCCAAGTTTGGTCCTGAAATATGCAGTTTGAAGAAAGTTATTAGCCTCGCTGTCACGACATGTAGTTTGTTCTCTTCTTTGACTTAGAATAATTTCCGTGTTTTTCGGCCAAATTGGCTATGCGACTCTCTGTAAGAGTGAATATAGATTAACAAGTAAGACAGATAATGGAAATCCGAAATAACCATTCGATAGAACGTATGGTAATGAACATCTCAGCCAAGTTTGGTCCTGAAATATGCAGTTTGAAGAAAGTTATTAGCCTCGCTGTCACGACATGTAGTTTGTTCTCTTCTTTGACTTAAAATAATTTCCGTGTTTTTCGGCCAAATTGGCTATGCGACTCTCTGTAAGAGTGAATATAGATTAACAAGTAAGACAGATAGAGGAAATCCGAAATAACCATTCGATAGAACGTATGGTAATAAACATCTCAGCCAAGTTTGGTCCTGAAATATGCAGTTTGAAGAAAGTTATTAGCCTCGCTGTCACGACATGTAGTTTGTTCTCTTCTTTGACTTAGAATAATTTCCGTGTTTTTCGGCCAAATTGGCTATGCGACTCTCTGTAAGAGTGAATATAGATTAACAAGTAAGACAGATAGAGGAAATCCGAAATAACCATTCGATAGAACGTATGGTAATGAACATCTCAGCCAAGTTTGGTCCTGAAATATGCAGTTTGAAGAAAGTTATTAGCCTCGCTGTCACGAAATGTAGTTTGTGGTCTTCTTTGACTTAGAAAACTTTCTGTGATTTTTGGCCAAATTGGCTATGCGACTCTCTGTAAGAGTGAAAAACGATTAAAAAGTAAGACAGATAGAGGAAATCCGAAATAACCATTCGATAGAATGTAAGGTAATGAACATCTCAGCCAAGTTTTGTCCTGAAATATGCAGTTTGAAGAAAGTTATTAGCCTCGCTGTCACGAAATGTAGTTTGTGGTCTTCTTTGACTTAGAATAATTTCCCTGTTTTTCGGCCAAATTGGCTATGCGACTCTCTGTAAGAGTGAATATAGATTAACAAGTAAGACAGATAGAGGAAATCCGAAATAACCATTCGATAGAACGTATGGTAATAAACATCTCAGCCAAGTTTGGTCCTGAAATATGCAGTTTGAAGAAAGTTATTAGCCTCGCTGTCACGACATGTAGTTTGTTCTCTTCTTTGACTTAGAATAATTTCCGTGTTTTTCGGCCAAATTGGCTATGCGACTCTCTGTAAGAGTGAATATAGATTAACAAGTAAGACAGATAGAGGAAATCCGAAATAACCATTCGATAGAACTTATGGTAATGAACATCTCAGCCAAGTTTGGTCCTGAAATATGCAGTTTGAAGAAAGTTATTAGCCTCGCTGTCACGACATGTAGTTTGTTCTCTTCTTTGACTTAAAATAATTTCCGTGTTTTTCGGCCAAATTGGCTATGCGACTCTCTGTAAGAGTGAATATAGATTAACAAGTAAGACAGATAGAGGAAATCCGAAATAACCATTCGATAGAACGTATGGTAATAAACATCTCAGCCAAGTTTGGTCCTGAAATATGCAGTTTGAAGAAAGTTATTAGCCTCGCTGTCACGACATGTAGTTTGTTCTCTTCTTTGACTTAGAATAATTTCCGTGTTTTTCGGCCAAATTGGCTATGCGACTCTCTGTAAGAGTGAATATAGATTAACAAGTAAGACAGATAGAGGAAATCCGAAATAACCATTCGATAGAACGTATGGTAATGAACATCTCAGCCAAGTTTGGTCCTGAAATATGCAGTTTGAAGAAAGTTATTAGCCTCGCTGTCACGAAATGTAGTTTGTGGTCTTCTTTGACTTAGAAAACTTTCTGTGATTTTTGGCCAAATTGGCTATGCGACTCTCTGTAAGAGTGAAAAACGATTAAAAAGTAAGACAGATAGAGGAAATCCGAAATAACCATTCGATAGAATGTAAGGTAATGAACATCTCAGCCAAGTTTTGTCCTGAAATATGCAGTTTGAAGAAAGTTATTAGCCTCGCTGTCACGAAATGTAGTTTGTGGTCTTCTTTGACTTAGAATAATTTCCCTGTTTTTCGGCCAAATTGGCTATGCGACTCTCTGTAAGAGTGAATATAGATTAAAAAGTAAGACAGATAGAGGAAATCCGAAATAACCATTCGCTAGAACACAAGGTTATGAACATCTCAGCCAAGTTTGGTCCTGAAATATGCAGTTTGAAGAAAGTTATTAGCCTCGCTGTCACGACATGTAGTTTGTGGTCTTCTTTGACTTAGAAAAATTTCCGTGTTTTTCGGCCAAATTGGCTATGCGACTCTCTGTAAGAGTGAATATAGATTAAAAAGTAAGACAGATAGAGGAAATCCGAAAGAACCATTCGGTAGAACACAAGGTAATGAACATCTCAGCCAAGTTTGGTCCTGAAATATGCAGTTTGAAGAAAGTTATTAGCCTCGCTGTCACGACATGTAGTTTGTTCTCTTCTTTGACTTAGAATAATGTCCGTGTTTTTCGGCCAAATTGGCTATGCGACTCTCTGTAAGAGTGAATATAGATTAACAAGTAAGACAGATAGAGGAACTCCGAAATAACCATTCGATAGAACGTATGGTAATGAACATCTCAGCCAAGTTTGGTCCTGAAATATGCAGTTTGAAGAAAGTTATTAGCCTCGCTGTCACGACATGTAGTTTGTTCTCTTCTTTGACTTAAAATAATTTCCGTGTTTTTCGGCCAAATTGGCTATGCGACTCTCTGTAAGAGTGAATATAGATTAACAAGTAAGACAGATAGAGGAAATCCGAAATAACCATTCGATAGAACGTATGGTAATAAACATCTCAGCCAAGTTTGGTCCTGAAATATGCAGTTTGAAGAAAGTTATTAGCCTCGCTGTCACGACATGTAGTTTGTTCTCTTCTTTGACTTAGAATAATTTCCGTGTTTTTCGGCCAAATTGGCTATGCGACTCTCTGTAAGAGTGAATATAGATTAACAAGTAAGACAGATAGAGGAAATCCGAAATAACCATTCGATAGAACGTATGGTAATGAACATCTCAGCCAAGTTTGGTCCTGAAATATGCAGTTTGAAGAAAGTTATTAGCCTCGCTGTCACGAAATGTAGTTTGTGGTCTTCTTTGACTTAGAAAACTTTCTGTGATTTTTGGCCAAATTGGCTATGCGACTCTCTGTAAGAGTGAAAAACGATTAAAAAGTAAGACAGATAGAGGAAATCCGAAATAACCATTCGATAGAATGTAAGGTAATGAACATCTCAGCCAAGTTTTGTCCTGAAATATGCAGTTTGAAGAAAGTTATTAGCCTCGCTGTCACGAAATGTAGTTTGTGGTCTTCTTTGACTTAGAAAAATTTCCGTGTTTTTCGGCCAAATTGGCTATGCGACTCTCTGTAAGAGAGAATATAGATTAAAAAGTAAGACAGATAGAGGAAATCCGAAATAACCATTCGCTAGAACACAAGGTAATGAAAATCTCAGCCAAGTTTGGTCCTGAAATATGCAGTTTGAAGAAAGTTATTAGCATCGCTGTCACGACATGTAGTTTGTTCTCTTCTTTGACTTAGAATAATTTCCGTGTTTTTCGGCCAAATTGGCTATGCGACTGTCTGTAAGAGTGAATATAGATTAACAAGTAAGACAGATAGAGGAACTCCGAAATAACCATTCGATAGAACGTATGGTAATGAACATCTCAGCCAAGTTTGGTCCTGAAATATGCAGTTTGAAGAAAGTTATTAGCCTCGCTGTCACGAAATGTAGTTTGTGGTTTCTTTGACTTAGAATAATTTCCCTGTTTTTCGGCCAAATTGGCTATGCGACTCTCTGTAAGAGTGAATATAGATTAAAAAGTAAGACAGATAGAGGAAATCCGAAATAACCATTCGCTAGAACACAAGGTTATGAACATCTCAGCCAAGTTTGGTCCTGAAATATGCAGTTTGAAGAAAGTTATTAGCCTCGCTGTCACGACATGTAGTTTGTGGTCTTCTTTGACTTAGAACAATTTCCGTGTTTTTCGTCCAAATTGGCTATGCGACTCTCTGTAAGAGTGAATATAGATTAAAAAGTAAGACAGATAGAGGAAATCCGAAATAACCATTCGCTAGAACACAAGGTAATGAACATCTCAGCCAAGTTTGGTCCTGAAATATGCAGTTTGAAGAAAGTTATTAGCCTCGCTGTCACGACATGTAGTTTGTTCTCTTCTTTGACTTAGAATAATTTCCGTGTTTTTCGGCCAAATTGGCTATGCGACTCTCTGTAAGAGAGAATATAGATTAAAAAGTAAGACAGATAGAGGAAATCCGAAATAACCATTCGCTAGAACACAAGGTAATGAACATCTCAGCCAAGTTTGGTCCTGAAATATGCAGTTTGAAGAAAGTTATTAGCATCGCTGTCACGACATGTAGTTTGTTCTCTTCTTTGACTTAGAATAATTTCCGTGTTTTTCGGCCAAATTGGCTATGCGACTGTCTGTAAGAGTGAATATAGATTAACAAGTAAGACAGATAGAGGAACTCCGAAATAACCATTCGATAGAACGTATGGTAATGAACATCTCAGCCAAGTTTGGTCCTGAAATATGCAGTTTGAAGAAAGTTATTAGCCTCGCTGTCACGAAATGTAGTTTGTGGTTTCTTTGACTTAGAATAATTTCCCTGTTTTTCGGCCAAATTGGCTATGCGACTCTCTGTAAGAGTGAATATAGATTAAAAAGTAAGACAGATAGAGGAAATCCGAAATAACCATTCGCTAGAACACAAGGTTATGAACATCTCAGCCAAGTTTGGTCCTGAAATATGCAGTTTGAAGAA
Source organism: Gibbula magus (assembly GCA_936450465.1). NCBI lineage: Eukaryota > Metazoa > Mollusca > Gastropoda > Trochida > Trochidae > Gibbula > Gibbula magus. The sequence goes on along the minus strand of OW388297.1, from coordinate 65,880,289 downwards.
AGTTATTAGCCTCGCTGTCACGACATGTAGTTTGTGGTCTTCTTTGACTTAGAATAATTTCCGTGTTTTTCGGCCAAATTGGCTATGCGACTCTCTGTAAGAGAGAATATAGATTAACAAGTAAGACAGATAGAGGAAATCCGAAATAACCATTCGCTAGAACACAAGGTAATGAACATCTCAGCCAAGTTTGGTCCTGAAATATGCAGTTTGAAGAAAGTTATTAGCCTCGCTGTCACGACATGTTGTTTGTTCTCTTCTTTGACTTAGAATAATTTCCGTGTTTTTCGGCCAAATTGGCTATGCGACTCTCTGTAAGAGTGAATATAGATTAACAAGTAAGACAGATAGAGGAACTCCGAAATAACCATTCGATAGAACGTATGGTAATGAACATCTCAGCCAAGTTTGGTCCTGAAATATGCAGTTTGAAGAAAGTTATTAGCCTCGCTGTCACGACATGTAGTTTGTTCTCTTCTTTGACTTAGAATAATTTCCCTGTTTTTCGGCCAAATTGGCTATGCGACTCTCTGTAAGAGTGAATATAGATTAACAAGTAAGACAGATAGAGGAAATCCGAAATAACCATTCGATAGAACGTATGGTAATGAACATCTCAGCCAAGTTTGGTCCTGAAATATGCAGTTTGAAGAAAGTTATTAGCCTCGCTGTCACGACATGTAGTTTGTTCTCTTCTTTGACTTAGAATAATTTCCCTGTTTTTCGGCCAAATTGGCTATGCGACTCTCTGTAAGAGTGAATATAGATTAACAAGTAAGACAGATAGAGGAAATCCGAAATAACCATTCGATAGAACGTATGGTAATAAACATCTCAGCCAAGTTTGGTCCTGAAATATGCAGTTTGAAGAAAGTTATTAGCCTCGCTGTCACGACATGTAGTTTGTTCTCTTCTTTGACTTAGAATAATTTCCCTGTTTTTCGGCCAAATTGGCTATGCGACTCTCTGTAAGAGTGAATATAGATTAACAAGTAAGACAGATAGAGGAAATCCGAAATAACCATTCGCTAGAACACAAGGTAATGAACATCTCAGCCAAGTTTGGTCCTGAAATATGCAGTTTGAAGAAAGTTATTAGCCTCGCTGTCACGACATGTAGTTTGTTCTCTTCTTTGACTTAGAATAATTTCCGTGTTTTTCGGCCAAATTGGCTATGCGACTCTCTGTAAGAGAGAATATAGATTAACAAGTAAGACAGATAGAGGAACTCCGAAATAACCATTCGATAGAACGTATGGTAATGAACATCTCAGCCAAGTTTGGTCCTGAAATATGCAGTTTGAAGAAAGTTATTAGCCTCGCTGTCACGAAATGTAGTTTGTGGTTTCTTTGACTTAGAATAATTTCCCTGTTTTTCGGCCAAATTGGCTATGCGACTCTCTGTAAGAGTGAATATAGATTAAAAAGTAAGACAGATAGAGGAAATCCGAAATAACCATTCGCTAGAACACAAGGTTATGAACATCTCAGCCAAGTTTGGTCCTGAAATATGCAGTTTGAAGAAAGTTATTAGCCTCGCTGTCACGACATGTAGTTTGTGGTCTTCTTTGACTTAGAACAATTTCCGTGTTTTTCGTCCAAATTGGCTATGCGACTCTCTGTAAGAGTGAATATAGATTAAAAAGTAAGACAGATAGAGGAAATCCGAAATAACCATTCGCTAGAACACAAGGTTATGAACATCTCAGCCAAGTTTGGTCCTGAAATATGCAGTTTGAAGAAAGTTATTAGCCTCGCTGTCACGACATGTAGTTTGTTCTCTTCTTTGACTTAGAAAAATTTCCGTGTTTTTCGGCCAAATTGGCTATGCGACTCTCTGTAAGAGAGAATATAGATTAAAAAGTAAGACAGATAGAGGAAATCCGAAATAACCATTCGCTAGAACACAAGGTAATGAACATCTCAGCCAAGTTTGGTCCTGAAATATGCAGTTTGAAGAAAGTTATTAGCCTCGCTGTCACGACATGTAGTTTGTTCTCTTCTTTGACTTAGAATAATTTCCGTGTTTTTCGGCCAAATTGGCTATGCGACTCTCTGTAAGAGTGAATATAGATTAACAAGTAAGACAGATAGAGGAACTCCGAAATAACCATTCAATAGAACGTATGGTAATGAACATCTCAGCCAAGTTTGGTCCTGAAATATGCAGTTTGAAGAAAGTTATTAGCCTCGCTGTCACGACATGTAGTTTGTTCTCTTCTTTGACTTAGAATAATTTCCCTGTTTTTCGGCCAAATTGGCTATGCGACTCTCTGTAAGAGTGAATATAGATTAACAAGTAAGACAGATAGAGGAAATCCGAAATAACCATTCGATAGAACGTATGGTAATGAACATCTCAGCCAAGTTTGGTCCTGAAATATGCAGTTTGAAGAAAGTTATTAGCCTCGCTGTCACGACATGTAGTTTGTTCTCTTCTTTGACTTAGAATAATTTCCGTGTTTTTCGGCCAAATTGGCTATGCGACTCTCTGTAAGAGTGAATATAGATTAACAAGTAAGACAGATAGAGGAACTCCGAAATAACCATTCGATAGAACGTATGGTAATAAACATCTCAGCCAAGTTTGGTCCTGAAATATGCAGTTTGAAGAAAGTTATTAGCCTCGCTGTCACGACATGTAGTTTGTTCTCTTCTTTGACTTAGAATAATTTCCCTGTTTTTCGGCCAAATTGGCTATGCGACTCTCTGTAAGAGTGAATATAGATTAACAAGTAAGACAGATAGAGGAAATCCGAAATAACCATTTGATAGAACGTATGGTAATGAACATCTCAGCCAAGTTTGGTCCTGAAATATGCAGTTTGAAGAAAGTTATTAGCCTCGCTGTCACGACATGTAGTTTGTTCTCTTCTTTGACTTAGAATAATTTCCCTGTTTTTCGGCCAAATTGGCTATGCGACTCTCTGTAAGAGTGAATATAGATTAACAAGTAAGACAGATAGAGGAAATCCGAAATAACCATTCGATAGAACGTATGGTAATGAACATCTCAGCCAAGTTTGGTCCTGAAATATGCAGTTTGAAGAAAGTTATTAGCCTCGCTGTCACAAAATGTAGTTTGTGGTCTTCTTTGACTTAGAATAATTTCCCTGTTTTTCGGCCAAATTGGCTATGCGACACTCTGTAAGAGTGAATATAGATTAAAAGGTAAGACAGATAGAGGAAATCCGAAATAACCATTCGATAGAACGTATGGTAATGAACATCTCAGCCAAGTTTGGTCCTGAAATATGCAGTTTGAAGAAAGTTATTAGCCTCGCTGTCACGACATGTAGTTTGTTCTCTTCTTTGACTTAAAATAATTTCCGTGTTTTTCGGCCAAATTGGCTATGCGACTCCCTGTAAGAGTGAATATAGATTAACAAGTAAGACAGATAGAGGAAATCCGAAATAACCATTCGATAGAACGTATGGTAATAAACATCTCAGCCAAGTTTGGTCCTGAAATATGCAGTTTGAAGAAAGTTATTAGCCTCGCTGTCACGACATGTAGTTTGTTCTCTTCTTTGACTTAGAATAATTTCCGTGTTTTTCGGCCAAATTGGCTATGCGACTCTCTGTAAGAGTGAATATAGATTAACAAGTAAGACAGATAGAGGAAATCCGAAATAACCATTCGATAGAACGTATGGTAATAAACATCTCAGCCAAGTTTGGTCCTGAAATATGCAGTTTGAAGAAAGTTATTAGCCTCGCTGTCACGACATGTAGTTTGTTCTCTTCTTTGACTTAGAATAATTTCCCTGTTTTTCGGCCAAATTGGCTATGCGACTCTCTGTAAGAGTGAATATAGATTAACAAGTAAGACAGATAGAGGAAATCCGAAATAACCGTTCGATAGAACGTATGGTAATGAACATCTCAGCCAAGTTTGGTCCTGAAATATGCAGTTTGAAGAAAGTTATTAGCCTCGCTGTCACAAAATGTAGTTTGTGGTCTTCTTTGACTTAGAATAATTTCCCTGTTTTTCGGCCAAATTGGCTATGCGACACTCTGTAAGAGTGAATATAGATTAAAAGGTAAGACAGATAGAGGAAATCCGAAATAACCATTCGATAGAACGTATGGTAATGAACATCTCAGCCAAGTTTGGTCCTGAAATATGCAGTTTGAAGAAAGTTATTAGCCTCGCTGTCACGACATGTAGTTTGTTCTCTTCTTTGACTTAAAATAATTTCCGTGTTTTTCGGCCAAATTGGCTATGCGACTCTCTGTAAGAGTGAATATAGATTAACAAGTAAGACAGATAGAGGAAATCCGAAATAACCATTCGATAGAACGTATGGTAATAAACATCTCAGCCAAGTTTGGTCCTGAAATATGCAGTTTGAAGAAAGTTATTAGCCTCGCTGTCACGACATGTAGTTTGTTCTCTTCTTTGACTTAGAATAATTTCCGTGTTTTTCGGCCAAATTGGCTATGCGACTCTCTGTAAGAGTGAATATAGATTAACAAGTAAGACAGATAGAGGAAATCCGAAATAACCATTCGATAGAACGTATGGTAATGAACATCTCAGCCAAGTTTGGTCCTGAAATATGCAGTTTGAAGAAAGTTATTAGCCTCGCTGTCACGAAATGTAGTTTGTGGTCTTCTTTGACTTAGAAAACTTTCTGTGATTTTTGGCCAAATTGGCTATGCGACTCTCTGTAAGAGTGAAAAACGATTAAAAAGTAAGACAGATAGAGGAAATCCGAAATAACCATTCGATAGAACGTAAGGTAATGAACATCTCAGCCAAGTTTTGTCCTGAAATATGCAGTTTGAAGAAAGTTATTAGCCTCGCTGTCACGAAATGTAGTTTGTGGTCTTCTTTGACTTAGAATAATTTCCGTGTTTTTCGGCCAAATTGGCTATGCGACTCTCTGTAAGAGTGAATATAGATTAAAAAGTAAGACAGATAGAGGAAATCCGAAATAACCATTCGCTAGAACACAAGGTTATGAACATCTCAGCCAAGTTTGGTCCTGAAATATGCAGTTTGAAGAAAGTTATTAGCCTCGCTGTCACGACATGTAGTTTGTTGTCTTCTTTGACTTAGAAAAATGTCCGTGTTTTTCGTCCAAATTGGCTATGCGACTCTCTGTAAGAGTGAATATAGATTAAAAAGTAAGACAGATAGAGGAAATCCGAAATAACCATTCGCTAGAACACAAGGTTATGAACATCTCAGCCAAGTTTGGTCCTGAAATATGCAGTTTGAAGAAAGTTATTAGCCTCGCTGTCACGACATGTAGTTTGTGGTCTTCTTTGACTTAGAAAAATTTCCGTGTTTTTCGGCCAAATTGGCTATGCGACTCTCTGTAAGAGTGAATATAGATTAAAAAGTAAGACAGATAGAGGAAATCCGAAATAACCATTCGCTAGAACACAAGGTAATGAACATCTCAGCCAAGTTTGGTCCTGAAATATGCAGTTTGAAGAAAGTTATTAGCCTCGCTGTCACGACATGTAGTTTGTTCTCTTCTTTGACTTAGAATAATTTCCGTGTTTTTCGGCCAAATTGGCTATGCGACTGTCTGTAAGAGTGAATATAGATTAACAAGTAAGACAGATAGAGGAACTCCGAAATAACCATTCGATAGAACGTATGGTAATGAACATCTCAGCCAAGTTTGGTCCTGAAATATGCAGTTTGAAGAAAGTTATTAGCCTCGCTGTCACGACATGTAGTTTGTTCTCTTCTTTGACTTAGAATAATTTCCGTGTTTTTCGGCCAAATTGGCTATGCGACTCTCTGTAAGAGTGAATATAGATTAACAAGTAAGACAGATAGAGGAAATCCGAAATAACCATTCGATAGAACGAATGGTAATGAACATCTCAGCCAAGTTTGGTCCTGAAATATGCAGTTTGAAGAAAGTTATTAGCCTCGCTGTCACGACATGTAGTTTGTTCTCTTCTTTGACTTAGAATAATTTCCGTGTTTTTCGGCCAAATTGGCTATGCGACTCTCTGTAAGAGTGAATATAGATTAACAAGTAAGACAGATAGAGGAAATCCGAAATAACCATTCGCTAGAACACAAGGTAATGAACATCTCAGCCAAGTTTGGTCCTGAAATATGCAGTTTGAAGAAAGTTATTAGCCTCGCTGTCACGACATGTAGTTTGTTCTCTTCTTTGACTTAGAATAATTTCCGTGTTTTTCGGCCAAATTGGCTATGCGACTCTCTGTAAGAGTGAATATAGATTAACAAGTAAGACAGATAGAGGAAATCCGAAATAACCATTCGATAGAACGTATGGTAATGAACATCTCAGCCAAGTTTGGTCCTGAAATATGCAGTTTGAAGAAAGTTATTAGCCTCGCTGTCACGACATGTAGTTTGTTCTCTTCTTTGACTTAGAATAATTTCCGTGTTTTTCGGCCAAATTGGCTATGCGACTCTCTGTAAGAGTGAATATAGATTAACAAGTAAGACAGATAGATGAAATCCGAAATAACCATTCGATAGAACGTATGGTAATGAACATCTCAGCCAAGTTTGGTCCTGAAATATGCAGTTTGAAGAAAGTTATTAGCCTCGCTGTCACGACATGTAGTTTGTTCTCTTCTTTGACTTAAAATAATTTCCGTGTTTTTCGGCCAAATTGGCTATGCGACTCTCTGTAAGAGTGAATATAGATTAACAAGTAAGACAGATAGAGGAAATCCGAAATAACCATTCGATAGAACGTATGGTAATGAACATCTCAGCCAAGTTTGGTCCTGAAATATGCAGTTTGAAGAAAGTTATTAGCCTCGCTGTCACGACATGTAGTTTGTTCTCTTCTTTGACTTAGAATAATTTCCGTGTTTTTCGGCCAAATTGGCTATGCGACACTCTGTAAGAGTGAATATAGATTAAAAAGTAAGACAGATAGAGGAAATCCGAAATAACCATTCGATAGAACGTATGGTAATGAACATCTCAGCCAAGTTTGGTCCTGAAATATGCAGTTTGAAGAAAGTTATTAGCCTCGCTGTCACGACATGTAGTTTGTTCTCTTCTTTGACTTAGAATAATTTCCGTGTTTTTCGGCCAAATTGGCTATGCGACTGTCTGTAAGAGTGAATATAGATTAAAAGGTAAGACAGATAGATGAAATCCGAAATAACCATTCGATAGAACACAAGGTAATGAACATCTCAGCCAAGTTTGGTCCTGAAATATGCAGTTTGAAGAAAGTTATTAGCCTCGCTGTCACGACATGTAGTTTGTTCTCTTCTTTGACTTAGAATAATTTCCGTGTTTTTCGGCCAAATTGGCTATGCGACTGTCTGTAAGAGTGAATATAGATTAAAAGGTAAGACAGATAGATGAAATCCGAAATAACCATTCGATAGAACGTATGGTAATGAACATCTCAGCCAAGTTTGGTCCTGAAATATGCAGTTTGAAGAAAGTTATTAGCCTCGCTGTCACGACATGTAGTTTGTTCTCTTCTTTGACTTAGAATAATTTCCGTGTTTTTCGGCCAAATTGGCTATGCGACTCTCTGTAAAAGTGAATATAGATTAACAAGTAAGACAGATAGAGGAAATCCGAAATAACCATTCGATAGAACGTATGGTAATGAACATCTCAGCCAAGTTTGGTCCTGAAATATGCAGTTTGAAGAAAGTTATTAGCCTCGCTGTCACGAAATGTAGTTTGTGGTCTTCTTTGACTTAGAAAACTTTCTGTGATTTTTGGCCAAATTGGCTATGCGACTCTCTGTAAGAGTGAAAAACGATTAAAAAGTAAGACAGATAGAGGAAATCCGAAATAACCATTCGATAGAACGTAAGGTAATGAACATCTCAGCCAAGTTTTGTCCTGAAATATGCAGTTTGAAGAAGGTTATTAGCCTCGCTGTCACGACATGTAGTTTGTGGTCTTCTTTGACTTAGAATAATTTCCCTGTTTTTCGGCCAAATTGGCTATGCGACTCTCTGTAAGAGTGAATATAGATTAACAAGTAAGACAGATAGAGGAAATCCGAAATAACCATTCGCTAGAACACAAGGTTATGAACATCTCAGCCAAGTTTGGTCCTGAAATATGCAGTTTGAAGAAAGTTATTAGCCTCGCTGTCACGACATGTAGTTTGTGGTCTTCTTTGACTTAGAACAATTTCCGTGTTTTTCGTCCAAATTGGCTATGCGACTCTCTGTAAGAGTGAATATAGATTAAAAAGTAAGACAGATAGAGGAAATCCGAAATAACCATTCGCTAGAACACAAGGTTATGAACATCTCAGCCAAGTTTGGTCCTGAAATATGCAGTTTGAAGAAAGTTATTAGCCTCGCTGTCACGACATGTAGTTTGTGGTCTTCTTTGACTTAGAAAAATTTCCGTGTTTTTCGGCCAAATTGGCTATGCGACTCTCTGTAAGAGAGAATATAGATTAAAAAGTAAGACAGATAGAGGAAATCCGAAATAACCATTCGCTAGAACACAAGGTAATGAACATCTCAGCCAAGTTTGGTCCTGAAATATGCAGTTTGAAGAAAGTTATTAGCCTCGCTGTCACGACATGTAGTTTGTTCTCTTCTTTGACTTAGAATAATTTCCGTGTTTTTCGGCCAAATTGGCTATGCGACTGTCTGTAAGAGTGAATATAGATTAACAAGTAAGACAGATAGAGGAACTCCGAAATAACCATTCGATAGAACGTATGGTAATGAACATCTCAGCCAAGTTTGGTCCTGAAATATGCAGTTTGAAGAAAGTTATTAGCCTCGCTGTCACGAAATGTAGTTTGTGGTCTTCTTTGACTTAGAAAACTTTCTGTGATTTTTGGCCAAATTGGCTATGCGACTCTCTGTAAGAGTGAAAAACGATTAAAAAGTAAGACAGATAGAGGAAATCCGAAATAACCATTCGATAGAACGTAAGGTAATGAACATCTCAGCCAAGTTTTGTCCTGAAATATGCAGTTTGAAGAAAGTTATTAGCCTCGCTGTCACGACATGTAGTTTGTTCTCTTCTTTGACTTAGAATAATTTCCGTGTTTTTCGGCCAAATTGGCTATGCGACTGTCTGTAAGAGTGAATATAGATTAACAAGTAAGACAGATAGAGGAAATCCGAAATAACCATTCGATAGAACGTATGGTAATGAACATCTCAGCCAAGTTTGGTCCTGAAATATGCAGTTTGAAGAAAGTTATTAGCCTCGCTGTCACGACATGTAGTTTGTTCTCTTCTTTGACTTAGAATAATTTCCGTGTTTTTCGGCCAAATTGGCTATGCGAATCTCTGTAAGAGTGAATATAGATTAAAAGGTAAGACAGATAGATGAAATCCGAAATAACCATTCGATAGAACGTATGGTAATGAACATCTCAGCCATGTTTGGTCCTGAAATATGCAGTTTGAAGAAAGTTATTAGCCTCGCTGTCACGACATGTAGTTTGTTCTCTTCTTTGACTTAGAATAATTTCCGTGTTTTTCGGCCAAATTGGCTATGCGACTCTCTGTAAGAGTGAATATAGATTAACAAGTAAGACAGATAGAGGAAATCCGAAATAACCATTCGATAGAACGTATGGTAATGAACATCTCAGCCAAGTTTGGTCCTGAAATATGCAGTTTGAAGAAAGTTATTAGCCTCGCTGTCACGAAATGTAGTTTGTGGTCTTCTTTGACTTAGAAAACTTTCTGTGATTTTTGGCCAAATTGGCTATGCGACTCTCTGTAAGAGTGAAAAACGATTAAAAAGTAAGACAGATAGAGGAAATCCGAAATAACCATTCGATAGAACGTAAGGTAATGAACATCTCAGCCAAGTTTTGTCCTGAAATATGCAGTTTGAAGAAAGTTATTAGCCTCGCTGTCACGAAATGTAGTTTGTGGTCTTCTTTGACTTAGAATAATTTCCCTGTTTTTCGGCCAAATTGGCTATGCGACTCTCTGTAAGAGTGAATATAGATTAACAAGTAAGACAGATAGAGGAAATCCGAAATAACCATTCGCTAGAACACAAGGTTATGAACATCTCAGCCAAGTTTGGTCCTGAAATATGCAGTTTGAAGAAAGTTATTAGCCTCGCTGTCACGACATGTAGTTTGTGGTCTTCTTTGACTTAGAACAATTTCCGTGTTTTTCGTCCAAATTGGCTATGCGACTCTCTGTAAGAGTGAATATAGATTAAAAAGTAAGACAGATAGAGGAAATCCGAAATAACCATTCGCTAGAACACAAGTTTATGAACATCTCAGCCAAGTTTGGTCCTGAAATATGCAGTTTGAAGAAAGTTATTAGCCTCGCTGTCACGACATGTAGTTTGTGGTCTTCTTTGACTTAGAATAATTTCCGTGTTTTTCGGCCAAATTGGCTATGCGACTGTCTGTAAGAGTGAATATAGATTAACAAGTAAGACAGATAGAGGAAATCCGAAATAACCATTCGCTAGAACACAAGGTTATGAACATCTCAGCCAAGTTTGGTCCTGAAATATGCAGTTTGAAGAAAGTTATTAGCCTCGCTGTCACGACATGTAGTTTGTGGTCTTCTTTGACTTAGAAAAATTTCCGTGTTTTTCGGCCAAATTGGCTATGCGACTCTCTGTAAGAGAGAATATAGATTAAAAAGTAAGACAGATAGAGGAAATCCGAAATAACCATTCGCTAGAACACAAGGTAATGAACATCTCAGCCAAGTTTGGTCCTGAAATATGCAGTTTGAAGAAAGTTATTAGCCTCGCTGTCACGACATGTAGTTTGTTCTCTTCTTTGACTTAGAATAATTTCCGTGTTTTTCGGCCAAATTGGCTATGCGACTGTCTGTAAGAGTGAATATAGATTAACAAGTAAGACAGATAGAGGAACTCCGAAATAACCATTCGATAGAACGTATGGTAATGAACATCTCAGCCAAGTTTGGTCCTGAAATATGCAGTTTGAAGAAAGTTATTAGCCTCGCTGTCACGAAATGTAGTTTGTGGTCTTCTTTGACTTAGAAAACTTTCTGTGATTTTTGGCCAAATTGGCTATGCGACTCTCTGTAAGAGTGAAAAACGATTAAAAAGTAAGACAGATAGAGGAAATCCGAAATAACCATTCGATAGAACGTAAGGTAATGAACATCTCAGCCAAGTTTTGTCCTGAAATATGCAGTTTGAAGAAAGTTATTAGCCTCGCTGTCACGACATGTAGTTTGTTCTCTTCTTTGACTTAGAATAATTTCCGTGTTTTTCGGCCAAATTGGCTATGCGACTGTCTGTAAGAGTGAATATAGATTAACAAGTAAGACAGATAGAGGAAATCCGAAATAACCATTCGATAGAACGTATGGTAATGAACATCTCAGCCAAGTTTGGTCCTGAAATATGCAGTTTGAAGAAAGTTATTAGCCTCGCTGTCACGACATGTAGTTTGTTCTCTTCTTTGACTTAGAATAATTTCCGTGTTTTTCGGCCAAATTGGCTATGCGAATCTCTGTAAGAGTGAATATAGATTAAAAGGTAAGACAGATAGATGAAATCCGAAATAACCATTCGATAGAACGTATGGTAATGAACATCTCAGCCAAGTTTGGTCCTGAAATATGCAGTTTGAAGAAAGTTATTAGCCTCGCTGTCACGACATGTAGTTTGTTCTCTTCTTTGACTTAGAATAATTTCCGTGTTTTTCGGCCAAATTGGCTATGCGACTCTCTGTAAGAGTGAATATAGATTAACAAGTAAGACAGATAGAGGAAATCCGAAATAACCATTCGATAGAACGTATGGTAATGAACATCTCAGCCAAGTTTGGTCCTGAAATATGCAGTTTGAAGAAAGTTATTAGCCTCGCTGTCACGAAATGTAGTTTGTGGTCTTCTTTGACTTAGAAAACTTTCTGTGATTTTTGGCCAAATTGGCTATGCGACTCTCTGTAAGAGTGAAAAACGATTAAAAAGTAAGACAGATAGAGGAAATCCGAAATAACCATTCGATAGAACGTAAGGTAATGAACATCTCAGCCAAGTTTTGTCCTGAAATATGCAGTTTGAAGAAAGTTATTAGCCTCGCTGTCACGAAATGTAGTTTGTGGTCTTCTTTGACTTAGAATAATTTCCCTGTTTTTCGGCCAAATTGGCTATGCGACTCTCTGTAAGAGTGAATATAGATTAACAAGTAAGACAGATAGAGGAAATCCGAAATAACCATTCGCTAGAACACAAGGTTATGAACATCTCAGCCAAGTTTGGTCCTGAAATATGCAGTTTGAAGAAAGTTATTAGCCTCGCTGTCACGACATGTAGTTTGTGGTCTTCTTTGACTTAGAACAATTTCCGTGTTTTTCGTCCAAATTGGCTATGCGACTCTCTGTAAGAGTGAATATAGATTAAAAAGTAAGACAGATAGAGGAAATCCGAAATAACCATTCGCTAGAACACAAGGTTATGAACATCTCAGCCAAGTTTGGTCCTGAAATATGCAGTTTGAAGAAAGTTATTAGCCTCGCTGTCACGACATGTAGTTTGTGGTCTTCTTTGACTTAGAATAATTTCCGTGTTTTTCGGCCAAATTGGCTATGCGACTCTCTGTAAGAGTGAATATAGATTAACAAGTAAGACAGATAGAGGAAATCCGAAATAACCATTCGATAGAACGTATGGTAATGAACATCTCAGCCAAGTTTGGTCCTGAAATATGCAGTTTGAAGAAAGTTATTAGCCTCGCTGTCACGAAATGTAGTTTGTGGTCTTCTTTGACTTAGAATAATTTCCCTGTTTTTCGGCCAAATTGGCTATGCGACTCTCTGTAAGAGAGAATATAGATTAAAAAGTAAGACAGATAGAGGAAATCCGAAATAACCATTCGATAGAACACAAGGTAATGAACATCTCAGCCAAGTTTGGTCCTGAAATATGCAGTTTGAAGAAAGTTATTAGCATCGCTGTCACGACATGTAGTTTGTTCTCTTCTTTGACTTAGAATAATTTCCGTGTTTTTCGGCCAAATTGGCTATGCGACTGTCTGTAAGAGTGAATATAGATTAACAAGTAAGACAGATAGAGGAACTCCGAAATAACCATTCGATAGAACGTATGGTAATGAACATCTCAGCCAAGTTTGGTCCTGAAATATGCAGTTTGAAGAAAGTTATTAGCCTCGCTGTCACGAAATGTAGTTTGTGGTCTTCTTTGACTTAGAATTTTGTTTGTGATTTTTGGCCAAATTGGCTATGCGAATCTCTGTAAGATTGAAAAACGATTAAAAAGTAAGACAGATAGAGGAAATCCGAAATAACCATTCGATAGAACGTATGGTAATGAACATCTCAGCCAAGTTTGGTCCTGAAATATGCAGTTTGAAGAAAGTTATTAGCCTCGCTGTCACGACATGTAGTTTGTTCTCTTCTTTGACTTAGAATAATTTCCGTGTTTTTCGGCCAAATTGGCTATGCGACTCTCTGTAAGAGTGAATATAGATTAACAAGTAAGACAGATAGAGGAAATCCGAAATAACCATTCGATAGAACGTATGGTAATGAACATCTCAGCCAAGTTAGGTCCTGAAATATGCAGTTTGAAGAAAGTTATTAGCCTCGCTGTCACGAAATGTAGTTTGTGGTCTTCTTTGACTTAGAAAACTTTCTGTGATTTTTGGCCAAATTGGCTATGCGACTCTCTGTAAGAGTGAAAAACGATTAAAAAGTAAGACAGATAGAGGAAATCCGAAATAACCATTCGATAGAACGTAAGGTAATGAACATCTCAGCCAAGTTTTGTCCTGAAATATGCAGTTTGAAGAAAGTTATTAGCCTCGCTGTCACGAAATGTAGTTTGTGGTCTTCTTTGACTTAGAATAATTTCCCTGTTTTTCGGCCAAATTGGCTATGCGACTCTCTGTAAGAGTGAATATAGATTAACAAGTAAGACAGATAGAGGAAATCCGAAATAACCATTCGCTAGAACACAAGGTTATGAACATCTCAGCCAAGTTTGGTCCTGAAATATGCAGTTTGAAGAAAGTTATTAGCCTCGCTGTCACGACATGTAGTTTGTGGTCTTCTTTGACTTAGAACAATTTCCGTGTTTTTCGTCCAAATTGGCTATGCGACTCTCTGTAAGAGTGAATATAGATTAAAAAGTAAGACAGATAGAGGAAATCCGAAATAACCATTCGCTAGAACACAAGGTTATGAACATCTCAGCCAAGTTTGGTCCTGAAATATGCAGTTTGAAGAAAGTTATTAGCCTCGCTGTCACGACATGTAGTTTGTGGTCTTCTTTGACTTAGAATAATTTCCGTGTTTTTCGGCCAAATTGGCTATGCGACTCTCTGTAAGAGTGAATATAGATTAACAAGTAAGACAGATAGAGGAAATCCGAAATAACCATTCGATAGAACGTATGGTAATGAACATCTCAGCCAAGTTTGGTCCTGAAATATGCAGTTTGAAGAAAGTTATTAGCCTCGCTGTCACGAAATGTAGTTTGTGGTCTTCTTTGACTTAGAATAATTTCCCTGTTTTTCGGCCAAATTGGCTATGCGACTCTCTGTAAGAGAGAATATAGATTAAAAAGTAAGACAGATAGAGGAAATCCGAAATAACCATTCGCTAGAACACAAGGTAATGAACATCTCAGCCAAGTTTGGTCCTGAAATATGCAGTTTGAAGAAAGTTATTAGCATCGCTGTCACGACATGTAGTTTGTTCTCTTCTTTGACTTAGAATAATTTCCGTGTTTTTCGGCCAAATTGGCTATGCGACTGTCTGTAAGAGTGAATATAGATTAACAAGTAAGACAGATAGAGGAACTCCGAAATAACCATTCGATAGAACGTATGGTAATGAACATCTCAGCCAAGTTTGGTCCTGAAATATGCAGTTTGAAGAAAGTTATTAGCCTCGCTGTCACGAAATGTAGTTTGTGGTCTTCTTTGACTTAGAATTTTGTTTGTGATTTTTGGCCAAATTGGCTATGCGAATCTCTGTAAGATTGAAAAACGATTAAAAAGTAAGACAGATAGAGGAAATCCGAAATAACCATTCGATAGAACGTATGGTAATGAACATCTCAGCCAAGTTTGGTCCTGAAATATGCAGTTTGAAGAAAGTTATTAGCCTCGCTGTCACGACATGTAGTTTGTTCTCTTCTTTGACTTAGAATAATTTCCGTGTTTTTCGGCCAAATTGGCTATGCGACTCTCTGTAAGAGTGAATATAGATTAACAAGTAAGACAGATAGAGGAAATCCGAAATAACCATTCGATAGAACGTATGGTAATGAACATCTCAGCCAAGTTTGGTCCTGAAATATGCAGTTTGAAGAAAGTTATTAGCCTCGCTGTCACGAAATGTAGTTTGTGGTCTTCTTTGACTTAGAAAACTTTCTGTGATTTTTGGCCAAATTGGCTATGCGACTCTCTGTAAGAGTGAAAAACGATTAAAAAGTAAGACAGATAGAGGAAATCCGAAATAACTATTCGATAGAACGTAAGGTAATGAACATCTCAGCCAAGTTTTGTCCTGAAATATGCAGTTTGAAGAAAGTTATTAGCCTCGCTGTCACGAAATGTAGTTTGTGGTCTTCTTTGACTTAGAATAATTTCCCTGTTTTTCGGCCAAATTGGCTATGCGACTCTCTGTAAGAGTGAATATAGATTAACAAGTAAGACAGATAGAGGAAATCCGAAATAACCATTCGCTAGAACACAAGGTTATGAACATCTCAGCCAAGTTTGGTCCTGAAATATGCAGTTTGAAGAAAGTTATTAGCCTCGCTGTCACGACATGTAGTTTGTGGTCTTCTTTGACTTAGAACAATTTCCGTGTTTTTCGTCCAAATTGGCTATGCGACTCTCTGTAAGAGTGAATATAGATTAAAAAGTAAGACAGATAGAGGAAATCCGAAATAACCATTCGCTAGAACACAAGGTTATGAACATCTCAGCCAAGTTTGGTCCTGAAATATGCAGTTTGAAGAAAGTTATTAGCCTCGCTGTCACGACATGTAGTTTGTGGTCTTCTTTGACTTAGAAACATTTCCGTGTTTTTCGGCCAAATTGGCTATGCGACTCTCTGTAAGAGAGAATATAGATTAAAAAGTAAGACAGATAGAGGAAATCCGAAATAACCATTCGCTAGAACACAAGGTAATGAACATCTCAGCCAAGTTTGGTCCTGAAATATGCAGTTTGAAGAAAGTTATTAGCATCGCTGTCACGACATGTAGTTTGTTCTCTTCTTTGACTTAGAATAATTTCCGTGTTTTTCGGCCAAATTGGCTATGCGACTGTCTGTAAGAGTGAATATAGATTAACAAGTAAGACAGATAGAGGAACTCCGAAATAACCATTCGATAGAACGTATGGTAATGAACATCTCAGCCAAGTTTGGTCCTGAAATATGCAGTTTGAAGAAAGTTATTAGCCTCGCTGTCACGAAATGTAGTTTGTGGTCTTCTTTGACTTAGAATAATTTCCCTGTTTTTCGGCCAAATTGGCTATGCGACTCTCTGTAAGAGTGAATATAGATTAAAAAGTAAGACAGATAGAGGAAATCCGAAATAACCATTCGCTAGAACACAAGGTTATGAACATCTCAGCCAAGTTTGGTCCTGAAATATGCAGTTTGAAGAAAGTTATTAGCCTCGCTATCACGACATGTAGTTTGTGGTCTTCTTTGACTTAGAACAATTTCCGTGTTTTTCGTCCAAATTGGCTATGCGACTCTCTGTAAGAGTGAATATAGATTAAAAAGTAAGACAGATAGAGGAAATCCGAAATAACCATACGCTAGAACACAAGGTTATGAACATCTCAGCCAAGTTTGGTCCTGAAATATGCAGTTTGAAGAAAGTTATTAGCCTCGCTGTCACGACATGTAGTTTGTTCTCTTCTTTGACTTAAAATAATTTCCGTGTTTTTCGGCCAAATTGGCTATGCGACTCTCTGTAAGAGTGAATATAGATTAACAAGTAAGACAGATAGAGGAAATCCGAAATAACCATTCGATAGAACGTATGGTAATGAACATCTCAGCCAAGTTTGGTCCTGAAATATGCAGTTTGAAGAAAGTTATTAGCCTCGCTGTCACAAAATGTAGTTTGTGGTCTTCTTTGACTTAGAATAATTTCCCTGTTTTTAGGCCAAATTGGCTATGCGACACTCTGTAAGAGTGAATATAGATTAAAAGGTAAGACAGATAGAGGAAATCCGAAATAACCATTCGATAGAACGTATGGTAATGAACATCTCAGCCAAGTTTGGTCCTGAAATATGCAGTTTGAAGAAAGTTATTAGCCTCGCTGTCACGACATGTAGTTTGTTCTCTTCTTTGACTTAAAATAATTTCCGTGTTTTTCGGCCAAATTGGCTATGCGACTCTCTGTAAGAGTGAATATAGATTAACAAGTAAGACAGATAGAGGAAATCCGAAATAACCATTCGATAGAACGTATGGTAATAAACATCTCAGCCAAGTTTGGTCCTGAAATATGCAGTTTGAAGAAAGTTATTAGCCTCGCTGTCACGACATGTAGTTTGTTCTCTTCTTTGACTTAGAATAATTTCCGTGTTTTTCGGCCAAATTGGCTATGCGACTCTCTGTAAGAGTGAATATAGATTAACAAGTAAGACAGATAGAGGAAATCCGAAATAACCATTCGATAGAACGTATGGTAATGAACATTTCAGCCAAGTTTGGTCCTGAAATATGCAGTTTGAAGAAAGTTATTAGCCTCGCTGTCACGAAATGTAGTTTGTGGTCTTCTTTGACTTAGAAAACTTTCTGTGATTTTTGGCCAAATTGGCTATGCGACTCTCTGTAAGAGTGAAAAACGATTAAAAAGTAAGACAGATAGAGGAAATCCGAAATAACCATTCGATAGAACGTAAGGTAATGAACATCTCAGCCAAGTTTTGTCCTGAAATATGCAGTTTGAAGAAAGTTATTAGCCTCGCTGTCACGAAATGTAGTTTGTGGTCTTCTTTGACTTAGAATAATTTCCCTGTTTTTCGGCCAAATTGGCTATGCGACTCTCTGTAAGAGTGAATATAGATTAAAAAGTAAGACAGATAGAGGAAATCCGAAATAACCATTCGCTAGAACACAAGGTTATGAACATCTCAGCCAAGTTTGGTCCTGAAATATGCAGTTTGAAGAAAGTTATTAGCCTCGCTGTCACGACATGTAGTTTGTTCTCTTCTTTGACTTAGAATAATTTCCGTGTTTTTCGGCCAAATTGGCTATGCGACTCTCTGTAAGAGTGAATATAGATTAACAAGTAAGACAGATAGAGGAACTCCGAAATAACCATTCGATAGAACGTATGGCAATGAACATCTCAGCCAAGTTTGGTCCTGAAATATGCAGTTTGAAGAAAGTTATTAGCCTCGCTGTCACGACATGTAGTTTGTTCTCTTCTTTGACTTAAACTAATTTCCGTGTTTTTCGGCCAAATTGGCTATGCGACTCTCTGTAAGAGTGAATATAGATTAACAAGTAAGACAGATAGAGGAAATCCGAAATAACCATTCGATAGAACGTATGGTAATGAACATCTCAGCCAAGTTTGGTCCTGAAATATGCAGTTTGAAGAAAGTTATTAGCCTCGCTGTCACGAAATGTAGTTTGTGGTCTTCTTTGACTTAGAAAACTTTCTGTGATTTTTGGCCAAATTGGCTATGCGACTCTCTGTAAGAGTGAAAAACGATTAAAAAGTAAGACAGATAGAGGAAATCCGAAATAACCATTCGATAGAACGTAAGGTAATGAACATCTCAGCCAATTTTTGTCCTGAAATATGCAGTTTGAAGAAAGTTATTAGCCTCGCTGTCACGAAATGTAGTTTGTGGTCTTCTTTGACTTAGAATAATTTCCCTGTTTTTCGGCCAAATTGGCTATGCGACTCTCTGTAAGAGTGAATATAGATTAAAAAGTAAGACAGATAGAGGAAATCCGAAATAACCATTCGCTAGAACACAAGGTTATGAACATCTCAGCCAAGTTTGGTCCTGAAATATGCAGTTTGAAGAAAGTTATTAGCCTCGCTGTCACGACATGTAGTTTGTGGTCTTCTTTGACTTAGAAAAATTTCCGTGTTTTTCGTCCAAATTGGCTATGCGACTCTCTGTAAGAGTGAATATAGATTAAAAAGTAAGACAGATAGAGGAAATCCGAAATAACCATTCGCTAGAACACAAGGTTATGAACATCTGAGCCAAGTTTGGTCCTGAAATATGCAGTTTGAAGAAAGTTATTAGCCTCGCTGTCACGACATGTAGTTTGTGGTCTTCTTTGACTTAGAAAAATTTCCGTGTTTTTCGGCCAAATTGGCTATGCGACTCTCTGTAAGAGTGAATATAGATTAAAAAGTAAGACAGATAGAGGAAATCCGAAATAACCATTCGCTAGAACACAAGGTAATGAACATCTCAGCCAAGTTTGGTCCTGAAATATGCACTTTGAAGAAAGTTATTAGCCTCGCTGTCACGACATGTAGTTTGTTATCTTCTTTGACTTAGAATAATTTCCGTGTTTTTCGGCCAAATTGGCTATGCGACTGTCTGTAAGAGTGAATATAGATTAACAAGTAAGACAGATAGAGGAACTCCGAAATAACCATTCGATAGAACGTATGGTAATGAACATCTCAGCCAAGTTTGGTCCTGAAATATGCAGTTTGAAGAAAGTTATTAGCCTCGCTGTCACGACATGTAGTTTGTTCTCTTCTTTGACTTAGAATAATTTCCGTGTTTTTCGGCCAAATTGGCTATGCGACTCTCTGTAAGAGTGAATATAGATTAACAAGTAAGACAGATAGAGGAAATCCGAAATAACCATTCGATAGAACGTATGGTAATGAACATCTCAGCCAAGTTTGGTCCTGAAATATGCAGTTTGAAGAAAGTTATTAGCCTCGCTGTCACGACATGTAGTTTGTTCTCTTCTTTGACTTAGAATAATTTCCGTGTTTTTCGGCCAAATTGGCTATGCGACTCTCTGTAAGAGTGAATATAGATTAACAAATAAGACAGATAGAGGAAATCCGAAATAACCATTCGATAGAACGTATGGTAATGAACATCTCAGCCAAGTTTGGTCCTGAAATATGCAGTTTGAAGAAAGTTATTAGCCTCGCTGTCACGACATGTAGTTTGTTCTCTTCTTTGACTTAAAATAATTTCCGTGTTTTTCGGCCAAATTGGCTATGCGACTCTCTGTAAGAGTGAATATAGATTAACAAGTAAGACAGATAGAGGAAATCCGAAATAACCATTCGATAGAACGTATGGTAATGAACATCTCAGCCAAGTTTGGTCCTGAAATATGCAGTTTGAAGAAAGTTATTAGCCTCGCTGTCACGAAATGTAGTTTGTGGTCTTCTTTGACTTAGAATAATTTCCCTGTTTTTCGGCCAAATTGGCTATGCGACTCTCTGTAAGAGTGAATATAGATTAAAAAGTAAGACAGATAGAGGAAATCCGAAATAACCATTCGATAGAACGTATGGTAATGAACATCTCAGCCAAGTTTGGTCCTGAAATATGCAGTTTGAAGAAAGTTATTAGCCTCGCTGTCACGACATGTAGTTTGTTCTCTTCTTTGACTTAGAATAATTTCCGTGTTTTTCGGCCAAATTGGCTATGCGACTGTCTGTAAGAGTGAATATAGATTAAAAGGTAAGACAGATAGATGAAATCCGAAATAACCATTCGATAGAACACAAGGTAATGAACATCTCAGCCAAGTTTGGTCCTGAAATATGCAGTTTGAAGAAAGTTATTAGCCTCGCTGTCACGACATGTAGTTTGTTCTCTTCTTTGACTTAGAATAATTTCCGTGTTTTTCGGCCAAATTGGCTATGCGACTCTCTGTAAGAGTGAATATAGATTAACAAGTAAGACAGATAGAGGAAATCCGAAATAACCATTCGATAGAACGTATGGTAATGAACATCTCAGCCAAGTTTGGTCCTGAAATATGCAGTTTGAAGAAAGTTATTAGCCTCGCTGTCACGACATGTAGTTTGTTCTCTTCTTTGACTTAGAATAATTTCCGTGTTTTTCGGCCAAATTGGCTATGCGACTCTCTGTAAGAGTGAATATAGATTAACAAGT
Organism: Gibbula magus; assembly: GCA_936450465.1. Lineage (NCBI taxonomy): Eukaryota > Metazoa > Mollusca > Gastropoda > Trochida > Trochidae > Gibbula > Gibbula magus. Next base: position 65,859,240 of record OW388297.1, on the reverse strand, counting down.
AAGACAGATAGAGGAAATCCGAAATAACCATTCGATAGAACGTATGGTAATGAACATCTCAGCCAAGTTTGGTCCTGAAATATGCAGTTTGAAGAAAGTTATTAGCCTCGCTGTCACGACATGTAGTTTGTTCTCTTCTTTGACTTAGAATAATTTCCCTGTTTTTCGGCCAAATTGGCTATGCGACACTCTGTAAGAGTGAATATAGATTAAAAAGTAAGACAGATAGAGGAACTCCGAAATAACCATTCGATAGAACGTATGGTAATGAACATCTCAGCCAAGTTTGGTCCTGAAATATGCAGTTTGAAGAAAGTTATTAGCCTCGCTGTCACGACATGTAGTTTATGGTCTTCTTTGACTTAGAAAAAATTCTGTGATTTTTGGCCAAATTGGCTATGCGACTCCCTGTAAGAGTGAATATAGATTAATAAGTAAGACAGATAGAGGAAATCCGAAATAACCATTCGATAGAACACTAGGTAATGAACATCTCAGCCAAGTTTGGTCCTGAAATATGCAGTTTGAAGAAAGTTATTAGCCTCGCTGTCACGACATGTAGTTTGTTCTCTTCTTTGACTTAGAATAATTTCCGTGTTTTTCGGCCAAATTGGCTATGCGACTCTCTGTAAGAGTGAATATAGATTAACAAGTAAGACAGATAGAGGAAATCCGAAATAACCATTCGATAGAACGTATGGTAATGAACATCTCAGCCAAGTTTGGTCCTGAAATATGCAGTTTGAAGAAAGTTATTAGCCTCGCTGTCACGACATGTAGTTTGTTCTCTTCTTTGACTTTGAATAATTTCCGTGTTTTTCGGCCAAATTGGCTATGCGACTCTCTGTAAGAGTGAATATAGATTAACAAGTAAGACAGATAGAGGAAATCCGAAATAACCATTCGATAGAACGTATGGTAATGAACATCTCAGCCAAGTTTGGTCCTGAAATATGCAGTTTGAAGAAAGTTATTAGCCTCGCTGTCACGACATGTAGTTTGTTCTCTTCTTTGACTTTGAATAATTTCCGTGTTTTTCGGCCAAATTGGCTATGCGACTCTCTGTAAGAGTGAATATAGATTAACAAGTAAGACAGATAGAGGAAATCCGAAATAACCATTCGATAGAACGTATGGTAATGAACATCTCAGCCAAGTTTGGTCCTGAAATATGCAGTTTGAAGAAAGTTATTAGCCTCGCTGTCACGACATGTAGTTTGTTCTCTTCTTTGACTTAGAATAATTTCCCTGTTTTTCGGCCAAATTGGCTATGCGACACTCTGTAAGAGTGAATATAGATTAAAAAGTAAGACAGATAGAGGAAATCCGAAATAACCATTCGATAGAACGTATGGTAATGAACATCTCAGCCAAGTTTGGTCCTGAAATATGCAGTTTGAAGAAAGTTATTAGCCTCGCTGTCACGACATGTAGTTTATGGTCTTCTTTGACTTAGAAAAAATTCTGTGATTTTTGGCCAAATTGGCTATGCGACTCCCTGTAAGAGTGAATATAGATTAATAAGTAAGACAGATAGAGGAAATCCGAAATAACCATTCGATAGAACACTAGGTAATGAACATCTCAGCCAAGTTTGGTCCTGAAATATGCAGTTTGAAGAAAGTTATTAGCCTCGCTGTCACGACATGTAGTTTGTTCTCTTCTTTGACTTAGAATAATTTCCGTGTTTTTCGGCCAAATTGGCTATGCGACTCTCTGTAAGAGTGAATATAGATTAACAAGTAAGACAGATAGAGGAAATCCGAAATAACCATTCGATAGAACGTATGGTAATGAACATCTCAGCCAAGTTTGGTCCTGAAATATGCAGTTTGAAGAAAGTTATTAGCCTCGCTGTCACGACATGTAGTTTGTTCTCTTCTTTGACTTAGAATAATTTCCGTGTTTTTCGGCCAAATTGGCTATGCGACTCTCTGTAAGAGTGAATATAGATTAACAAGTAAGACAGATAGAGGAAATCCGAAATAACCATTCGATAGAACGTATGGTAATGAACATCTCAGCCAAGTTTGGTCCTGAAATATGCAGTTTGAAGAAAGTTATTAGCCTCGCTGTCACGAAATGTAGTTTGTGGTCTTCTTTGACTTAGAATAATTTCCCTGTTTTTCGGCCAAATTGGCTATGCGACACTCTGTAAGAGTGAATATAGATTAAAAAGTAAGACAGATAGAGGAAATCCGAAATAACCATTCGATAGAACGTATGGTAATGAACATCTCAGCCAAGTTTGGTCCTGAAATATGCAGTTTGAAGAAAGTTATTAGCCTCGCTGTCACGACATGTAGTTTGTTCTCTTCTTTGACTTAGAATAATTTCCCTGTTTTTCGGCCAAATTGGCTATGCGACACTCTGTAAGAGTGAATATAGATTAAAAAGTAAGACAGATAGAGGAAATCCGAAATAACCATTCGATAGAACGTATGGTAATGAACATCTCAGCCAAGTTTGGTCCTGTAATATGCAGTTTGAAGAAAGTTATTAGCCTCGCTGTCACGAAATGTAGTTTGTGGTCTTCTTTGACTTAGAATAATTTCCCTGTTTTTCGGCCAAATTGGCTATGCGACACTCTGTAAGAGTGAATATAGATTAAAAAGTAAGACAGATAGAGGAAATCCGAAATAACCATTCGATAGAACGTATGGTAATGAACATCTCAGCCAAGTTTGGTCCTGAAATATGCAGTTTGAAGAAAGTTATTAGCCTCGCTGTCACGACATGTAGTTTGTTCTCTTCTTTGACTTAGAATAATTTCCGTGTTTTTCGGCCAAATTGGCTATGCGACTCTCTGTAAGAGTGAATATAGATTAACAAGTAAGACAGATAGAGGAAATCCGAAATAACCATTCGATAGAACGTATGGTAATGAACATCTCAGCCAAGTTTGGTCCTGAAATATGCAGTTTGAAGAAAGTTATTAGCCTCGCTGTCACGACATGTAGTTTGTTCTCTTCTTTGACTTAGAATAATTTCCCTGTTTTTCGGCCAAATTGGCTATGCGACACTCTGTAAGAGTGAATATAGATTAAAAAGTAAGACAGATAGAGGAAATCCGAAATAACCATTCGATAGAACGTATGGTAATGAACATCTCAGCCAAGTTTGGTCCTGTAATATGCAGTTTGAAGAAAGTTATTAGCCTCGCTGTCACGAAATGTAGTTTGTGGTCTTCTTTGACTTAGAATAATTTCCCTGTTTTTCGGCCAAATTGGCTATGCGACACTCTGTAAGAGTGAATATAGATTAAAAAGTAAGACAGATAGAGGAAATCCGACATAACCATTCGATAGAACGTATGGTAATGAACATCTCAGCCAAGTTTGGTCCTGAAATATGCAGTTTTAAGAAAGTTATTAGCCTCGCTGTCACGACATGTAGTTTGTTCTCTTCTTTGACTTAGAATAATTTCCGTGTTTTTCGGCCAAATTGGCTATGCGACTGTCTGTAAGAGTGAATATAGATTAAAAGGTAAGACAGATAGATGAAATCCGAAATAACCATTCGATAGAACACAAGGTAATGAACATCTCAGCCAAGTTTGGTCCTGAAATATGCAGTTTGAAGAAAGTTATTAGCCTCGCTGTCACGACATGTAGTTTGTTCTCTTCTTTGACTTAGAATAATTTCCGTGTTTTTCGGCCAAATTGGCTATGCGACTGTCTGTAAGAGTGAATATAGATTAAAAGGTAAGACAGATAGATGAAATCCGAAATAACCATTCGATAGAACGTATGGTAATGAACATCTCAGCCAAGTTTGGTCCTGAAATATGCAGTTTGAAGAAAGTTATTAGCCTCGCTGTCACGACATGTAGTTTGTTCTCTTCTTTGACTTAGAATAATTTCCGTGTTTTTCGGCCAAATTGGCTATGCGACTGTCTGTAAGAGTGAATATAGATTAACAGGTAAGACAGATAGATGAAATCCGAAATAACCATTCGATAGAACGTATGGTAATGAACATCTCAGCCAAGTTTGGTCCTGAAATATGCAGTTTGAAGAAAGTTATTAGCCTCGCTGTCACGACATGTAGTTTGTTCTCTTCTTTGACTTAGAATAATTTCCGTGTTTTTCGGCCAAATTGGCTATGCGACTCTCTGTAAGAGTGAATATAGATTAACAAGTAAGACAGATAGAGGAAATCCGAAATAACCATTCGATAGAACGTATGGTAATGAACATCTCAGCCAAGTTTGGTCCTGAAATATGCAGTTTGAAGAAAGTTATTAGCCTCGCTGTCACGACATGTAGTTTGTTCTCTTCTTTGACTTAGAATAATTTCCGTGTTTTTCGGCCAAATTGGCTATGCGACTCTCTGTAAGAGTGAATATAGATTAACAAGTAAGACAGATAGAGGAACTCCGAAATAACCATTCGATAGAACGTATGGTAATGAACATCTCAGCCAAGTTTGGTCCTGAAATATGCAGTTTGAAGAAAGTTATTAGCCTCGCTGTCACGACATGTAGTTTGTTCTCTTCTTTGACTTAGAATAATTTCCCTGTTTTTCGGCCAAATTGGCTATGCGACACTCTGTAAGAGTGAATATAGATTAAAAAGTAAGACAGATAGAGGAAATCCGAAATAACCATTCGATAGAACGTATGGTAATGAACATCTCAGCCAAGTTTGGTCCTGAAATATGCAGTTTGAAGAAAGTTATTAGCCTCGCTGTCACGAAATGTAGTTTGTTCTCTTCTTTGACTTAGAATAATTTCCGTGTTTTTCGGCCAAATTGGCTATGCGACTGTCTGTAAGAGTGAATATAGATTAAAAGGTAAGACAGATAGATGAAATCCGAAATAACCATTCGATAGAACACAAGGTAATGAACATCTCAGCCAAGTTTGGTCCTGAAATATGCAGTTTGAAGAAAGTTATTAGCCTCGCTGTCACGACATGTAGTTTGTTCTCTTCTTTGACTTAGAATAATTTCCGTGTTTTTCGGCCAAATTGGCTATGCGACTGTCTGTAAGAGTGAATATAGATTAAAAGGTAAGACAGATAGATGAAATCCGAAATAACCATTCGATAGAACGTATGGTAATGAACATCTCAGCCAAGTTTGGTCCTGAAATATGCAGTTTGAAGAAAGTTATTAGCCTCGCTGTCACGACATGTAGTTTGTTCTCTTCTTTGACTTAGAATAATTTCCGTGTTTTTCGGCCAAATTGGCTATGCGACTCTCTGTAAGAGTGAATATAGATTAACAAGTAAGACAGATAGAGGAACTCCGAAATAACCATTCGATAGAACGTATGGCAATGAACATCTCAGCCAAGTTTGGTCCTGAAATATGCAGTTTGAAGAAAGTTATTAGCCTCGCTGTCACGACATGTAGTTTGTTCTCTTCTTTGACTTAAAATAATTTCCGTGTTTTTCGGCCAAATTGGCTATGCGACTCTCTGTAAGAGTGAATATAGATTAACAAGTAAGACAGATAGAGGAAATCCGAAATAACCATTCGATAGAACGTATGGTAATGAACATCTCAGCCAAGTTTGGTCCTGAAATATGCAGTTTGAAGAAAGTTATTAGCCTCGCTGTCACGACATGTAGTTTGTTCTCTTCTTTGACTTAAAATAATTTCCGTGTTTTTCGGCCAAATTGGCTATGCGACTCTCTGTAAGAGTGAATATAGATTAACAAGTAAGACAGATAGAGGAAATCCGAAATAACCATTCGATAGAACGTATGGTAATAAACATCTCAGCCAAGTTTGGTCCTGAAATATGCAGTTTGAAGAAAGTTATTAGCCTCGCTGTCACGACATGTAGTTTGTTCTCTTCTTTGACTTAAAATAATTTCCGTGTTTTTCGGCCAAATTGGCTATGCGACTCTCTGTAAGAGTGAATATAGATTAACAAGTAAGACAGATAGAGGAAATCCGAAATAACCATTCGATAGAACGTATGGTAATGAACATCTCAGCCAAGTTTGGTCCTGAAATATGCAGTTTGAAGAAAGTTATTAGCCTCGCTGTCACGAAATGTAGTTTGTGGTCTTCTTTGACTTAGAATAATTTCCGTGTTTTTCGGCCAAATTGGCTATGCGACTGTCTGTAAAAGTGAATATAGATTAAAAGGTAAGACAGATAGAGGAAATCCGAAATAACCATTCGATAGAACACAAGGTAATGAACATCTCAGCCAAGTTTGGTCCTGAAATATGCAGTTTGAAGAAAGTTATTAGCCTCGCTGTCACGACATGTAGTTTGTTCTCTTCTTTGACTTAGAATAATTTCCGTGTTTTTCGGCCAAATTGGCTATGCGACTGTCTGTAAGAGTGAATATAGATTAACAAGTAAGACAGATAGAGGAAATCCGAAATAACCATTCGCTAGAACACAAGGTAATGAACATCTCAGCCAAGTTTGGTCCTGAAATATGCAGTTTGAAGAAAGTTATTAGCCTCGCTGTCACGACATGTAGTTTGTTCTCTTCTTTGACTTAGAATAATTTCCGTGTTTTTCGGCCAAATTGGCTATGCGACTCTCTGTAAGAGTGAATATAGATTAACAAGTAAGACAGATAGAGGAAATCCGAAATAACCATTCGATAGAACGTATGGTAATGAACATCTCAGCCAAGTTTGGTCCTGAAATATGCAGTTTGAAGAAAGTTATTAGCCTCGCTGTCACGACATGTAGTTTGTTCTCTTCTTTGACTTAGAATAATTTCCGTGTTTTTCGGCCAAATTGGCTATGCGACTCTCTGTAAGAGTGAATATAGATTAACAAGTAAGACAGATAGATGAAATCCGAAATAACCATTCGATAGAACGTATGGTAATGAACATCTCAGCCAAGTTTGGTCCTGAAATATGCAGTTTGAAGAAAGTTATTAGCCTCGCTGTCACGACATGTAGTTTGTTCTCTTCTTTGACTTAAAATAATTTCCGTGTTTTTCGGCCAAATTGGCTATGCGACTCTCTGTAAGAGTGAATATAGATTAACAAGTAAGACAGATAGAGGAAATCCGAAATAACCATTCGATAGAACGTATGGTAATGAACATCTCAGCCAAGTTTGGTCCTGAAATATGCAGTTTGAAGAAAGTTATTAGCCTCGCTGTCACGAAATGTAGTTTGTTGTCTTCTTTGACTTAGAATAATTTCCGTGTTTTTCGGCCAAATTGGCTATGCGACTGTCTGTAAGAGTGAATATAGATTAAAAGGTAAGACAGATAGAGGAAATCCGAAATAACCATTCGATAGAACGTATGGTAATGAACATCTCAGCCAAGTTTGGTCCTGAAATATGCAGTTTGAAGAAAGTTATTAGCCTCGCTGTCACGACATGTAGTTTGTTCTCTTCTTTGACTTAAAATAATTTCCGTGTTTTTCGGCCAAATTGGCTATGCGACTCTCTGTAAGAGTGAATATAGATTAACAAGTAAGACAGATAGAGGAAATCCGAAATAACCATTCGATAGAACGTATGGTAATGAACATCTCAGCCAAGTTTGGTCCTGAAATATGCAGTTTGAAGAAAGTTATTAGCCTCGCTGTCACGAAATGTAGTTTGTGGTCTTCTTTGACTTAGAATAATTTCCCTGTTTTTCGGCCAAATTGGCTATGCGACTCTCTGTAAGAGTGAATATAGATTAACAAGTAAGACAGATAGAGGAAATCCGAAATAACCATTCGATAGAACGTATGGTAATGAACATCTCAGCCAAGTTTGGTCCTGAAATATGCAGTTTGAAGAAAGTTATTAGCCTCGCTGTCACGAAATGTAGTTTGTGGTCTTCTTTGACTTAGAATAATTTCCGTGTTTTTCGGCCAAATTGGCTATGCGACTCTCTGTAAGAGTGAATATAGATTAACAAGTAAGACAGATAGAGGAAATCCGAAATAACCATTCGATAGAACGTATGGTAATGAACATCTCAGCCAAGTTTGGTCCTGAAATATGCAGTTTGAAGAAAGTTATTAGCCTCGCTGTCACGACATGTAGTTTGTTCTCTTCTTTGACTTAAAATAATTTCCGTGTTTTTCGGCCAAATTGGCTATGCGACTCTCTGTAAGAGTGAATATAGATTAACAAGTAAGACAGATAGAGGAAATCCGAAATAACCATTCGATAGAACGTATGGTAATGAACATCTCAGCAAAGTTTGGTCCTGAAATATGCAGTTTGAAGAAAGTTATTAGCCTCGCTGTCACGACATGTAGTTTGTGGTCTTCTTTGACTTAGAATAATTTCCGTGTTTTTCGGCCAAATTGGCTATGCGACTCCCTGTAAGAGTGAATATAGATTAACAAGTAAGACAGATAGAGGAAATCCGAAATAACCATTCGATAGAACGTATGGTAATGAACATCTCAGCCAAGTTTGGTCCTGAAATATGCAGTTTGAAGAAAGTTATTAGCCTCGCTGTCACGAAATGTAGTTTGTGGTCTTCTTTGACTTAGAATAATTTCCCTGTTTTTCGGCCAAATTGGCTATGCGACTCTCTGTAAGAGTGAATATAGATTAACAAGTAAGACAGATAGAGGAAATCCGAAATAACCATTCGATAGAACGTATGGTAATGAACATCTCAGCCAAGTTTGGTCCTGAAATATGCAGTTTGAAGAAAGTTATTAGCCTCGCTGTCACGAAATGTAGTTTGTGGTCTTCTTTGACTTAGAATAATTTCCGTGTTTTTCGGCCAAATTGGCTATGCGACTCTCTGTAAGAGTGAATATAGATTAACAAGTAAGACAGATAGAGGAAATCCGAAATAACCATTCGATAGAACGTATGGTAATGAACATCTCAGCCAAGTTTGGTCCTGAAATATGCAGTTTGAAGAAAGTTATTAGCCTCGCTGTCACGACATGTAGTTTGTTCTCTTCTTTGACTTAAAATAATTTCCGTGTTTTTCGGCCAAATTGGCTATGCGACTCTCTGTAAGAGTGAATATAGATTAACAAGTAAGACAGATAGAGGAAATCCGAAATAACCATTCGATAGAACGTATGGTAATGAACATCTCAGCCAAGTTTGGTCCTGAAATATGCAGTTTGAAGAAAGTTATTAGCCTCGCTGTCACGAAATGTAGTTTGTTGTCTTCTTTGACTTAGAATAATTTCCGTGTTTTTCGGCCAAATTGGCTATGCGACTGTCTGTAAGAGTGAATATAGATTAAAAGGTAAGACAGATAGAGGAAATCCGAAATAACCATTCGATAGAACGTATGGTAATGAACATCTCAGCCAAGTTTGGTCCTGAAATATGCAGTTTGAAGAAAGTTATTAGCCTCGCTGTCACGACATGTAGTTTGTTCTCTTCTTTGACTTAAAATAATTTCCGTGTTTTTCGGCCAAATTGGCTATGCGACTCTCTGTAAGAGTGAATATAGATTAACAAGTAAGACAGATAGAGGAAATCCGAAATAACCATTCGATAGAACGTATGGTAATGAACATCTCAGCCAAGTTTGGTCCTGAAATATGCAGTTTGAAGAAAGTTATTAGCCTCGCTGTCACGAAATGTAGTTTGTGGTCTTCTTTGACTTAGAATAATTTCCCTGTTTTTCGGCCAAATTGGCTATGCGACACTCTGTAAGAGTGAATATAGATTAAAAAGTAAGACAGATAGAGGAAATCCGAAATAACCATTCGATAGAACGTATGGTAATGAACATCTCAGCCAAGTTTGGTCCTGAAATATGCAGTTTGAAGAAAGTTATTAGCCTCGCTGTCACGAAATGTAGTTTGTGGTCTTCTTTGACTTAGAATAATTTCCGTGTTTTTCGGCCAAATTGGCTATGCGACACTCTGTAAGAGTGAATATAGATTAAAAAGTAAGACAGATAGAGGAAATCCGACATAACCATTCGATAGAACGTATGGTAATGAACATCTCAGCCAAGTTTGGTCCTGAAATATGCAGTTTTAAGAAAGTTATTAGCCTCGCTGTCACGACATGTAGTTTGTTCTCTTCTTTGACTTAGAATAATTTCCGTGTTTTTCGGCCAAATTGGCTATGCGACTCTCTGTAAGAGTGAATATAGATTAACAAGTAAGACAGATAGAGGAACTCCGAAATAACCATTCGATAGAACGTATGGCAATGAACATCTCAGCCAAGTTTGGTCCTGAAATATGCAGTTTGAAGAAAGTTATTAGCCTCGCTGTCACGACATGTAGTTTGTTCTCTTCTTTGACTTAAAATAATTTCCGTGTTTTTCGGCCAAATTGGCTATGCGACTCTCTGTAAGAGTGAATATAGATTAACAAGTAAGACAGATAGAGGAAATCCGAAATAACCATTCGATAGAACGTATGGTAATGAACATCTCAGCCAAGTTTGGTCCTGAAATATGCAGTTTGAAGAAAGTTATTAGCCTCGCTGTCACGACATGTAGTTTGTTCTCTTCTTTGACTTAGAATAATTTCCGTGTTTTTCGGCCAAATTGGCTATGCGACTCTCTGTACGAGTGAATATAGATTAACAAGTAAGACAGATAGAGGAAATCCGAAATAACCATTCGATAGAACGTATGGTAATGAACATCTCAGCCAAGTTTGGTCCTGAAATATGCAGTTTGAAGAAAGTTATTAGCCTCGCTGTTACGAAATGTAGTTTGTGGTCTTCTTTGACTTAGAATAATTTCCGTGTTTTTCGGCCAAATTGGCTATGCGACACTCTGTAAGAGTGAATATAGATTAAAAAGTAAGACAGATAGAGGAAATCCGAAATAACCATTCGATAGAACGTATGGTAATGAACATCTCAGCCAAGTTTGGTCCTGAAATATGCAGTTTGAAGAAAGTTATTAGCCTCGCTGTCACGACATGTAGTTTGTTCTCTTCTTTGACTTAGAATAATTTCCCTGTTTTTCGGCCAAATTGGCTATGCGACTGTCTGTAAGAGTGAATATAGATTAAAAGGTAAGACAGATAGATGAAATCCGAAATAACCATTCGATAAAACACAAGGTAATGAACATCTCAGCCAAGTTTGGTCCTGAAATATGCAGTTTGAAGAAAGTTATTAGCCTCGCTGTCACGACATGTAGTTTGTTCTCTTCTTTGACTTAGAATAATTTCCGTGTTTTTCGGCCAAATTGGCTATGCGACTCTCTGTAAGAGTGAATATAGATTAACAAGTAAGACAGATAGAGGAACTCCGAAATAACCATTCGATAGAACGTATGGTAATGAACATCTCAGCCAAGTTTGGTCCTGAAATATGCAGTTTGAAGAAAGTTATTAGCCTCGCTGTCACGACATGTAGTTTGTTCTCTTCTTTGACTTAAAATAATTTCCGTGTTTTTCGGCCAAATTGGCTATGCGACTCTCTGTAAGAGTGAATATAGATTAACAAGTAAGACAGATAGAGGAAATCCGAAATAACCATTCGATAGAACGTATGGTAATGCACATCTCAGCCAAGTTTGGTCCTGAAATATGCAGTTTGAAGAAAGTTATTAGCCTCGCTGTCACGACATGTAGTTTGTTCTCTTCTTTGACTTAGAATAATTTCCCTGTTTTTCGGCCAAATTGGCTATGCGACTCTCTGTAAGAGTGAATATAGATTAACAAGTAAGACAGATAGAGGAAATCCGAAATAACCATTCGATAGAACGTATGGTAATGAACATCTCAGCCAAGTTTGGTCCTGAAATATGCAGTTTGAAGAAAGTTATTAGCCTCGCTGTCACGAAAAGTAGTTTGTGGTCTTCTTTGACTTAGAATAATTTCCCTGTTTTTCGGCAAAATTGGCTATGCGACACTCTGTAAGAGTGAATATAGATTAAAAAGTAAGACAGATAGAGGAAATCCGAAATAACCATTCGATAGAACGTATGGTAATGAACATCTCAGCCAAGTTTGGTCCTGAAATATGCAGTTTGAAGAAAGTTATTAGCCTCGCTGTCACGACATGTAGTTTGTTCTCTTCTTTGACTTAGAATAATTTCCCTGTTTTTCGGCCAAATTGGCTATGCGACTGTCTGTAAGAGTGAATATAGATTAAAAGGTAAGACAGATAGATGAAATCCGAAATAACCATTCGATAAAACACAAGGTAATGAACATCTCAGCCAAGTTTGGTCCTGAAATATGCAGTTTGAAGAAAGTTATTAGCCTCGCTGTCACGACATGTAGTTTGTTCTCTTCTTTGACTTAGAATAATTTCCGTGTTTTTCGGCCAAATTGGCTATGCGACTCTCTGTAAGAGTGAATATAGATTAACAAGTAAGACAGATAGAGGAACTCCGAAATAACCATTCGATAGAACGTATGGTAATGAACATCTCAGCCAAGTTTGGTCCTGAAATATGCAGTTTGAAGAAAGTTATTAGCCTCGCTGTCACGACATGTAGTTTGTTCTCTTCTTTGACTTAGAATAATTTCCGTGTTTTCCGGCCAAATTGGCTATGCGACTCTCTGTAAGAGTGAATATAGATTAACAAGTAAGACAGATAGAGGAAATCCGAAATAACCATTCGATAGAACGTATGGTAATGCACATCTCAGCCAAGTTTGGTCCTGAAATATGCAGTTTGAAGAAAGTTATTAGCCTCGCTGTCACGACATGTAGTTTGTTCTCTTCTTTGACTTAGAATAATTTCCGTGTTTTTCGGCCAAATTGGCTATGCGACTCTCTGTAAGAGTGAATATAGATTAACAAGTAAGACAGATAGAGGAAATCCGAAATAACCATTCGATAGAACGTATGGTAATGAACATCTCAGCCAAGTTTGGTCCTGAAATATGCAGTTTGAAGAAAGTTATTAGCCTCGCTGTCACGAAATGTAGTTTGTGGTCTTCTTTGACTTAGAATAATTTCCCTGTTTTTCGGCCAAATTGGCTATGCGACACTCTGTAAGAGTGAATATAGATTAAAAAGTAAGACAGATAGAGGAAATCCGAAATAACCATTCGATAGAACGTATGGTAATGAACATCTCAGCCAAGTTTGGTCCTGAAATATGCAGTTTGAAGAAAGTTATTAGCCTCGCTGTCACGACATGTAGTTTGTTCTCTTCTTTGACTTAGAATAATTTCCGTGTTTTTCGGCCAAATTGGCTATGCGACTGTCTGTAAGAGTGAATATAGATTAAAAGGTAAGACAGATAGATGAAATCCGAAATAACCATTCGATAGAACACAAGGTAATGAACATCTCAGCCAAGTTTGGTCCTGAAATATGCAGTTTGAAGAAAGTTATTAGTCTCGCTGTCACGACATGTAGTTTGTTCTCTTCTTTGACTTAGAATAATTTCCGTGTTTTTCGGCCAAATTGGCTATGCGACTCTCTGTAAGAGTGAATATAGATTAAAAGGTAAGACAGATAGATGAAATCCGAAATAACCATTCGATAAAACACAAGGTAATGAACATCTCAGCCAAGTTTGGTCCTGAAATATGCAGTTTGAAGAAAGTTATTAGCCTCGCTGTCACGACATGTAGTTTGTTCTCTTCTTTGACTTAAACTAATTTCCGTGTTTTTCGGCCAAATTGGCTATGCGACTCTCTGTAAGAGTGAATATAGATTAACAAGTAAGACAGATAGAGGAACTCCGAAATAACCATTCGATAGAACGTATGGTAATGAACATCTCAGCCAAGTTTGGTCCTGAAATATGCAGTTTGAAGAAAGTTATTAGCCTCGCTGTCACGACATGTAGTTTGTTCTCTTCTTTGACTTAAAATAATTTCCGTGTTTTTCGGCCAAATTGGCTATGCGACTCTCTGTAAGAGTGAATATAGATTAACAAGTAAGACAGATAGAGGAAATCCGAAATAACCATTCGATAGAACGTATGGTAATGAACATCTCAGCCAAGTTTGGTCCTGAAATATGCAGTTTGAAGAAAGTTATTAGCCTCGCTGTCACGACATGTAGTTTGTTCTCTTCTTTGACTTAGAATAATTTCCGTGTTTTTCGGCCAAATTGGCTATGCGACTGTCTGTAAGAGTGAATATAGATTAAAAGGTAAGACAGATAGATGAAATCCGAAATAACCATTCGATAGAACACAAGGTAATGAACATCTCAGCCAAGTTTGGTCCTGAAATATGCAGTTTGAAGAAAGTTATTAGTCTCGCTGTCACGACATGTAGTTTGTTCTCTTCTTTGACTTAGAATAATTTCCGTGTTTTTCGGCCAAATTGGCTATGCGACTCTCTGTAAGAGTGAATATAGATTAACAAGTAAGACAGATAGAGGAAATCCAAAATAACCATTCGATAGAACGTATGGTAATGAACATCTCAGCCAAGTTTGGTCCTGAAATATGCAGTTTGAAGAAAGTTATTAGCCTCGCTGTCACGACATGTAGTTTGTTCTCTTCTTTGACTTAGAATAATTTCCCGGTTTTTCGGCCAAATTGGCTATGCGACACTCTGTAAGAGTGAATATAGATTAAAAAGTAAGACAGATAGAGGAAATCCGAAATAACCATTCGATAGAACGTATGGTAATGAACATCTCAGCCAAGTTTGGTCCTGAAATATGCAGTTTGAAGAAAGTTATTAGCCTCGCTGTCACGACATGTAGTTTGTTCTCTTCTTTGACTTAGAATAATTTCCGTGTTTTTCGGCCAAATTGGCTATGCGACTGTCTGTAAGAGTGAATATAGATTAAAAGGTAAGACAGATAGATGAAATCCGAAATAACCATTCGATAAAACACAAGGTAATGAACATCTGAGCCAAGTTTGGTCCTGAAATATGCAGTTTGAAGAAAGTTATTAGCCTCGCTGTCACGACATGTAGTTTGTTCTCTTCTTTGACTTAGAATAATTTCCGTGTTTTTCGGCCAAATTGGCTATGCGACTCTCTGTAAGAGTGAATATAGATTAACAAGTAAGACAGATAGAGGAACTCCGAAATAACCATTCGATAGAACGTATGGTAATGAACATCTCAGCCAAGTTTGGTCCTGAAATATGCAGTTTGAAGAAAGTTATTAGCCTCGCTGCCACGACATGTAGTTTGTTCTCTTCTTTGACTTAAACTAATTTCCGTGTTTTTCGGCCAAATTGGCTATGCGACTCTCTGTAAGAGTGAATATAGATTAACAAGTAAGACAGATAGAGGAAATCCGAAATAACCATTCGATAGAACGTATGGTAATGCACATCTCAGCCAAGTTTGGTCCTGAAATATGCAGTTTGAAGAAAGTTATTAGCCTCGCTGTCACGACATGTAGTTTGTTCTCTTCTTTGACTTAGAATAATTTCCGTGTTTTTCGGCCAAATTGGCTATGCGACTCTCTGTAAGAGTGAATATAGATTAACAAGTAAGACAGATAGAGGAAATCCGAAATAACCATTCGATAGAACGTATGGTAATGAACATCTCAGCCAAGTTTGGTCCTGAAATATGCAGTTTGAAGAAAGTTATTAGCCTCGCTGTCACGACATGTAGTTTGTTCTCTTCTTTGACTTAGAATAATTTCCGTGTTTTTCGGCCAAATTGGCTATGCGACTGTCTGTAAGAGTGAATATAGATTAAAAGGTAAGACAGATAGATGAAATCCGAAATAACCATTCGATAAAACACAAGGTAATGAACATCTGAGCCAAGTTTGGTCCTGAAATATGCAGTTTGAAGAAAGTTATTAGCCTCGCTGTCACGACATGTAGTTTGTTCTCTTCTTTGACTTAGAATAATTTCCGTGTTTTTCGGCCAAATTGGCTATGCGACTCTCTGTAAGAGTGAATATAGATTAACAAGTAAGACAGATAGAGGAACTCCGAAATAACCATTCGATAGAACGTATGGTAATGAACATCTCAGCCAAGTTTGGTCCTGAAATATGCAGTTTGAAGAAAGTTATTAGCCTCGCTGTCACGACATGTAGTTTGTTCTCTTCTTTGACTTAAAATAATTTCCGTGTTTTTCGGCCAAATTGGCTATGCGACTCTCTGTAAGAGTGAATATAGATTAACAAGTAAGACAGATAGAGGAAATCCGAAATAACCATTCGATAGAACGTATGGTAATGCACATCTCAGCCAAGTTTGGTCCTGAAATATGCAGTTTGAAGAAAGTTATTAGCCTCGCTGTCACGACATGTAGTTTGTTCTCTTCTTTGACTTAGAATAATTTCCGTGTTTTTCGGCCAAATTGGCTATGCGACTCTCTGTAAGAGTGAATATAGATTAACAAGTAAGACAGATAGAGGAAATCCGAAATAACCATTCGATAGAACGTATGGTAATGAACATCTCAGCCAAGTTTGGTCCTGAAATATGCAGTTTGAAGAAAGTTATTAGCCTCGCTGTCACGACATGTAGTTTGTTCTCTTCTTTGACTTAGAATAATTTCCGTGTTTTTCGGCCAAATTGGCTATGCGACTGTCTGTAAGAGTGAATATAGATTAAAAGGTAAGACAGATAGATGAAATCCGAAATAACCATTCGATAGAACACAAGGTAATGAACATCTCAGCCAAGTTTGGTCCTGAAATATGCAGTTTGAAGAAAGTTATTAGCCTCGCTGTCACGACATGTAGTTTGTTCTCTTCTTTGACTTAGAATAATTACCCTGTTTTTCGGCCAAATTGGCTATGCGACACTCTGTAAGAGTGAATATAGATTAAAAAGTAAGACAGATAGAGGAAATCCGAAATAACCATTCGATAGAACGTATGGTAATGAACATCTCAGCCAAGTTTGGTCCTGAAATATGCAGTTTGAAGAAAGTTATTAGCCTCGCTGTCACGACATGTAGTTTGTTCTCTTCTTTGACTTAGAATAATTTCCGTGTTTTTCGGCCAAATTGGCTATGCGACTGTCTGTAAGAGTGAATATAGATTAAAAGGTAAGACAGATAGATGAAATCCGAAATAACCATTCGATAAAACACAAGGTAATGAACATCTGAGCCAAGTTTGGTCCTGAAATATGCAGTTTGAAGAAAGTTATTAGCCTCGCTGTCACGACATGTAGTTTGTTCTCTTCTTTGACTTAGAATAATTTCCGTGTTTTTCGGCCAAATTGGCTATGCGACTCTCTGTAAGAGTGAATATAGATTAACAAGTAAGACAGATAGAGGAACTCCGAAATAACCATTCGATAGAACGTATGGTAATGAACATCTCAGCCAAGTTTGGTCCTGAAATATGCAGTTTGAAGAAAGTTATTAGCCTCGCTGTCACGACATGTAGTTTGTTCTCTTCTTTGACTTAAAATAATTTCCGTGTTTTTCGGCCAAATTGGCTATGCGACTCTCTGTAAGAGTGAATATAGATTAACAAGTAAGACAGATAGAGGAAATCCGAAATAACCATTCGATAGAACGTATGGTAATGAACATCTCAGCCAAGTTTGGTCCTGAAATATGCAGTTTGAAGAAAGTTATTAGCCTCGCTGTCACGACATGTAGTTTGTTCTCTTCTTTGACTTAGAATAATTTCCGTGTTTTTCGGCCAAATTGGCTATGCGACTGTCTGTAAGAGTGAATATAGATTAAAAGGTAAGACAGATAGATGAAATCCGAAATAACCATTCGATAGAACACAAGGTAATGAACATCTCAGCCAAGTTTGGTCCTGAAATATGCAGTTTGAAGAAAGTTATTAGTCTCGCTGTCACGACATGTAGTTTGTTCTCTTCTTTGACTTAGAATAATTTCCGTGTTTTTCGGCCAAATTGGCTATGCGACTCTCTGTAAGAGTGAATATAGATTAACAAGTAAGACAGATAGAGGAAATCCAAAATAACCATTCGATAGAACGTATGGTAATGAACATCTCAGCCAAGTTTGGTCCTGAAATATGCAGTTTGAAGAAAGTTATTAGCCTCGCTGTCACGACATGTAGTTTGTTCTCTTCTTTGACTTAGAATAATTTCCCGGTTTTTCGGCCAAATTGGCTATGCGACACTCTGTAAGAGTGAATATAGATTAAAAAGTAAGACAGATAGAGGAAATCCGAAATAACCATTCGATAGAACGTATGGTAATGAACATCTCAGCCAAGTTTGGTCCTGAAATATGCAGTTTGAAGAAAGTTATTAGCCTCGCTGTCACGACATGTAGTTTGTTCTCTTCTTTGACTTAGAATAATTTCCGTGTTTTTCGGCCAAATTGGCTATGCGACTGTCTGTAAGAGTGAATATAGATTAAAAGGTAAGACAGATAGATGAAATCCGAAATAACCATTCGATAAAACACAAGGTAATGAACATCTGAGCCAAGTTTGGTCCTGAAATATGCAGTTTGAAGAAAGTTATTAGCCTCGCTGTCACGACATGTAGTTTGTTCTCTTCTTTGACTTAGAATAATTTCCGTGTTTTTCGGCCAAATTGGCTATGCGACTCTCTGTAAGAGTGAATATAGATTAACAAGTAAGACAGATAGAGGAACTCCGAAATAACCATTCGATAGAACGTATGGTAATGAACATCTCAGCCAAGTTTGGTCCTGAAATATGCAGTTTGAAGAAAGTTATTAGCCTCGCTGTCACGACATGTAGTTTGTTCTCTTCTTTGACTTAAACTAATTTCCGTGTTTTTCGGCCAAATTGGCTATGCGACTCTCTGTAAGAGTGAATATAGATTAACAAGTAAGACAGATAGAGGAAATCCGAAATAACCATTCGATAGAACGTATGGTAATGCACATCTCAGCCAAGTTTGGTCCTGAAATATGCAGTTTGAAGAAAGTTATTAGCCTCGCTGTCACGACATGTAGTTTGTTCTCTTCTTTGACTTAGAATAATTTCCGTGTTTTTCGGCCAAATTGGCTATGCGACTCTCTGTAAGAGTGAATATAGATTAACAAGTAAGACAGATAGAGGAAATCCGAAATAACCATTCGATAGAACGTATGGTAATGAACATCTCAGCCAAGTTTGGTCCTGAAATATGCAGTTTGAAGAAAGTTATTAGCCTCGCTGTCACGACATGTAGTTTGTTCTCTTCTTTGACTTAGAATAATTTCCGTGTTTTTCGGCCAAATTGGCTATGCGACTGTCTGTAAGAGTGAATATAGATTAAAAGGTAAGACAGATAGATGAAATCCGAAATAACCATTCGATAAAACACAAGGTAATGAACATCTGAGCCAAGTTTGGTCCTGAAATATGCAGTTTGAAGAAAGTTATTAGCCTCGCTGTCACGACATGTAGTTTGTTCTCTTCTTTGACTTAGAATAATTTCCGTGTTTTTCGGCCAAATTGGCTATGCGACTCTCTGTAAGAGTGAATATAGATTAACAAGTAAGACAGATAGAGGAACTCCGAAATAACCATTCGATAGAACGTATGGTAATGAACATCTCAGCCAAGTTTGGTCCTGAAATATGCAGTTTGAAGAAAGTTATTAGCCTCGCTGTCACGACATGTAGTTTGTTCTCTTCTTTGACTTAAAATAATTTCCGTGTTTTTCGGCCAAATTGGCTATGCGACTCTCTGTAAGAGTGAATATAGATTAACAAGTAAGACAGATAGAGGAAATCCGAAATAACCATTCGATAGAACGTATGGTAATGCACATCTCAGCCAAGTTTGGTCCTGAAATATGCAGTTTGAAGAAAGTTATTAGCCTCGCTGTCACGACATGTAGTTTGTTCTCTTCTTTGACTTAGAATAATTTCCCTGTTTTTCGGCCAAATTGGCTATGCGACTCTCTGTAAGAGTGAATATAGATTAACAAGTAAGACAGATAGAGGAAATCCGAAATAACCATTCGATAGAACGTATGGTAATGAACATCTCAGCCAAGTTTGGTCCTGAAATATGCAGTTTGAAGAAAGTTATTAGCCTCGCTGTCACGACATGTAGTTTGTTCTCTTCTTTGACTTAGAATAATTTCCGTGTTTTTCGGCCAAATTGGCTATGCGACTGTCTGTAAGAGTGAATATAGATTAAAAGGTAAGACAGATAGATGAAATCCGAAATAACCATTCGATAGAACACAAGGTAATGAACATCTCAGCCAAGTTTGGTCCTGAAATATGCAGTTTGAAGAAAGTTATTAGCCTCGCTGTCACGACATGTAGTTTGTTCTCTTCTTTGACTTAGAATAATTTCCGTGTTTTTCGGCCAAATTGGCTATGCGACTCTCTGTAAGAGTGAATATAGATTAACAAGTAAGACAGATAGAGGAAATCCGAAATAACCATTCGATAGAACGTATGGTAATGAACATCTCAGCCAAGTTTGGTCCTGAAATATGCAGTTTGAAGAAAGTTATTAGCCTCGCTGTCACGACATGTAGTTTGTTCTCTTCTTTGACTTAGAATAATTTCCGTGTTTTTCGGCCAAATTGGCTATGCGACTCCCTGTAAGAGTGAATATAGATTAAAAAGTTAGACAGATAGAGGAACTCCGAAATAACCATTCGATAGAACGTATGGTAATGAACATCTCAGCAAAGTTTGGTCCTGAAATATGCAGTTTGAAGAAAGTTATTAGCCTCGCTGTCACGACATGTAGTTTGTTCTCTTCTTTGACTTAGAATAATTTCCCTGTTTTTCGGCCAAATTGGCTATGCGACACTCTGTAAGAGTGAATATAGATTAACAAGTAAGACAGATAGAGGAACTCCGAAATAACCATTCGATAGAACGTATGGTAATGAACATCTCAGCCAAGTTTGGTCCTGAAATATGCAGTTTGAAGAAAGTTATTAGCCTCGCTGTCACGACATGTAGTTTGTTCTCTTCTTTGACTTAGAATAATTTCCGTGTTTTTCGGCCAAATTGGCTATGCGACTGTCTGTAAGAGTGAATATAGATTAAAAGGTAAGACAGATAGATGAAATCCGAAATAACCATTCGATAAAACACAAGGTAATGAACATCTCAGCCAAGTTTGGTCCTGAAATATGCAGTTTGAAGAAAGTTATTAGCCTCGCTGTCACGACATGTAGTTTGTTCTCTTCTTTGACTTAGAATAATTTCCGTGTTTTTCGGCCAAATTGGCTATGCGACTCTCTGTAAGAGTGAATATAGATTAACAAGTAAGACAGATAGAGGAACTCCGAAATAACCATTCGATAGAACGTATGGTAATGAACATCTCAGCCAAGTTTGGTCCTGAAATATGCAGTTTGAAGAAAGTTATTAGCCTCGCTGTCACGACATGTAGTTTGTTCTCTTCTTTGACTTAAAATAATTTCCGTGTTTTTCGGCCAAATTGGCTATGCGACTCTCTGTAAGAGTGAATATAGATTAACAAGTAAGACAGATAGAGGAAATCCGAAATAACCATTCGATAGAACGTATGGTAATGCACATCTCAGCCAAGTTTGGTCCTGAAATATGCAGTTTGAAGAAAGTTATTAGCCTCGCTGTCACGACATGTAGTTTGTTCTCTTCTTTGACTTAGAATAATTTCCGTGTTTTTCGGCCAAATTGGCTATGCGACTCTCTGTAAGAGTGAATATAGATTAACAAGTAAGACAGATAGAGGAAATCCGAAATAACCATTCGATAGAACGTATGGTAATGAACATCTCAGCCAAGTTTGGTCCTGAAATATGCAGTTTGAAGAAAGTTATTAGCCTCGCTGTCACGAAATGTAGTTTGTGGTCTTCTTTGACTTAGAATAATTTCCCTGTTTTTCGGCCAAATTGGCTATGCGACACTCTGTAAGAGTGAATATAGATTAAAAAGTAAGACAGATAGAGGAAATCCGAAATAACCATTCGATAGAACGTATGGTAATGAACATCTCAGCCAAGTTTGGTCCTGAAATATGCAGTTTGAAGAAAGTTATTAGCCTCGCTGTCACGACATGTAGTTTGTTCTCTTCTTTGACTTAGAATAATTTCCGTGTTTTTCGGCCAAATTGGCTATGCGACTGTCTGTAAGAGTGAATATAGATTAAAAGGTAAGACAGATAGATGAAATCCGAAATAACCATTCGATAGAACACAAGGTAATGAACATCTCAGCCAAGTTTGGTCCTGAAATATGCAGTTTGAAGAAAGTTATTAGCCTCGCTGTCACGACATGTAGTTTGTTCTCTTCTTTGACTTAGAATAATTTCCGTGTTTTTCGGCCAAATTGGCTATGCGACTCTCTGTAAGAGTGAATATAGATTAACAAGTAAGACAGATAGAGGAAATCCGAAATAACCATTCGATAGAACGTATGGTAATGAACATCTCAGCCAAGTTTGGTCCTGAAATATGCAGTTTGAAGAAAGTTATTAGCCTCGCTGTCACGACATGTAGTTTGTTCTCTTCTTTGACTTAGAATAATTTCCGTGTTTTTCTGCCAAATTGGCTATGCGACTCTCTGTAAAAGTGAATATAGATTAACAAGTAAGACAGATAGAGGAAATCCGAAATAACCATTCGATAGAACGTATGGTAATGAACATCTCAGCCATGTTTGGTCCTGAAATATGCAGTTTGAAGAAAGTTATTAGCCTCGCTGTCACGACATGTAGTTTGTGGTCTTCTTTGACTTAGAATAATTTCCGTGTTTTTCGGCCAAATTGGCTATGCGACTCCCTGTAAGAGTGAATATAGATTAAAAAGATAGACAGATAGAGGAACTCCGAAATAACCATTCGATAGAACGTATGGTAATGAACATCTCAGCAAAGTTTGGTCCTGAAATATGCAGTTTGAAGAAAGTTATTAGCCTCGCTGTCACGACATGTAGTTTGTTCTCTTCTTTGACTTAGAATAATTTCCCTGTTTTTCTGCCAAATTGGCTATGCGACACTCTGTAAGAGTGAATATAGATTAAAAAGTAAGACAGATAGAGGAACTCCGAAATAACCATTCGATAGAACGTATGGTAATGAACATCTCAGCAAAGTTTGGTCCTGAAATATGCAGTTTGAAGAAAGTTATTAGCCTCGCTGTCACGACATGTAGTTTGTGGTCTTCTTTGACTTAGAATAATTTCCGTGTTTTTCGGCCAAATTGGCTATGCGACTCCCTGTAAGAGTGAATATAGATTAACAAGTAAGACAGATAGAGGAAATCCGAAATAACCATTCGATAGAACGTATGGTAATGAACATCTCAGCCATGTTTGGTCCTGAAATATGCAGTTTGAAGAAAGTTATTAGCCTCGCTGTCACGACATGTAGTTTGTGGTCTTCTTTGACTTAGAATAATTTCCGTGTTTTTCGGCCAAATTGGCTATGCGACTCCCTGTAAGAGTGAATATAGATTAAAAAGTTAGACAGATAGAGGAACTCCGAAATAACCATTCGATAGAACGTATGGTAATGAACATCTCAGCAAAGTTTGGTCCTGAAATATGCAGTTTGAAGAAAGTTATTAGCCTCGCTGTCACGACATGTAGTTTGTTCTCTTCTTTGACTTAGAATAATTTCCCTGTTTTTCTGCCAAATTGGCTATGCGACACTCTGTAAGAGTGAATATAGATTAAAAAGTAAGACAGATAGAGGAAATCCGAAATAACCATTCGATAGAACGTATGGTAATGAACATCTCAGCCAAGTTTGGTCCTGAAATATGCAGTTTGAAGAAAGTTATTAGCCTCGCTGTCACGACATGTAGTTTGTGGTCTTCTTTGACTTAGAATAATTTCCGTGTTTTTCGGCCAAATTGGCTATGCGACTCCCTGTAAGAGTGAATATAGATTAAAAAGTTAGACAGATAGAGGAACTCCGAAATAACCATTCGATAGAACGTATGGTAATGAACATCTCAGCAAAGTTTGGTCCTGAAATATGCAGTTTGAAGAAAGTTATTAGCCTCGCTGTCACGACATGTAGTTTGTTCTCTTCTTTGACTTAGAATAATTTCCCTGTTTTTCGGCCAAATTGGCTATGCGACACTCTGTAAGATTGAATATAGATTAAAAAGTAAGACAGATAGAGGAAATCCGAAATAACCATTCGATAGAACGTATGGTAATGAACATCTCAGCCAAGTTTGGTCCTGAAATATGCAGTTTGAAGAAAGTTATTAGCCTCGCTGTCACGACATGTAGTTTGTTCTCTTCTTTGACTTATAATAATTTCCCTGTTTTTCGGCCAAATTGGCTATGCGACACTCTGTAAGATTGAATATAGATTAAAAAGTAAGACAGATAGAGGAAATCCGAAATAACCATTCGATAGAACGTATGGTAATGAACATCTCAGCAAAGTTTGGTCCTGAAATATGCAGTTTGAAGAAAGTTATTAGCCTCGCTGTCACGACATGTAGTTTGTGGTCTTCTTTGACTTAGAATAATTTCCCTGTTTTTCGGCCAAATTGGCTATGCGACTCCCTGTAAGAGTGAATATAGATTAACAAGTAAGACAGATAGAGGAAATCCGAAATAACCATTCGATAGAACGTATGGTAATGAACATCTCAGCCATGTTTGGTCCTGAAATATGCAGTTTGAAGAAAGTTATTAGCCTCGCTGTCACGACATGTAGTTTGTGGTCTTCTTTGACTTAGAATAATTTCCGTGTTTTTCGGCCAAATTGGCTATGCGACTCCCTGTAAGAGTGAATATAGATTAAAAAGTTAGACAGATAGAGGAACTCCGAAATAACCATTCGATAGAACGTATGGTAATGAACATCTCAGCAAAGTTTGGTCCTGAAATATGCAGTTTGAAGAAAGTTATTAGCCTCGCTGTCACGACATGTAGTTTGTTCTCTTCTTTGACTTAGAATAATTTCCCTGTTTTTCTGCCAAATTGGCTATGCGACACTCTGTAAGAGTGAATATAGATTAAAAAGTAAGACAGATAGAGGAAATCCGAAATAACCATTCGATAGAACGTATGGTAATGAACATCTCAGCCAAGTTTGGTCCTGAAATATGCAGTTTGAAGAAAGTTATTAGCCTCGCTGTCACGACATGTAGTTTGTTCTCTTCTTTGACTTAGAATAATTTCCGTGTTTTTCGGCCAAATTGGCTATGCGACTCCCTGTAAGAGTGAATATAGATTAAAAAGTTAGACAGATAGAGGAACTCCGAAATAACCATTCGATAGAACGTATGGTAATGAACATCTCAGCAAAGTTTGGTCCTGAAATATGCAGTTTGAAGAAAGTTATTAGCCTCGCTGTCACGACATGTAGTTTGTTCTCTTCTTTGACTTAGAATAATTTCCCTGTTTTTCGGCCAAATTGGCTATGCGACACTCTGTAAGATTGAATATAGATTAAAAAGTAAGACAGATAGAGGAAATCCGAAATAACCATTCGATAGAACGTATGGTAATGAACATCTCAGCCAAGTTTGGTCCTGAAATATGCAGTTTGAAGAAAGTTATTAGCCTCGCTGTCACGACATGTAGTTTGTTCTCTTCTTTGACTTAGAATAATTTCCCTGTTTTTCGGCCAAATTGGCTATGCGACACTCTGTAAGAGTGAATATAGATTAAAAAGTAAGACAGATAGAGGAAATCCGAAATAACCATTCGATAGAACGTATGGTAATGAACACCTCAGCCAAGTTTGGTCCTGAAATATGCAGTTTGAAGAAAGTTATTAGCCTCGCTGTCACGACATGTAGTTTGTTCTCTTCTTTGACTTAGAATAATTTCCCTGTTTTTCTGCCAAATTGGCTATGCGACACTCTGTAAGAGTGAATATAGATTAAAAAGTAAGACAGATAGAGGAAATCCGAAATAACCATTCGATAGAACGTATGGTAATGAACATCTCAGCCAAGTTTGGTCCTGAAATATGCAGTTTGAAGAAAGTTATTAGCCTCGCTGTCACGACATGTAGTTTGTGGTCTTCTTTGACTTAGAATAATTTCCGTGTTTTTCGGCCAAATTGGCTATGCGACTCCCTGTAAGAGTGAATATAGATTAACAAGTAAGACAGATAGAGGAAATCCGAAATAACCATTCGATAGAACGTATGGTTATGAACATCTCAGCCATGTTTGGTCCTGAAATATGCAGTTTGAAGAAAGTTATTAGCCTCGCTGTCACGACATGTAGTTTGTGGTCTTCTTTGACTTAGAATAATTTCCGTGTTTTTCGGCCAAATTGGCTATGCGACTCCCTGTAAGAGTGAATATAGATTAAAAAGTTAGACAGATAGAGGAACTCCGAAATAACCATTCGATAGAACGTATGGTAATGAACATCTCAGCAAAGTTTGGTCCTGAAATATGCAGTTTGAAGAAAGTTATTAGCCTCGCTGTCACGACATGTAGTTTGTTCTCTTCTTTGACTTAGAATAATTTCCCTGTTTTTCTGCCAAATTGGCTATGCGACACTCTGTAAGAGTGAATATAGATTAAAAAGTAAGACAGATAGAGGAAATCCGAAATAACCATTCGATAGAACGTATGGTAATGAACATCTCAGCCAAGTTTGGTCCTGAAATATGCAGTTTGAAGAAAGTTATTAGCCTCGCTGTCACGACATGTAGTTTGTGGTCTTCTTTGACTTAGAATAATTTCCCTGTTTTTCGGCCAAATTGGCTATGCGACACTCTGTAAGAGTGAATATAGATTAAAAAGTAAGACAGATAGAGGAAATCCGAAATAACCATTCGATAGAACGTATGGTAATGAACATCTCAGCCAAGTTTGGTCCTGAAATATGCAGTTTGAAGAAAGTTATTAGCCTCGCTGTCACGACATGTAGTTTGTTCTCTTCTTTGACTTAGAATAATTTCCGTGTTTTTCGGCCAAATTGGCTATGCGACTGTCTGTAAGAGTGAATATAGATTAAAAGGTAAGACAGATAGATGAAATCCGAAATAACCATTCGATAGAACACAAGGTAATGAACATCTCAGCCAAGTTTGGTCCTGAAATATGCAGTTTGAAGAAAGTTATTAGCCTCGCTGTCACGACATGTAGTTTGTTCTCTTCTTTGACTTAGAATAATTTCCGTGTTTTTCGGCCAAATTGGCTATGCGACTCTCTGTAAGAGTGAATATAGATTAACAAGTAAGACAGATAGAGGAAATCCGAAATAACCATTCGATAGAACGTATGGTAATGAACATCTCAGCCAAGTTTGGTCCTGAAATATGCAGTTTGAAGAAAGTTATTAGCCTCGCTGTCACGACATGTAGTTTGTTCTCTTCTTTGACTTAGAATAATTTCCGTGTTTTTCTGCCAAATTGGCTATGCGACTCTCTGTAAAAGTGAATATAGATTAACAAGTAAGACAGATAGAGGAAATCCGAAATAACCATTCGATAGAACGTATGGTAATGAACATCTCAGCCATGTTTGGTCCTGAAATATGCAGTTTGAAGAAA
Source organism: Gibbula magus (assembly GCA_936450465.1). Lineage (NCBI taxonomy): Eukaryota > Metazoa > Mollusca > Gastropoda > Trochida > Trochidae > Gibbula > Gibbula magus. The sequence continues at coordinate 65,832,111 of OW388297.1, read as the reverse complement.
GTTATTAGCCTCGCTGTCACGACATGTAGTTTGTGGTCTTCTTTGACTTAGAATAATTTCCGTGTTTTTCGGCCAAATTGGCTATGCGACTCCCTGTAAGAGTGAATATAGATTAAAAAGTTAGACAGATAGAGGAACTCCGAAATAACCATTCGATAGAACGTATGGTAATGAACATCTCAGCAAAGTTTGGTCCTGAAATATGCAGTTTGAAGAAAGTTATTAGCCTCGCTGTCACGACATGTAGTTTGTTCTCTTCTTTGACTTAGAATAATTTCCCTGTTTTTCTGCCAAATTGGCTATGCGACACTCTGTAAGAGTGAATATAGATTAAAAAGTAAGACAGATAGAGGAAATCCGAAATAACCATTCGATAGAACGTATGGTAATGAACATCTCAGCCAAGTTTGGTCCTGAAATATGCAGTTTGAAGAAAGTTATTAGCGTCGCTGTCACGACATGTAGTTTGTGGTCTTCTTTGACTTAGAATAATTTCCGTGTTTTTCGGCCAAATTGGCTATGCGACTCCCTGTAAGAGTGAATATAGATTAACAAGTAAGACAGATAGAGGAAATCCGAAATAACCATTCGATAGAACGTATGGTAATGAACATCTCAGCCATGTTTGGTCCTGAAATATGCAGTTTGAAGAAAGTTATTAGCCTCGCTGTCACGACATGTAGTTTGTGGTCTTCTTTGACTTAGAATAATTTCCGTGTTTTTCGGCCAAATTGGCTATGCGACTCCCTGTAAGAGTGAATATAGATTAAAAAGTTAGACAGATAGAGGAACTCCGAAATAACCATTCGATAGAACGTATGGTAATGAACATCTCAGCAAAGTTTGGTCCTGAAATATGCAGTTTGAAGAAAGTTATTAGCCTCGCTGTCACGACATGTAGTTTGTTCTCTTCTTTGACTTAGAATAATTTCCCTGTTTTTCGGCCAAATTGGCTATGCGACACTCTGTAAGAGTGAATATAGATTAAAAAGTAAGACAGATAGAGGAAATCCGAAATAACCATTCGATAGAACGTATGGTAATGAACATCTCAGCCAAGTTTGGTCCTGAAATATGCAGTTTGAAGAAAGTTATTAGCCTCGCTGTCACGACATGTAGTTTGTGGTCTTCTTTGACTTAGAATAATTTCCGTGTTTTTCGGCCAAATTGGCTATGCGACTCCCTGTAAGAGTGAATATAGATTAACAAGTAAGACAGATAGAGGAAATCCGAAATAACCATTCGATAGAACGTATGGTAATGAACATCTCAGCCATGTTTGGTCCTGAAATATGCAGTTTGAAGAAAGTTATTAGCCTCGCTGTCACGACATGTAGTTTGTGGTCTTCTTTGACTTAGAATAATTTCCGTGTTTTTCGGCCAAATTGGCTATGCGACTCCCTGTAAGAGTGAATATAGATTAAAAAGTTAGACAGATAGAGGAACTCCGAAATAACCATTCGATAGAACGTATGGTAATGAACATCTCAGCAAAGTTTGGTCCTGAAATATGCAGTTTGAAGAAAGTTATTAGCCTCGCTGTCACGACATGTAGTTTGTTCTCTTCTTTGACTTAGAATAATTTCCCTGTTTTTCTGCCAAATTGGCTATGCGACACTCTGTAAGAGTGAATATAGATTAAAAAGTAAGACAGATAGAGGAAATCCGAAATAACCATTCGATAGAACGTATGGTAATGAACATCTCAGCCAAGTTTGGTCCTGAAATATGCAGTTTGAAGAAAGTTATTAGCCTCGCTGTCACGACATGTAGTTTGTGGTCTTCTTTGACTTAGAATAATTTCCGTGTTTTTCGGCCAAATTGGCTATGCGACTCCCTGTAAGAGTGAATATAGATTAAAAAGTTAGACAGATAGAGGAACTCCGAAATAACCATTCGATAGAACGTATGGTAATGAACATCTCAGCAAAGTTTGGTCCTGAAATATGCAGTTTGAAGAAAGTTATTAGCCTCGCTGTCACGACATGTAGTTTGTTCTCTTCTTTGACTTAGAATAATTTCCCTGTTTTTCGGCCAAATTGGCTATGCGACACTCTGTAAGATTGAATATAGATTAAAAAGTAAGACAGATAGAGGAAATCCGAAATAACCATTCGATAGAACGTATGGTAATGAACATCTCAGCCAAGTTTGGTCCTGAAATATGCAGTTTGAAGAAAGTTATTAGCCTCGCTGTCACGACATGTAGTTTGTTCTCTTCTTTGACTTAGAATAATTTCCCTGTTTTTCTGCCAAATTGGCTATGCGACACTCTGTAAGAGTGAATATAGATTAAAAAGTAAGACAGATAGAGGAAATCCGAAATAACCATTCGATAGAACGTATGGTAATGAACACCTCAGCCAAGTTTGGTCCTGAAATATGCAGTTTGAAGAAAGTTATTAGCCTCGCTGTCACGACATGTAGTTTGTTCTCTTCTTTGACTTAGAATAATTTCCGTGTTTTTCGGCCAAATTGGCTATGCGACTCCCTGTAAGAGTGAATATAGATTAAAAAGTTAGACAGATAGAGGAACTCCGAAATAACCATTCGATAGAACGTATGGTAATGAACATCTCAGCAAAGTTTGGTCCTGAAATATGCAGTTTGAAGAAAGTTATTAGCCTCGCTGTCACGACATGTAGTTTGTTCTCTTCTTTGACTTAGAATAATTTCCCTGTTTTTCGGCCAAATTGGCTATGCGACACTCTGTAAGATTGAATATAGATTAAAAAGTAAGACAGATAGAGGAAATCCGAAATAACCATTCGATAGAACGTATGGTAATGAACATCTCAGCCAAGTTTGGTCCTGAAATATGCAGTTTGAAGAAAGTTATTAGCCTCGCTGTCACGACATGTAGTTTGTGGTCTTCTTTGACTTAGAATAATTTCCGTGTTTTTCGGCCAAATTGGCTATGCGACTCCCTGTAAGAGTGAATATAGATTAAAAAGTAAGACAGATAGAGGAAATCCGAAATAACCATTCGATAGAACGTATGGTAATGAACATCTCAGCCAAGTTTGGTCCTGAAATATGCAGTTTGAAGAAAGTTATTAGCCTCGCTGTCACGACATGTAGTTTGTTCTCTTCTTTGACTTAGAATAATTTCCCTGTTTTTCGGCCAAATTGGCTATGCGACACTCTGTAAGAGTGAATATAGATTAAAAAGTAAGACAGATAGAGGAAATCCGAAATAACCATTCGATAGAACGTATGGTAATGAACACCTCAGCCAAGTTTGGTCCTGAAATATGCAGTTTGAAGAAAGTTATTAGCCTCGCTGTCACGACATGTAGTTTGTTCTCTTCTTTGACTTAGAATAATTTCCCTGTTTTTCTGCCAAATTGGCTATGCGACACTCTGTAAGAGTGAATATAGATTAAAAAGTAAGACAGATAGAGGAAATCCGAAATAACCATTCGATAGAACGTATGGTAATGAACATCTCAGCCAAGTTTGGTCCTGAAATATGCAGTTTGAAGAAAGTTATTAGCCTCGCTGTCACGACATGTAGTTTGTGGTCTTCTTTGACTTAGAATAATTTCCGTGTTTTTCGGCCAAATTGGCTATGCGACTCCCTGTAAGAGTGAATATAGATTAAAAAGTTAGACAGATAGAGGAACTCCGAAATAACCATTCGATAGAACGTATGGTAATGAACATCTCAGCAAAGTTTGGTCCTGAAATATGCAGTTTGAAGAAAGTTATTAGCCTCGCTGTCACGACATGTAGTTTGTTCTCTTCTTTGACTTAGAATAATTTCCCTGTTTTTCGGCCAAATTGGCTATGCGACACTCTGTAAGATTGAATATAGATTAAAAAGTAAGACAGATAGAGGAAATCCGAAATAACCATTCGATAGAACGTATGGTAATGAACATCTCAGCCAAGTTTGGTCCTGAAATATGCAGTTTGAAGAAAGTTATTAGCCTCGCTGTCACGACATGTAGTTTGTGGTCTTCTTTGACTTAGAATAATTTCCGTGTTTTTCGGCCAAATTGGCTATGCGACTCCCTGTAAGAGTGAATATAGATTAAAAAGTTAGACAGATAGAGGAACTCCGAAATAACCATTCGATAGAACGTATGGTAATGAACATCTCAGCAAAGTTTGGTCCTGAAATATGCAGTTTGAAGAAAGTTATTAGCCTCGCTGTCACGACATGTAGTTTGTTCTCTTCTTTGACTTAGAATAATTTCCCTGTTTTTCGGCCAAATTGGCTATGCGACACTCTGTAAGATTGAATATAGATTAAAAAGTAAGACAGATAGAGGAAATCCGAAATAACCATTCGATAGAACGTATGGTAATGAACATCTCAGCCAAGTTTGGTCCTGAAATATGCAGTTTGAAGAAAGTTATTAGCCTCGCTGTCACGACATGTAGTTTGTTCTCTTCTTTGACTTAGAATAATTTCCCTGTTTTTCGGCCAAATTGGCTATGCGACACTCTGTAAGAGTGAATATAGATTAAAAAGTAAGACAGATAGAGGAAATCCGAAATAACCATTCGATAGAACGTATGGTAATGAACACCTCAGCCAAGTTTGGTCCTGAAATATGCAGTTTGAAGAAAGTTATTAGCCTCGCTGTCACGACATGTAGTTTGTTCTCTTCTTTGACTTAGAATAATTTCCCTGTTTTTCTGCCAAATTGGCTATGCGACACTCTGTAAGAGTGAATATAGATTAAAAAGTAAGACAGATAGAGGAAATCCGAAATAACCATTCGATAGAACGTATGGTAATGAACATCTCAGCCAAGTTTGGTCCTGAAATATGCAGTTTGAAGAAAGTTATTAGCCTCGCTGTCACGACATGTAGTTTGTGGTCTTCTTTGACTTAGAATAATTTCCGTGTTTTTCGGCCAAATTGGCTATGCGACTCCCTGTAAGAGTGAATATAGATTAAAAAGTTAGACAGATAGAGGAACTCCGAAATAACCATTCGATAGAACGTATGGTAATGAACATCTCAGCAAAGTTTGGTCCTGAAATATGCAGTTTGAAGAAAGTTATTAGCCTCGCTGTCACGACATGTAGTTTGTTCTCTTCTTTGACTTAGAATAATTTCCCTGTTTTTCGGCCAAATTGGCTATGCGACACTCTGTAAGATTGAATATAGATTAAAAAGTAAGACAGATAGAGGAAATCCGAAATAACCATTCGATAGAACGTATGGTAATGAACATCTCAGCCAAGTTTGGTCCTGAAATATGCAGTTTGAAGAAAGTTATTAGCCTCGCTGTCACGACATGTAGTTTGTGGTCTTCTTTGACTTAGAATAATTTCCGTGTTTTTCGGCCAAATTGGCTATGCGACTCCCTGTAAGAGTGAATATAGATTAAAAAGTTAGACAGATAGAGGAACTCCGAAATAACCATTCGATAGAACGTATGGTAATGAACATCTCAGCAAAGTTTGGTCCTGAAATATGCAGTTTGAAGAAAGTTATTAGCCTCGCTGTCACGACATGTAGTTTGTGGTCTTCTTTGACTTAGAATAATTTCCGTGTTTTTCGGCCAAATTGGCTATGCGACTCCCTGTAAGAGTGAATATAGATTAAAAAGTTAGACAGATAGAGGAACTCCGAAATAACCATTCGATAGAACGTATGGTAATGAACATCTCAGCAAAGTTTGGTCCTGAAATATGCAGTTTGAAGAAAGTTATTAGCCTCGCTGTCACGACATGTAGTTTGTTCTCTTCTTTGACTTAGAATAATTTCCCTGTTTTTCGGCCAAATTGGCTATGCGACACTCTGTAAGATTGAATATAGATTAAAAAGTAAGACAGATAGAGGAAATCCGAAATAACCATTCGATAGAACGTATGGTAATGAACATCTCAGCCAAGTTTGGTCCTGAAATATGCAGTTTGAAGAAAGTTATTAGCCTCGCTGTCACGACATGTAGTTTGTTCTCTTCTTTGACTTAGAATAATTTCCCTGTTTTTCTGCCAAATTGGCTATGCGACACTCTGTAAGAGTGAATATAGATTAAAAAGTAAGACAGATAGAGGAAATCCGAAATAACCATTCGATAGAACGTATGGTAATGAACATCTCAGCCAAGTTTGGTCCTGAAATATGCAGTTTGAAGAAAGTTATTAGCCTCGCTGTCACGACATGTAGTTTGTGGTCTTCTTTGACTTAGAATAATTTCCGTGTTTTTCGGCCAAATTGGCTATGCGACTCCCTGTAAGAGTGAATATAGATTAAAAAGTTAGACAGATAGAGGAACTCCGAAATAACCATTCGATAGAACGTATGGTAATGAACATCTCAGCAAAGTTTGGTCCTGAAATATGCAGTTTGAAGAAAGTTATTAGCCTCGCTGTCACGACATGTAGTTTGTTCTCTTCTTTGACTTAGAATAATTTCCCTGTTTTTCGGCCAAATTGGCTATGCGACACTCTGTAAGATTGAATATAGATTAAAAAGTAAGACAGATAGAGGAAATCCGAAATAACCATTCGATAGAACGTATGGTAATGAACATCTCAGCCAAGTTTGGTCCTGAAATATGCAGTTTGAAGAAAGTTATTAGCCTCGCTGTCACGACATGTAGTTTGTGGTCTTCTTTGACTTAGAATAATTTCCGTGTTTTTCGGCCAAATTGGCTATGCGACTCCCTGTAAGAGTGAATATAGATTAAAAAGTTAGACAGATAGAGGAACTCCGAAATAACCATTCGATAGAACGTATGGTAATGAACATCTCAGCAAAGTTTGGTCCTGAAATATGCAGTTTGAAGAAAGTTATTAGCCTCGCTGTCACGACATGTAGTTTGTTCTCTTCTTTGACTTAGAATAATTTCCCTGTTTTTCTGCCAAATTGGCTATGCGACACTCTGTAAGAGTGAATATAGATTAAAAAGTAAGACAGATAGAGGAAATCCGAAATAACCATTCGATAGAACGTATGGTAATGAACATCTCAGCCAAGTTTGGTCCTGAAATATGCAGTTTGAAGAAAGTTATTAGCCTCGCTGTCACGACATGTAGTTTGTGGTCTTCTTTGACTTAGAATAATTTCCGTGTTTTTCGGCCAAATTGGCTATGCGACTCCCTGTAAGAGTGAATATAGATTAAAAAGTTAGACAGATAGAGGAACTCCGAAATAACCATTCGATAGAACGTATGGTAATGAACATCTCAGCAAAGTTTGGTCCTGAAATATGCAGTTTGAAGAAAGTTATTAGCCTCGCTGTCACGACATGTAGTTTGTTCTCTTCTTTGACTTAGAATAATTTCCCTGTTTTTCGGCCAAATTGGCTATGCGACACTCTGTAAGAGTGAATATAGATTAAAAAGTTAGACAGATAGAGGAACTCCGAAATAACCATTCGATAGAACGTATGGTAATGAACATCTCAGCAAAGTTTGGTCCTGAAATATGCAGTTTGAAGAAAGTTATTAGCCTCGCTGTCACGACATGTAGTTTGTTCTCTTCTTTGACTTAGAATAATTTCCCTGTTTTTCTGCCAAATTGGCTATGCGACACTCTGTAAGAGTGAATATAGATTAAAAAGTAAGACAGATAGAGGAAATCCGAAATAACCATTCGATAGAACGTATGGTAATGAACATCTCAGCCAAGTTTGGTCCTGAAATATGCAGTTTGAAGAAAGTTATTAGCCTCGCTGTCACGACATGTAGTTTGTGGTCTTCTTTGACTTAGAATAATTTCCGTGTTTTTCGGCCAAATTGGCTATGCGACTCCCTGTAAGAGTGAATATAGATTAAAAAGTTAGACAGATAGAGGAACTCCGAAATAACCATTCGATAGAACGTATGGTAATGAACATCTCAGCAAAGTTTGGTCCTGAAATATGCAGTTTGAAGAAAGTTATTAGCCTCGCTGTCACGACATGTAGTTTGTTCTCTTCTTTGACTTAGAATAATTTCCCTGTTTTTCGGCCAAATTGGCTATGCGACACTCTGTAAGATTGAATATAGATTAAAAAGTAAGACAGATAGAGGAAATCCGAAATAACCATTCGATAGAACGTATGGTAATGAACATCTCAGCCAAGTTTGGTCCTGAAATATGCAGTTTGAAGAAAGTTATTAGCCTCGCTGTCACGACATGTAGTTTGTGGTCTTCTTTGACTTAGAATAATTTCCGTGTTTTTCGGCCAAATTGGCTATGCGACTCCCTGTAAGAGTGAATATAGATTAAAAAGTTAGACAGATAGAGGAACTCCGAAATAACCATTCGATAGAACGTATGGTAATGAACATCTCAGCAAAGTTTGGTCCTGAAATATGCAGTTTGAAGAAAGTTATTAGCCTCGCTGTCACGACATGTAGTTTGTTCTCTTCTTTGACTTAGAATAATTTCCCTGTTTTTCGGCCAAATTGGCTATGCGACACTCTGTAAGATTGAATATAGATTAAAAAGTAAGACAGATAGAGGAAATCCGAAATAACCATTCGATAGAACGTATGGTAATGAACATCTCAGCCAAGTTTGGTCCTGAAATATGCAGTTTGAAGAAAGTTATTAGCCTCGCTGTCACGACATGTAGTTTGTTCTCTTCTTTGACTTAGAATAATTTCCCTGTTTTTCGGCCAAATTGGCTATGCGACACTCTGTAAGAGTGAATATAGATTAAAAAGTAAGACAGATAGAGGAAATCCGAAATAACCATTCGATAGAACGTATGGTAATGAACACCTCAGCCAAGTTTGGTCCTGAAATATGCAGTTTGAAGAAAGTTATTAGCCTCGCTGTCACGACATGTAGTTTGTTCTCTTCTTTGACTTAGAATAATTTCCCTGTTTTTCTGCCAAATTGGCTATGCGACACTCTGTAAGAGTGAATATAGATTAAAAAGTAAGACAGATAGAGGAAATCCGAAATAACCATTCGATAGAACGTATGGTAATGAACATCTCAGCCAAGTTTGGTCCTGAAATATGCAGTTTGAAGAAAGTTATTAGCCTCGCTGTCACGACATGTAGTTTGTGGTCTTCTTTGACTTAGAATAATTTCCGTGTTTTTCGGCCAAATTGGCTATGCGACTCCCTGTAAGAGTGAATATAGATTAAAAAGTTAGACAGATAGAGGAACTCCGAAATAACCATTCGATAGAACGTATGGTAATGAACATCTCAGCCAAGTTTGGTCCTGAAATATGCAGTTTGAAGAAAGTTATTAGCCTCGCTGTCACGACATGTAGTTTGTGGTCTTCTTTGACTTAGAATAATTTCCGTGTTTTTCGGCCAAATTGGCTATGCGACTCCCTGTAAGAGTGAATATAGATTAAAAAGTTAGACAGATAGAGGAACTCCGAAATAACCATTCGATAGAACGTATGGTAATGAACATCTCAGCAAAGTTTGGTCCTGAAATATGCAGTTTGAAGAAAGTTATTAGCCTCGCTGTCACGACATGTAGTTTGTTCTCTTCTTTGACTTAGAATAATTTCCCTGTTTTTCGGCCAAATTGGCTATGCGACACTCTGTAAGATTGAATATAGATTAAAAAGTAAGACAGATAGAGGAAATCCGAAATAACCATTCGATAGAACGTATGGTAATGAACATCTCAGCCAAGTTTGGTCCTGAAATATGCAGTTTGAAGAAAGTTATTAGCCTCGCTGTCACGACATGTAGTTTGTTCTCTTCTTTGACTTAGAATAATTTCCCTGTTTTTCTGCCAAATTGGCTATGCGACACTCTGTAAGAGTGAATATAGATTAAAAAGTAAGACAGATAGAGGAAATCCGAAATAACCATTCGATAGAACGTATGGTAATGAACATCTCAGCCAAGTTTGGTCCTGAAATATGCAGTTTGAAGAAAGTTATTAGCCTCGCTGTCACGACATGTAGTTTGTGGTCTTCTTTGACTTAGAATAATTTCCGTGTTTTTCGGCCAAATTGGCTATGCGACTCCCTGTAAGAGTGAATATAGATTAAAAAGTAAGACAGATAGAGGAACTCCGAAATAACCATTCGATAGAACGTATGGTAATGAACATCTCAGCAAAGTTTGGTCCTGAAATATGCAGTTTGAAGAAAGTTATTAGCCTCGCTGTCACGACATGTAGTTTGTTCTCTTCTTTGACTTAGAATAATTTCCCTGTTTTTCGGCCAAATTGGCTATGCGACACTCTGTAAGATTGAATATAGATTAAAAAGTAAGACAGATAGAGGAAATCCGAAATAACCATTCGATAGAACGTATGGTAATGAACATCTCAGCCAAGTTTGGTCCTGAAATATGCAGTTTGAAGAAAGTTATTAGCCTCGCTGTCACGACATGTAGTTTGTGGTCTTCTTTGACTTAGAATAATTTCCGTGTTTTTCGGCCAAATTGGCTATGCGACTCCCTGTAAGAGTGAATATAGATTAAAAAGTTAGACAGATAGAGGAACTCCGAAATAACCATTCGATAGAACGTATGGTAATGAACATCTCAGCAAAGTTTGGTCCTGAAATATGCAGTTTGAAGAAAGTTATTAGCCTCGCTGTCACGACATGTAGTTTGTTCTCTTCTTTGACTTAGAATAATTTCCCTGTTTTTCTGCCAAATTGGCTATGCGACACTCTGTAAGAGTGAATATAGATTAAAAAGTAAGACAGATAGAGGAAATCCGAAATAACCATTCGATAGAACGTATGGTAATGAACATCTCAGCCAAGTTTGGTCCTGAAATATGCAGTTTGAAGAAAGTTATTAGCCTCGCTGTCACGACATGTAGTTTGTGGTCTTCTTTGACTTAGAATAATTTCCGTGTTTTTCGGCCAAATTGGCTATGCGACTCCCTGTAAGAGTGAATATAGATTAAAAAGTTAGACAGATAGAGGAACTCCGAAATAACCATTCGATAGAACGTATGGTAATGAACATCTCAGCAAAGTTTGGTCCTGAAATATGCAGTTTGAAGAAAGTTATTAGCCTCGCTGTCACGACATGTAGTTTGTTCTCTTCTTTGACTTAGAATAATTTCCCTGTTTTTCGGCCAAATTGGCTATGCGACACTCTGTAAGATTGAATATAGATTAAAAAGTAAGACAGATAGAGGAAATCCGAAATAACCATTCGATAGAACGTATGGTAATGAACATCTCAGCCAAGTTTGGTCCTGAAATATGCAGTTTGAAGAAAGTTATTAGCCTCGCTGTCACGACATGTAGTTTGTTCTCTTCTTTGACTTAGAATAATTTCCCTGTTTTTCGGCCAAATTGGCTATGCGACACTCTGTAAGAGTGAATATAGATTAAAAAGTAAGACAGATAGAGGAAATCCGAAATAACCATTCGATAGAACGTATGGTAATGAACACCTCAGCCAAGTTTGGTCCTGAAATATGCAGTTTGAAGAAAGTTATTAGCCTCGCTGTCACGACATGTAGTTTGTTCTCTTCTTTGACTTAGAATAATTTCCCTGTTTTTCTGCCAAATTGGCTATGCGACACTCTGTAAGAGTGAATATAGATTAAAAAGTTAGACAGATAGAGGAACTCCGAAATAACCATTCGATAGAACGTATGGTAATGAACATCTCAGCAAAGTTTGGTCCTGAAATATGCAGTTTGAAGAAAGTTATTAGCCTCGCTGTCACGACATGTAGTTTGTTCTCTTCTTTGACTTAGAATAATTTCCCTGTTTTTCGGCCAAATTGGCTATGCGACACTCTGTAAGATTGAATATAGATTAAAAAGTAAGACAGATAGAGGAAATCCGAAATAACCATTCGATAGAACGTATGGTAATGAACATCTCAGCCAAGTTTGGTCCTGAAATATGCAGTTTGAAGAAAGTTATTAGCCTCGCTGTCACGACATGTAGTTTGTGGTCTTCTTTGACTTAGAATAATTTCCGTGTTTTTCGGCCAAATTGGCTATGCGACTCCCTGTAAGAGTGAATATAGATTAAAAAGTTAGACAGATAGAGGAACTCCGAAATAACCATTCGATAGAACGTATGGTAATGAACATCTCAGCAAAGTTTGGTCCTGAAATATGCAGTTTGAAGAAAGTTATTAGCCTCGCTGTCACGACATGTAGTTTGTTCTCTTCTTTGACTTAGAATAATTTCCCTGTTTTTCTGCCAAATTGGCTATGCGACACTCTGTAAGAGTGAATATAGATTAAAAAGTAAGACAGATAGAGGAAATCCGAAATAACCATTCGATAGAACGTATGGTAATGAACATCTCAGCCAAGTTTGGTCCTGAAATATGCAGTTTGAAGAAAGTTATTAGCCTCGCTGTCACGACATGTAGTTTGTGGTCTTCTTTGACTTAGAATAATTTCCGTGTTTTTCGGCCAAATTGGCTATGCGACTCTCTGTAAGAGTGAATATAGATTAAAAAGTAAGACAGATAGATGAAATCCGAAATAACCATTCGATAGAACGTATGGTAATGAACATCTCAGCCAAGTTTGGTCCTGAAATATGCAGTTTGAAGAAAGTTATTAGCCTCGCTGTCACGACATGTAGTTTGTTCTCTTCTTTGACTTAGAATAATTTCCCTGTTTTTCTGCCAAATTGGCTATGCGACACTCTGTAAGAGTGAATATAGATTAAAAAGTAAGACAGATAGAGGAAATCCGAAATAACCATTCGATAGAACGTATGGTAATGAACATCTCAGCCAAGTTTGGTCCTGAAATATGCAGTTTGAAGAAAGTTATTAGCCTCGCTGTCACGACATGTAGTTTGTGGTCTTCTTTGACTTAGAATAATTTCCGTGTTTTTCGGCCAAATTGGCTATGCGACTCCCTGTAAGAGTGAATATAGATTAAAAAGTAAGACAGATAGAGGAAATCCGAAATAACCATTCGATAGAACGTATGGTAATGAACATCTCAGCCAAGTTTGGTCCTGAAATATGCAGTTTGAAGAAAGTTATTAGCCTCGCTGTCACGACATGTAGTTTGTGGTCTTCTTTGACTTAGAATAATTTCCGTGTTTTTCGGCCAAATTGGCTATGCGACTCCCTGTAAGAGTGAATATAGATTAAAAAGTTAGACAGATAGAGGAACTCCGAAATAACCATTCGATAGAACGTATGGTAATGAACATCTCAGCAAAGTTTGGTCCTGAAATATGCAGTTTGAAGAAAGTTATTAGCCTCGCTGTCACGACATGTAGTTTGTTCTCTTCTTTGACTTAGAATAATTTCCCTGTTTTTCGGCCAAATTGGCTATGCGACACTCTGTAAGATTGAATATAGATTAAAAAGTAAGACAGATAGAGGAAATCCGAAATAACCATTCGATAGAACGTATGGTAATGAACATCTCAGCCAAGTTTGGTCCTGAAATATGCAGTTTGAAGAAAGTTATTAGCCTCGCTGTCACGACATGTAGTTTGTGGTCTTCTTTGACTTAGAATAATTTCCGTGTTTTTCGGCCAAATTGGCTATGCGACTCCCTGTAAGAGTGAATATAGATTAAAAAGTTAGACAGATAGAGGAACTCCGAAATAACCATTCGATAGAACGTATGGTAATGAACATCTCAGCAAAGTTTGGTCCTGAAATATGCAGTTTGAAGAAAGTTATTAGCCTCGCTGTCACGACATGTAGTTTGTTCTCTTCTTTGACTTAGAATAATTTCCCTGTTTTTCTGCCAAATTGGCTATGCGACACTCTGTAAGATTGAATATAGATTAAAAAGTAAGACAGATAGAGGAAATCCGAAATAACCATTCGATAGAACGTATGGTAATGAACATCTCAGCCAAGTTTGGTCCTGAAATATGCAGTTTGAAGAAAGTTATTAGCCTCGCTGTCACGACATGTAGTTTGTGGTCTTCTTTGACTTAGAATAATTTCCGTGTTTTTCGGCCAAATTGGCTATGCGACTCCCTTTAAGAGTGAATATAGATTAAAAAGTTAGACAGATAGAGGAACTCCGAAATAACCATTCGATAGAACGTATGGTAATGAACATCTCAGCAAAGTTTGGTCCTGAAATATGCAGTTTGAAGAAAGTTATTAGCCTCGCTGTCACGACATGTAGTTTGTTCTCTTCTTTGACTTAGAATAATTTCCCTGTTTTTCGGCCAAATTGGCTATGCGACACTCTGTAAGAGTGAATATAGATTAAAAAGTTAGACAGATAGAGGAACTCCGAAATAACCATTCGATAGAACGTATGGTAATGAACATCTCAGCAAAGTTTGGTCCTGAAATATGCAGTTTGAAGAAAGTTATTAGCCTCGCTGTCACGACATGTAGTTTGTTCTCTTCTTTGACTTAGAATAATTTCCCTGTTTTTCTGCCAAATTGGCTATGCGACACTCTGTAAGAGTGAATATAGATTAAAAAGTAAGACAGATAGAGGAAATCCGAAATAACCATTCGATAGAACGTATGGTAATGAACATCTCAGCCAAGTTTGGTCCTGAAATATGCAGTTTGAAGAAAGTTATTAGCCTCGCTGTCACGACATGTAGTTTGTGGTCTTCTTTGACTTAGAATAATTTCCGTGTTTTTCGGCCAAATTGGCTATGCGACTCCCTGTAAGAGTGAATATAGATTAAAAAGTTAGACAGATAGAGGAACTCCGAAATAACCATTCGATAGAACGTATGGTAATGAACATCTCAGCAAAGTTTGGTCCTGAAATATGCAGTTTGAAGAAAGTTATTAGCCTCGCTGTCACGACATGTAGTTTGTTCTCTTCTTTGACTTAGAATAATTTCCCTGTTTTTCGGCCAAATTGGCTATGCGACACTCTGTAAGATTGAATATAGATTAAAAAGTAAGACAGATAGAGGAAATCCGAAATAACCATTCGATAGAACGTATGGTAATGAACATCTCAGCCAAGTTTGGTCCTGAAATATGCAGTTTGAAGAAAGTTATTAGCCTCGCTGTCACGACATGTAGTTTGTTCTCTTCTTTGACTTAGAATAATTTCCCTGTTTTTCGGCCAAATTGGCTATGCGACACTCTGTAAGAGTGAATATAGATTAAAAAGTAAGACAGATAGAGGAAATCCGAAATAACCATTCGATAGAACGTATGGTAATGAACACCTCAGCCAAGTTTGGTCCTGAAATATGCAGTTTGAAGAAAGTTATTAGCCTCGCTGTCACGACATGTAGTTTGTTCTCTTCTTTGACTTAGAATAATTTCCCTGTTTTTCTGCCAAATTGGCTATGCGACACTCTGTAAGAGTGAATATAGATTAAAAAGTAAGACAGATAGAGGAAATCCGAAATAACCATTCGATAGAACGTATGGTAATGAACATCTCAGCCAAGTTTGGTCCTGAAATATGCAGTTTGAAGAAAGTTATTAGCCTCGCTGTCACGACATGTAGTTTGTGGTCTTCTTTGACTTAGAATAATTTCCGTGTTTTTCGGCCAAATTGGCTATGCGACTCCCTGTAAGAGTGAATATAGATTAAAAAGTTAGACAGATAGAGGAACTCCGAAATAACCATTCGATAGAACGTATGGTAATGAACATCTCAGCCAAGTTTGGTCCTGAAATATGCAGTTTGAAGAAAGTTATTAGCCTCGCTGTCACGACATGTAGTTTGTGGTCTTCTTTGACTTAGAATAATTTCCGTGTTTTTCGGCCAAATTGGCTATGCGACTCCCTGTAAGAGTGAATATAGATTAAAAAGTTAGACAGATAGAGGAACTCCGAAATAACCATTCGATAGAACGTATGGTAATGAACATCTCAGCAAAGTTTGGTCCTGAAATATGCAGTTTGAAGAAAGTTATTAGCCTCGCTGTCACGACATGTAGTTTGTTCTCTTCTTTGACTTAGAATAATTTCCCTGTTTTTCGGCCAAATTGGCTATGCGACACTCTGTAAGATTGAATATAGATTAAAAAGTAAGACAGATAGAGGAAATCCGAAATAACCATTCGATAGAACGTATGGTAATGAACATCTCAGCCAAGTTTGGTCCTGAAATATGCAGTTTGAAGAAAGTTATTAGCCTCGCTGTCACGACATGTAGTTTGTTCTCTTCTTTGACTTAGAATAATTTCCCTGTTTTTCTGCCAAATTGGCTATGCGACACTCTGTAAGAGTGAATATAGATTAAAAAGTAAGACAGATAGAGGAAATCCGAAATAACCATTCGATAGAACGTATGGTAATGAACATCTCAGCCAAGTTTGGTCCTGAAATATGCAGTTTGAAGAAAGTTATTAGCCTCGCTGTCACGACATGTAGTTTGTGGTCTTCTTTGACTTAGAATAATTTCCGTGTTTTTCGGCCAAATTGGCTATGCGACTCCCTGTAAGAGTGAATATAGATTAAAAAGTTAGACAGATAGAGGAACTCCGAAATAACCATTCGATAGAACGTATGGTAATGAACATCTCAGCAAAGTTTGGTCCTGAAATATGCAGTTTGAAGAAAGTTATTAGCCTCGCTGTCACGACATGTAGTTTGTTCTCTTCTTTGACTTAGAATAATTTCCCTGTTTTTCGGCCAAATTGGCTATGCGACACTCTGTAAGATTGAATATAGATTAAAAAGTAAGACAGATAGAGGAAATCCGAAATAACCATTCGATAGAACGTATGGTAATGAACATCTCAGCCAAGTTTGGTCCTGAAATATGCAGTTTGAAGAAAGTTATTAGCCTCGCTGTCACGACATGTAGTTTGTGGTCTTCTTTGACTTAGAATAATTTCCGTGTTTTTCGGCCAAATTGGCTATGCGACTCCCTGTAAGAGTGAATATAGATTAAAAAGTTAGACAGATAGAGGAACTCCGAAATAACCATTCGATAGAACGTATGGTAATGAACATCTCAGCAAAGTTTGGTCCTGAAATATGCAGTTTGAAGAAAGTTATTAGCCTCGCTGTCACGACATGTAGTTTGTTCTCTTCTTTGACTTAGAATAATTTCCCTGTTTTTCTGCCAAATTGGCTATGCGACACTCTGTAAGAGTGAATATAGATTAAAAAGTAAGACAGATAGAGGAAATCCGAAATAACCATTCGATAGAACGTATGGTAATGAACATCTCAGCCAAGTTTGGTCCTGAAATATGCAGTTTGAAGAAAGTTATTAGCCTCGCTGTCACGACATGTAGTTTGTGGTCTTCTTTGACTTAGAATAATTTCCGTGTTTTTCGGCCAAATTGGCTATGCGACTCCCTGTAAGAGTGAATATAGATTAAAAAGTTAGACAGATAGAGGAACTCCGAAATAACCATTCGATAGAACGTATGGTAATGAACATCTCAGCAAAGTTTGGTCCTGAAATATGCAGTTTGAAGAAAGTTATTAGCCTCGCTGTCACGACATGTAGTTTGTTCTCTTCTTTGACTTAGAATAATTTCCCTGTTTTTCGGCCAAATTGGCTATGCGACACTCTGTAAGATTGAATATAGATTAAAAAGTAAGACAGATAGAGGAAATCCGAAATAACCATTCGATAGAACGTATGGTAATGAACATCTCAGCCAAGTTTGGTCCTGAAATATGCAGTTTGAAGAAAGTTATTAGCCTCGCTGTCACGACATGTAGTTTGTTCTCTTCTTTGACTTAGAATAATTTCCCTGTTTTTCTGCCAAATTGGCTATGCGACACTCTGTAAGAGTGAATATAGATTAAAAAGTAAGACAGATAGAGGAAATCCGAAATAACCATTCGATAGAACGTATGGTAATGAACACCTCAGCCAAGTTTGGTCCTGAAATATGCAGTTTGAAGAAAGTTATTAGCCTCGCTGTCACGACATGTAGTTTGTTCTCTTCTTTGACTTAGAATAATTTCCCTGTTTTTCTGCCAAATTGGCTATGCGACACTCTGTAAGAGTGAATATAGATTAAAAAGTAAGACAGATAGAGGAAATCCGAAATAACCATTCGATAGAACGTATGGTAATGAACATCTCAGCCAAGTTTGGTCCTGAAATATGCAGTTTGAAGAAAGTTATTAGCCTCGCTGTCACGACATGTAGTTTGTGGTCTTCTTTGACTTAGAATAATTTCCGTGTTTTTCGGCCAAATTGGCTATGCGACTCCCTGTAAGAGTGAATATAGATTAAAAAGTTAGACAGATAGAGGAACTCCGAAATAACCATTCGATAGAACGTATGGTAATGAACATCTCAGCAAAGTTTGGTCCTGAAATATGCAGTTTGAAGAAAGTTATTAGCCTCGCTGTCACGACATGTAGTTTGTTCTCTTCTTTGACTTAGAATAATTTCCCTGTTTTTCGGCCAAATTGGCTATGCGACACTCTGTAAGATTGAATATAGATTAAAAAGTAAGACAGATAGAGGAAATCCGAAATAACCATTCGATAGAACGTATGGTAATGAACATCTCAGCCAAGTTTGGTCCTGAAATATGCAGTTTGAAGAAAGTTATTAGCCTCGCTGTCACGACATGTAGTTTGTGGTCTTCTTTGACTTAGAATAATTTCCGTGTTTTTCGGCCAAATTGGCTATGCGACTCCCTGTAAGAGTGAATATAGATTAAAAAGTTAGACAGATAGAGGAACTCCGAAATAACCATTCGATAGAACGTATGGTAATGAACATCTCAGCAAAGTTTGGTCCTGAAATATGCAGTTTGAAGAAAGTTATTAGCCTCGCTGTCACGACATGTAGTTTGTTCTCTTCTTTGACTTAGAATAATTTCCCTGTTTTTCTGCCAAATTGGCTATGCGACACTCTGTAAGAGTGAATATAGATTAAAAAGTAAGACAGATAGAGGAAATCCGAAATAACCATTCGATAGAACGTATGGTAATGAACATCTCAGCCAAGTTTGGTCCTGAAATATGCAGTTTGAAGAAAGTTATTAGCCTCGCTGTCACGACATGTAGTTTGTGGTCTTCTTTGACTTAGAATAATTTCCGTGTTTTTCGGCCAAATTGGCTATGCGACTCCCTGTAAGAGTGAATATAGATTAAAAAGTTAGACAGATAGAGGAACTCCGAAATAACCATTCGATAGAACGTATGGTAATGAACATCTCAGCAAAGTTTGGTCCTGAAATATGCAGTTTGAAGAAAGTTATTAGCCTCGCTGTCACGACATGTAGTTTGTTCTCTTCTTTGACTTAGAATAATTTCCCTGTTTTTCGGCCAAATTGGCTATGCGACACTCTGTAAGATTGAATATAGATTAAAAAGTAAGACAGATAGAGGAAATCCGAAATAACCATTCGATAGAACGTATGGTAATGAACATCTCAGCCAAGTTTGGTCCTGAAATATGCAGTTTGAAGAAAGTTATTAGCCTCGCTGTCACGACATGTAGTTTGTTCTCTTCTTTGACTTAGAATAATTTCCCTGTTTTTCGGCCAAATTGGCTATGCGACACTCTGTAAGAGTGAATATAGATTAAAAAGTAAGACAGATAGAGGAAATCCGAAATAACCATTCGATAGAACGTATGGTAATGAACACCTCAGCCAAGTTTGGTCCTGAAATATGCAGTTTGAAGAAAGTTATTAGCCTCGCTGTCACGACATGTAGTTTGTTCTCTTCTTTGACTTAGAATAATTTCCCTGTTTTTCTGCCAAATTGGCTATGCGACACTCTGTAAGAGTGAATATAGATTAAAAAGTAAGACAGATAGAGGAAATCCGAAATAACCATTCGATAGAACGTATGGTAATGAACATCTCAGCCAAGTTTGGTCCTGAAATATGCAGTTTGAAGAAAGTTATTAGCCTCGCTGTCACGACATGTAGTTTGTGGTCTTCTTTGACTTAGAATAATTTCCGTGTTTTTCGGCCAAATTGGCTATGCGACTCCCTGTAAGAGTGAATATAGATTAAAAAGTTAGACAGATAGAGGAACTCCGAAATAACCATTCGATAGAACGTATGGTAATGAACATCTCAGCAAAGTTTGGTCCTGAAATATGCAGTTTGAAGAAAGTTATTAGCCTCGCTGTCACGACATGTAGTTTGTTCTCTTCTTTGACTTAGAATAATTTCCCTGTTTTTCGGCCAAATTGGCTATGCGACACTCTGTAAGATTGAATATAGATTAAAAAGTAAGACAGATAGAGGAAATCCGAAATAACCATTCGATAGAACGTATGGTAATGAACATCTCAGCCAAGTTTGGTCCTGAAATATGCAGTTTGAAGAAAGTTATTAGCCTCGCTGTCACGACATGTAGTTTGTTCTCTTCTTTGACTTAGAATAATTTCCCTGTTTTTCGGCCAAATTGGCTATGCGACACTCTGTAAGAGTGAATATAGATTAAAAAGTAAGACAGATAGAGGAAATCCGAAATAACCATTCGATAGAACGTATGGTAATGAACACCTCAGCCAAGTTTGGTCCTGAAATATGCAGTTTGAAGAAAGTTATTAGCCTCGCTGTCACGACATGTAGTTTGTTCTCTTCTTTGACTTAGAATAATTTCCCTGTTTTTCTGCCAAATTGGCTATGCGACACTCTGTAAGAGTGAATATAGATTAAAAAGTAAGACAGATAGAGGAAATCCGAAATAACCATTCGATAGAACGTATGGTAATGAACATCTCAGCCAAGTTTGGTCCTGAAATATGCAGTTTGAAGAAAGTTATTAGCCTCGCTGTCACGACATGTAGTTTGTGGTCTTCTTTGACTTAGAATAATTTCCGTGTTTTTCGGCCAAATTGGCTATGCGACTCCCTGTAAGAGTGAATATAGATTAAAAAGTTAGACAGATAGAGGAACTCCGAAATAACCATTCGATAGAACGTATGGTAATGAACATCTCAGCAAAGTTTGGTCCTGAAATATGCAGTTTGAAGAAAGTTATTAGCCTCGCTGTCACGACATGTAGTTTGTTCTCTTCTTTGACTTAGAATAATTTCCCTGTTTTTCGGCCAAATTGGCTATGCGACACTCTGTAAGATTGAATATAGATTAAAAAGTAAGACAGATAGAGGAAATCCGAAATAACCATTCGATAGAACGTATGGTAATGAACATCTCAGCCAAGTTTGGTCCTGAAATATGCAGTTTGAAGAAAGTTATTAGCCTCGCTGTCACGACATGTAGTTTGTTCTCTTCTTTGACTTAGAATAATTTCCCTGTTTTTCGGCCAAATTGGCTATGCGACACTCTGTAAGAGTGAATATAGATTAAAAAGTAAGACAGATAGAGGAAATCCGAAATAACCATTCGATAGAACGTATGGTAATGAACACCTCAGCCAAGTTTGGTCCTGAAATATGCAGTTTGAAGAAAGTTATTAGCCTCGCTGTCACGACATGTAGTTTGTTCTCTTCTTTGACTTAGAATAATTTCCGTGTTTTTCGGCCAAATTGGCTATGCGACTCTCTGTAAGAGTGAATATAGATTAACAAGTAAGACAGATAGAGGAAATCCGAAATAACCATTCGATAGAACGTATGGTAATGAACATCTCAGCCAAGTTTGGTCCTGAAATATGCAGTTTGAAGAAAGTTATTAGCCTCGCTGTCACGACATGTAGTTTGTGGTCTTCTTTGACTTAGAATAATTTCCGTGTTTTTCGGCCAAATTGGCTATGCGACTCCCTGTAAGAGTGAATATAGATTAAAAAGTTAGACAGATAGAGGAACTCCGAAATAACCATTCGATAGAACACAAGGTAATGAACATCTCAGCAAAGTTTGGTCCTGAAATATGCAGTTTGAAGAAAGTTATTAGCCTCGCTGTCACGACATGTAGTTTGTTCTCTTCTTTGACATAGAATAATTTCCGTGTTTTTCGGCCAAATTGGCTATGCGACTCCCTGTAAGATTGAATATAGATTAAACAGTTAGACAGATAGAGGAACTCCGAAATAACCATTCGATAGAACGTATGGTAATGAACATCTCAGCAAAGTTTGGTCCTGAAATATGCAGTTTGAAGAAAGTTATTAGCCTCGCTGTCACGACATGTAGTTTGTTCTCTTCTTTGACATAGAATAATTTCCGTGTTTTTCGGCCAAATTGGCTATGCGACTGTCTGTAAGAGTGAATATAGATTAAAAGGTAAGACAGATAGATGAAATCCGAAATAACCATTCGATAGAACACAAGGTAATGAACATCTCAGCCAAGTTTGGTCCTGAAATATGCAGTTTGAAGAAAGTTATTAGCCTCGCTGTCACGACATGTAGTTTGTGGTCCTCTTTGACTTAGAATAATTTCCGTGTTTTTCGGCCAAATTGGCTATGCGACACTTTGTAAGATTGAATATAGATTAAAAAGTAAGACAGATAGAGGAAATCCGAAATAACCATTCGATAGAACGTATGGTAATGAACATCTCAGCCAAGTTTGGTCCTGAAATATGCAGTTTGAAGAAAGTTATTAGCCTCGCTGTCACGACATGTAGTTTGTTCTCTTCTTTGACTTAGAAAACTTTCTGTGATTTTTGGCCAAATTGGCTATGCGACTCTCTGTAAGAGTGAAAAACGATTAAAAAGTAAGACAGATAGAGGAAATCCGAAATAACCATTCGATAGAACGTAAGGTAATGAACATCTCAGCCAAGTTTGGTCCTGAAATATGCAGTTTGAAGAAAGTTATGAGCCTCGCTGTCACGAAATGTAGTTTGTGGTCTTCTTTGACTTAGAATAATTTCCCTGTTTTTCGGCCAAATTGGCTATGCGACACTCTGTAAGAGTGAATATAGATTAAAAAGTAAGACAGATAGAGGAAATCCGAAATAACCATTCGATAGAACGTATGGTAATGAACATCTCAGCCAAGTTTGGTCCTGAAATATGCAGTTTGAAGAAAGTTATTAGCCTCGCTGTCACGACATGTAGTTTGTTCTCTTCTTTGACTTAGAATAATTTCCGTGTTTTTCGGCCAAATTGGCTATGCGACTCCCTGTAAGAGTGAATATAGATTAAAAAGTTAGACAGATAGAGGAACTCCGAAACAACCATTCGATAGAACGTATGGTAATGAACATCTCAGCAAAGTTTGGTCCTGAAATATGCAGTTTGAAGTAAGTTATTAGCCTCGCTGTCACGACATGTAGTTTGTTCTCTTCTTTGACTTAGAATAATTTCCGTGTTTTTCGGCCAAATTGGCTATGCGACTCTCTGTAAGAGTGAATATAGATTAACAAGTAAGACAGATAGAGGAAATCCGAAATAACCATTCGATAGAACGTATGGTAATGAACATCTCAGCCAAGTTTGGTCCTGAAATATGCAGTTCGAAGAAAGTTATTAGCCTCGCTGTCACGACATGTAGTTTGTTCTCTTCTTTGATTTAGAATAATGTCCGTGTTTTTCTGCCAAATTGGCTATGCGACTGTCTGTAAGAGTGAATATAGATTAAAAGGTAAGACAGATAGATGAAATCCGAAATAACCATTCGATAGAACACAAGGTAATGAACATCTCAGCCAAGTTTGGTCCTGAAATATGCAGTTTGAAGAAAGTTATTAGCCTCGCTGTCACGACATGTAGTTTGTTCTCTTCTTTGACTTAGAATAATTTCCGTGTTTTTCGGCCAAATTGGCTATGCGACACTCTGTAAGAGTGAATATAGATTAACAAGTAAGACAGATAGAGGAAATCCGAAATAACCATTCGATAGAACGTATGGTAATGAACATCTCAGCCAAGTTTGGTCCTGAAATATGCAGTTTGAAGAAAGTTATTAGCCTCGCTGTCACGACATGTAGTTTGTGGTCCTCTTTGACTTAGAATAATTTCCGTGTTTTTCGGCCAAATTGGCTATGCGACACTCTGTAAGATTGAATATAGATTAAAAAGTAAGACAGATAGAGGAAATCCGAAATAACCATTCGATAGAACGTATGGTAATGAACACCTCAGCCAAGTTTGGTCCTGAAATATGCAGTTTGAAGAAAGTTATTAGCCTCGCTGTCACGACATGTAGTTTGTTCTCTTCTTTGACTTAGAAAACTTTCTGTGATTTTTGGCCAAATTGGCTATGCGACTCTCTGTAAGAGTGAAAAACGATTAAAAAGTAAGACAGATAGAGGAAATCCGAAATAACCATTCGATAGAACGTAAGGTAATGAACATCTCAGCCAAGTTTGGTCCTGAAATATGCAGTTTGAAGAAAGTTATTAGCCTCGCTGTCACGAAATGTAGTTTGTGGTCTTCTTTGACTTAGAATAATTTCCCTGTTTTTCGGCCAAATTGGCTATGCGACACTCTGTAAGAGTGAATATAGATTAACAAGTAAGACAGATAGAGGAAATCCGAAATAACCATTCGATAGAACGTATGGTAATGAACATCTCAGCCAAGTTTGGTCCTGAAATATGCAGTTTGAAGAAAGTTATTAGCCTCGCTGTCACGACATGTAGTTTGTGGTCTTCTTTGACTTAGAAAACTTTCTGTGATTTTTGGCCAAATTGGCTATGCGACTCTCTGTAAGAGTGAAAAACGATTAAAAAGTAAGACAGATAGAGGAAATCCGAAATAACCATTCGATAGAACGTAAGGTAATGAACATCTCAGCCAAGTTTGGTCCTGAAATATGCAGTTTGAAGAAAGTTATTAGCCTCGCTGTCACGACATGTAGTTTGTTCTCTTCTTTGACTTAGAATAATTTCCGTGTTTTTCGGCCAAATTGGCTATGCGACTCTCTGTAAGAGTGAATATAGATTAACAAGTAAGACAGATAGAGGAAATCCGAAATAACCATTCGATAGAACGTATGGTAATGAACACCTCAGCCAAGTTTGGTCCTGAAATATGCAGTTTGAAGAAAGTTATTAGCCTCGCTGTCACGACATGTAGTTTGTTCTCTTCTTTGACTTAGAATAATTTCCCTGTTTTTCGGCCAAATTGGCTATGCGACACTCTGTAAGATTGAATATAGATTAAAAAGTAAGACAGATAGAGGAAATCCGAAATAACCATTCGATAGAACGTATGGTAATGAACATCTCAGCCAAGTTTGGTCCTGAAATATGCAGTTTGAAGAAAGTTATTAGCCTCGCTGTCACGACATGTAGTTTGTTCTCTTCTTTGACTTAGAATAATTTCCCTGTTTTTCGGCCAAATTGGCTATGCGACACTCTGTAAGAGTGAATATAGATTAAAAAGTAAGACAGATAGAGGAAATCCGAAATAACCATTCGATAGAACGTATGGTAATGAACATCTCAGCCAAGTTTGGTCCTGAAATATGCAGTTTGAAGAAAGTTATTAGCCTCGCTGTCACGACATGTAGTTTGTGGTCCTCTTTGACTTAGAATAATTTCCGTGTTTTTCGGCCAAATTGGCTATGCGACACTCTGTAAGATTGAATATAGATTAAAAAGTAAGACAGATAGAGGAAATCCGAAATAACCATTCGATAGAACGTATGGTAATGAACACCTCAGCCAAGTTTGGTCCTGAAATATGCAGTTTGAAGAAAGTTATTAGCCTCGCTGTCACGACATGTAGTTTGTTCTCTTCTTTGACTTAGAAAACTTTCTGTGATTTTTGGCCAAATTGGCTATGCGACTCTCTGTAAGAGTGAAAAACGATTAAAAAGTAAGACAGATAGAGGAAATCCGAAATAACCATTCGATAGAACGTAAGGTAATGAACATCTCAGCCAAGTTTGGTCCTGAAATATGCAGTTTGAAGAAAGTTATTAGCCTCGCTGTCACGAAATGTAGTTTGTGGTCTTCTTTGACTTAGAATAATTTCCCTGTTTTTCGGCCAAATTGGCTATGCGACACTCTGTAAGAGTGAATATAGATTAACAAGTAAGACAGATAGAGGAAATCCGAAATAACCATTCGATAGAACGTATGGTAATGAACATCTCAGCCAAGTTTGGTCCTGAAATATGCAGTTTGAAGAAAGTTATTAGCCTCGCTGTCACGACATGTAGTTTGTGGTCTTCTTTGACTTAGAAAACTTTCTGTGATTTTTGGCCAAATTGGCTATGCGACTCTCTGTAAGAGTGAAAAACGATTAAAAAGTAAGACAGATAGAGGAAATCCGAAATAACCATTCGATAGAACGTAAGGTAATGAACATCTCAGCCAAGTTTGGTCCTGAAATATGCAGTTTGAAGAAAGTTATTAGCCTCGCTGTCACGACATGTAGTTTGTTCTCTTCTTTGACTTAGAATAATTTCCGTGTTTTTCGGCCAAATTGGCTATGCGACTCTCTGTAAGAGTGAATATAGATTAACAAGTAAGACAGATAGAGGAAATCCGAAATAACCATTCGATAGAACGTATGGTAATGAACACCTCAGCCAAGTTTGGTCCTGAAATATGCAGTTTGAAGAAAGTTATTAGCCTCGCTGTCACGACATGTAGTTTGTTCTCTTCTTTGACTTAGAATAATTTCCCTGTTTTTCGGCCAAATTGGCTATGCGACACTCTGTAAGATTGAATATAGATTAAAAAGTAAGACAGATAGAGGAAATCCGAAATAACCATTCGATAGAACGTATGGTAATGAACATCTCAGCCAAGTTTGGTCCTGAAATATGCAGTTTGAAGAAAGTTATTAGCCTCGCTGTCACGACATGTAGTTTGTTCTCTTCTTTGACTTAGAATAATTTCCCTGTTTTTCGGCCAAATTGGCTATGCGACACTCTGTAAGAGTGAATATAGATTAAAAAGTAAGACAGATAGAGGAAATCCGAAATAACCATTCGATAGAACGTATGGTAATGAACATCTCAGCCAAGTTTGGTCCTGAAATATGCAGTTTGAAGAAAGTTATTAGCCTCGCTGTCACGACATGTAGTTTGTTCTCTTCTTTGACTTAGAATAATTTCCGTGTTTTTCGGCCAAATTGGCTATGCGACTCCCTGTAAGAGTGAATATAGATTAAAAAGTTAGACAGATAGAGGAACTCCGAAATAACCATTCGATAGAACGTATGGTAATGAACATCTCAGCAAAGTTTGGTCCTGAAATATGCAGTTTGAAGAAAGTTATTAGCCTCGCTGTCACGACATGTAGTTTGTTCTCTTCTTTGACTTAGAATAATTTCCCTGTTTTTCGGCCAAATTGGCTATGCGACACTCTGTAAGATTGAATATAGATTAAAAAGTAAGACAGATAGAGGAAATCCGAAATAACCATTCGATAGAACGTATGGTAATGAACATCTCAGCCAAGTTTGGTCCTGAAATATGCAGTTTGAAGAAAGTTATTAGCCTCGCTGTCACGACATGTAGTTTGTTCTCTTCTTTGACTTAGAATAATTTCCCTGTTTTTCGGCCAAATTGGCTATGCGACACTCTGTAAGAGTGAATATAGATTAAAAAGTAAGACAGATAGAGGAAATCCGAAATAACCATTCGATAGAACGTATGGTAATGAACACCTCAGCCAAGTTTGGTCCTGAAATATGCAGTTTGAAGAAAGTTATTAGCCTCGCTGTCACGACATGTAGTTTGTTTTCTTCTTTGACTTAGAATAATTTCCGTGTTTTTCGGCCAAATTGGCTATGCGACTCTCTGTAAGAGTGAATATAGATTAACAAGTAAGACAGATAGAGGAAATCCGAAATAACCATTCGATAGAACGTATGGTAATGAACATCTCAGCCAAGTTTGGTCCTGAAATATGCAGTTTGAAGAAAGTTATTAGCCTCGCTGTCACGACATGTAGTTTGTGGTCTTCTTTGACTTAGAATAATTTCCGTGTTTTTCGGCCAAATTGGCTATGCGACTCCCTGTAAGAGTGAATATAGATTAAAAAGTTAGACAGATAGAGGAACTCCGAAATAACCATTCGATAGAACACAAGGTAATGAACATCTCAGCAAAGTTTGGTCCTGAAATATGCAGTTTGAAGAAAGTTATTAGCCTCGCTGTCACGACATGTAGTTTGTTCTCTTCTTTGACATAGAATAATTTCCGTGTTTTTCGGCCAAATTGGCTATGCGACTCCCTGTAAGATTGAATATAGATTAAACAGTTAGACAGATAGAGGAACTCCGAAATAACCATTCGATAGAACGTATGGTAATGAACATCTCAGCAAAGTTTGGTCCTGAAATATGCAGTTTGAAGAAAGTTATTAGCCTCGCTGTCACGACATGTAGTTTGTTCTCTTCTTTGACATAGAATAATTTCCGTGTTTTTCGGCCAAATTGGCTATGCGACTGTCTGTAAGAGTGAATATAGATTAAAAGGTAAGACAGATAGATGAAATCCGAAATAACCATTCGATAGAACACAAGGTAATGAACATCTCAGCCAAGTTTGGTCCTGAAATATGCAGTTTGAAGAAAGTTATTAGCCTCGCTGTCACGACATGTAGTTTGTGGTCCTCTTTGACTTAGAATAATTTCCGTGTTTTTCGGCCAAATTGGCTATGCGACACTTTGTAAGATTGAATATAGATTAAAAAGTAAGACAGATAGAGGAAATCCGAAATAACCATTCGATAGAACGTATGGTAATGAACACCTCAGCCAAGTTTGGTCCTGAAATATGCAATTTGAAGAAAGTTATTAGCCTCGCTGTCACGACATGTAGTTTGTTCTCTTCTTTGACTTAGAATAATTTCCGTGTTTTTCGGCCAAATTGGCTATGCGACTCTCTGTAAGAGTGAATATAGATTAACAAGTAAGACAGATAGAGGAAATCCGAAATAACCATTCGATAGAACGTATGGTAATGAACATCTCAGCCAAGTTTGGTCCTGAAATATGCAGTTTGAAGAAAGTTATTAGCCTCGCTGTCACGACATGTAGTTTGTTCTCTTCTTTGACTTAGAAAACTTTCTGTGATTTTTGGCCAAATTGGCTATGCGACTCTCTGTAAGAGTGAAAAACGATTAAAAAGTAAGACAGATAGAGGAAATCCGAAATAACCATTCGATAGAACGTAAGGTAATGAACATCTCAGCCAAGTTTGGTCCTGAAATATGCAGTTTGAAGAAAGTTATGAGCCTCGCTGTCACGAAATGTAGTTTGTGGTCTTCTTTGACTTAGAATAATTTCCCTGTTTTTCGGCCAAATTGGCTATGCGACACTCTGTAAGAGTGAATATAGATTAAAAAGTAAGACAGATAGAGGAAATCCGAAATAACCATTCGATAGAACGTATGGTAATGAACATCTCAGCCAAGTTTGGTCCTGAAATATGCAGTTTGAAGAAAGTTATTAGCCTCGCTGTCACGACATGTAGTTTGTTCTCTTCTTTGACTTAGAATAATTTCCGTGTTTTTCGGCCAAATTGGCTATGCGACTCCCTGTAAGAGTGAATATAGATTAAAAAGTTAGACAGATAGAGGAACTCCGAAACAACCATTCGATAGAACGTATGGTAATGAACATCTCAGCAAAGTTTGGTCCTGAAATATGCAGTTTGAAGAAAGTTATTAGCCTCGCTGTCACGACATGTAGTTTGTTCTCTTCTTTGACTTAGAATAATTTCCGTGTTTTTCGGCCAAATTGGCTATGCGACTCTCTGTAAGAGTGAATATAGATTAACAAGTAAGACAGATAGAGGAAATCCGAAATAACCATTCGATAGAACGTATGGTAATGAACATCTCAGCCAAGTTTGGTCCTGAAATATGCAGTTCGAAGAAAGTTATTAGCCTCGCTGTCACGACATGTAGTTTGTTCTCTTCTTTGATTTAGAATAATGTCCGTGTTTTTCTGCCAAATTGGCTATGCGACTGTCTGTAAGAGTGAATATAGATTAAAAGGTAAGACAGATAGATGAAATCCGAAATAACCATTCGATAGAACACAAGGTAATGAACATCTCAGCCAAGTTTGGTCCTGAAATATGCAGTTTGAAGAAAGTTATTAGCCTCGCTGTCACGACATGTAGTTTGTTCTCTTCTTTGACTTAGAATAATTTCCGTGTTTTTCGGCCAAATTGGCTATGCGACACTCTGTAAGAGTGAATATAGATTAACAAGTAAGACAGATAGAGGAAATCCGAAATAACCATTCGATAGAACGTATGGTAATGAACATCTCAGCCAAGTTTGGTCCTGAAATATGCAGTTTGAAGAAAGTTATTAGCCTCGCTGTCACGACATGTAGTTTGTGGTCCTCTTTGACTTAGAATAATTTCCGTGTTTTTCGGCCAAATTGGCTATGCGACACTCTGTAAGATTGAATATAGATTAAAAAGTAAGACAGATAGAGGAAATCCGAAATAACCATTCGATAGAACGTATGGTAATGAACACCTCAGCCAAGTTTGGTCCTGAAATATGCAGTTTGAAGAAAGTTATTAGCCTCGCTGTCACGACATGTAGTTTGTTCTCTTCTTTGACTTAGAAAACTTTCTGTGATTTTTGGCCAAATTGGCTATGCGACTCTCTGTAAGAGTGAAAAACGATTAAAAAGTAAGACAGATAGAGGAAATCCGAAATAACCATTCGATAGAACGTAAGGTAATGAACATCTCAGCCAAGTTTGGTCCTGAAATATGCAGTTTGAAGAAAGTTATTAGCCTCGCTGTCACGAAATGTAGTTTGTGGTCTTCTTTGACTTAGAATAATTTCCGTGTTTTTCGGCCAAATTGGCTATGCGACTCTCTGTAAGAGTGAATATAGATTAACAAGTAAGACAGATAGAGGAAATCCGAAATAACCATTCGATAGAACGTATGGTAATGAACATCTCAGCCAAGTTTGGTCCTGAAATATGCAGTTCGAAGAAAGTTATTAGCCTCGCTGTCACGACATGTAGTTTGTTCTCTTCTTTGATTTAGAATAATGTCCGTGTTTTTCTGCCAAATTGGCTATGCGACTGTCTGTAAGAGTGAATATAGATTAAAAGGTAAGACAGATAGATGAAATCCGAAATAACCATTCGATAGAACACAAGGTAATGAACATCTCAGCCAAGTTTGGTCCTGAAATATGCAGTTTGAAGAAAGTTATTAGCCTCGCTGTCACGACATGTAGTTTGTTCTCTTCTTTGACTTAGAATAATTTCCGTGTTTTTCGGCCAAATTGGCTATGCGACTCTCTGTAAGAGTGAATATAGATTAACAAGTAAGACAGATAGAGGAAATCCGAAATAACCATTCGATAGAACGTATGGTAATGAACATCTCAGCCAAGTTTGGTCCTGAAATATGCAGTTTGAAGAAAGTTATTAGCCTCGCTGTCACGACATGTAGTTTGTGGTCCTCTTTGACTTAGAATAATTTCCGTGTTTTTCGGCCAAATTGGCTATGCGACACTCTGTAAGATTGAATATAGATTAAAAAGTAAGACAGATAGAGGAAATCCGAAATAACCATTCGATAGAACGTATGGTAATGAACACCTCAGCCAAGTTTGGTCCTGAAATATGCAGTTTGAAGAAAGTTATTAGCCTCGCTGTCACGACATGTAGTTTGTTCTCTTCTTTGACTTAGAAAACTTTCTGTGATTTTTGGCCAAATTGGCTATGCGACTCTCTGTAAGAGTGAAAAACGATTAAAAAGTAAGACAGATAGAGGAAATCCGAAATAACCATTCGATAGAACGTAAGGTAATGAACATCTCAGCCAAGTTTGGTCCTGAAATATGCAGTTTGAAGAAAGTTATTAGCCTCGCTGTCACGAAATGTAGTTTGTGGTCTTCTTTGACTTAGAATAATTTCCCTGTTTTTCGGCCAAATTGGCTATGCGACACTCTGTAAGAGTGAATATAGATTAACAAGTAAGACAGATAGAGGAAATCCGAAATAACCATTCGATAGAACGTATGGTAATGAACATCTCAGCCAAGTTTGGTCCTGAAATATGCAGTTTGAAGAAAGTTATTAGCCTCGCTGTCACGACATGTAGTTTGTGGTCTTCTTTGACTTAGA